>JAQNBH010000012.1:11188452-11733452 GCA_028752905.1 Cladorhizidae sp. MBARI D1340-BT2 | reverse complement strand
ACACACCTAATAAAAACTAAATTAACACCAAAACTAATAATACCGCAATGAACTCTCAGTTGACAATAAAATTAGAATGACCTTCAATTCTTGATAAAAGCTAGAGTATCTAGTCAAAATGTTGGAGAGAGTAAAAATACAAGTTGATTATTGTGTAGGTCATTGTAATACAAAAATTAATATGTAATAGAGAATTAAATTAACAATAAAAAAATAAAAAATAGATGATAGATAAACTAAAAAAGATAAATAAACTGAATACAGAAACATTATTGTCGGCATCATTTCAATTTTAGGCTCTTGAGGGTGGCCACACATCATCAAAGTAGGTCCATTCCACAATCTCGATTAAACCTCTCATCTTTTAGTGTTAGGATAACGTGCAGTGCCTCCTTCACTAGCAGTTCCTTTTCTGTCTTCTGGCCTGGTCTGAATGGTGGCTTCCTCCCACAAAATAGGATTCCTATTGTCCCATGCACATTCAGCAATTGCAGATTTCTTATCGGCACAAATTTTTACAGGCATATTAATATTCTTTCACTCTGGTCTCCTGTCATCTATTGATTCCCCCTATATACCACTTACCACAGTTGATATGTGATGTGATACATTGAGGGCATACTAGCAGGTAATTTATCCTTGACTCAGCTCAGTTGTGCCTTCAGAGTTCTTCCCGATCTGTAATCGACTGCGATGTTGACTTCCTGCAGATACTCCTGATGTCTTCACTCATCCCTACTACATAATTACCATAGGATCCTTCTTTTCAGACTGCTGATTTCCTGTATCTTCCTTTCTATATCTACACAAGAAAGGTAGATGAAGGCTTGTGTTTAGCCATTTTTTATGTAGACCCTATACAAATGATGTCCTTCCATAAGGTCCTACTCCTCCATCAGTACTCTCCTGGCTCTATCATACAAGCTCGCTACCACTCCTATTCTGACATGGATAGAAAGATTTGATCTATAATCAAAGCTCTCATTGGTTGATCTTGTATGATAGAGCAAGGAGAGCAGGGATGGAAAGAAGGTCCTATCGAAGGAAGAACATCATTTGAATAGGGTCTTTATAGAGAAAGGTTATCTGCAAGCCTTCAGCAACATTTACTGAGTAGATACATATGAAGGCAGAGAGGAAGATAAGTACAATTATGGAAGCAATCATCGGTCTGAAAAGATGAGTGAAGACATCAGGAGGGTCTGCAGGAAGTTCAGCAACCGAGTTATTTTCAGATAGGGGTGAACTCTGTGGGCACAAATGAATAGAGTGAAAGGTTGAATTACCAGCTAGTATGATGCACTCATGCATTGTGTATCACATCCCTTTCTGCTCTGGGAAGTACTACAAAGGGGAGACTAACAGAAGACTGGAAACTAGAATGAAAGAACATCAAGATGCCTGTAAAAAGTGTGCTAAAGTAATTGCTGAACATGAATGGGTAAATGGACATGGAAGCCACCATCTTAGACCAGGCTATAAGAGAGAAGGAACTGCTGGTTGGTGAAGGAGGCATTGACATCAGCCTTGCAAGTGTGAGTAGTTCAACTGAGGGTGAGGGGTGAGGGGGTGTGGGGGTGGAATGTACTTGCCTGGCTGCCACTCTCAAGAGCTTGAAGTGCCATGACCACCATAATTTTTTTAATCATTATTTGTTAATGTTTTAATACTTTTTAGTACGCTATGATGATGATGAGGATGATGATAAACTATTTTTATTACTATAATAATAATAATTATTATTATATGGGAGCAGTTCACAATTCCGAGTATTGAATACAAGTAATCATGCATATAAGATTAACATCTCGAAGTGACATGCCAAGGCCTCGTAACACATCATGAATTGGTCTTAAAAAAGCAAAGACCATAAAAATAAGTAGGTGATTCATTATCACCACCACAGCAGTGTACCACTTGTTATCATAGTTGGCTTACTATCACACAACAATTCCCCCTAAAATCCTTTAATTACAAAAAGAATAATCTTTAATGCCTCTCACACAACAAGGCGACTGAGGTTGTTGGTAGGAGAGCTAGAATGATCGTGAGAAGTTTGCCATGGAACTCTACAGACAATGTTAGCTCATTACAAAAGGAAGATCAACCATCAAATACCAACATATGGAGAGTTACATTCTCCTACTTGTTGCACAACAACATTGCAATGTAAGATCATTGAGTTGTCATATCATGTTTAAGTTGGCATTGAAAAGCTCATCCAAAATAACTGCAGCTGTATATATTTGTCCACTCTACTAAAAAATGTCATACATATAACTGCAGCTCTATATGCTAAAAAGATTTGTCCATGTTACTAAACCTCATAGAGTAGAACCTATGTGTTATGAAACCCACGGGTATTCATAACTCTAAAAATATTACATCAAATGCTGTCATGCATATTTAGACTTTTAACAGTATTTGATTATACATAACTAATCTTCTGCAGTTATTTCACAATTGTACAATTGTTTCACTGTTACAAGACTCTTTCTCCTCTTCAGCTCACCTAAATGCAATGCCATACACTACACATTTATTCAATTCTAATCGCTTGTAAATAAATATGTACTTAACCAACTATGTTTGTATCCTATGCATCAACATTTTATTCTATAACTAGGATTTAAAGAAATCTCTACTTTGAGTTTGTTTTAAGGAATTGTGTCTCTTCATTGCTGCTAAAGAAAGTAATTCACATAGAGGTACAAGGTTTATCAATATAACTTCACTTTGCTGTTGTTCCAGACATGTCAAATGAGAGCTAAGAGTTTCTTCAGCCTCAGAGTTAGCGATGGTGGCACCTATTTCTTCTTTGTCATCCTCCTTCCCGACACCTTCAACAACTACTGATGATGTGGCTATTATTAGCAGTCAACTGTATACCAGTCTCACCTTTGTAACACCTAACTGGCTACCTTTTTTGAAATCACCCTGAAAATTCTCAATGTTATTTTGCCAATTCCAAATACCCGGTCTATGGCTGACTGGTTTACTTTCTTCAGAATCATCCTCTTTGATCGGTAACATAACTATCTTATCTTTCTTTGAAGAGCTTAAAGCTGTGATGAACAAAATAGCATGGTAAGGAGGGAGCAGTTACAGAATATACAGTTTCCTTGGATGTGAGCATGCACAGTAAGCAATGAGATCTGTGTGGTAACCGTTGAACGTTCACTTGCTCTTCGGTTGACTGGGATGTTCATAATTCTAGGATTCTAACTATTATATCTACTCTACCTATAACAGCACCAGCTTACAAATGTTTAGCCCAAGGCTACTCAACCTTATAGCTGCAGCTGCTAAGGCTAGACTTTCCAACTAAACCACAAACTGCTATTTCAAACAGCAACTGTGGAAATGGTATCTTCTCCAAATGCAGAGTCCTATGAAAGAGGTGGTAACAAATATGTTTTACCTTACCTGAACAGTGTTTATCTCTGTCCTGAAGCACCTATTACAGTGGTTTAGGATTGAACCATGGAATGCGTTTAGGCTGTAAGAGCTTGAATTTTGAAATGCAAACTTCGAGTATGTATGGGGCTGAAGGTTTTCTGGAATATGTATTCAAAGATCTATTTGTGTGTATTGTATATACAGACTTTTAGTAGGTAATTTTGTAAGTTTTCTTCATTGGCAGGCTTTGTAGGATGTACTTTATAGACCACAAACAGCTACAGCTGCTAAACAATTTAGCTTCCTTTAGGGAATGAAACTGGCACTTTACATACTTAAATAATGGATAACCAAAAATAGCTTTCCAAGGAAGTCACATACCATACAGTAGATTGTGTATTTTTTTGTTGGGAGTAGGGGGGGGGGAATTTTAGTACAAATCTAGCATGGTAAGTGTGTGCTGGGGGATAGAAATATAATTTAACCCAAGATCTAGACTACATTTTAAAGCTAGTGAATATAGGCAGGAGAAATGAAAAAGTCTGGACTTCAGCTTTAGCTAGATGTATCCTTGTAGTCTTGCATACATCACACAAACTTACCTGATGGCTACACCTATATAGTTTTTGGTAAAAAGTAATGGAAATGTCGAAGCTTTAACAGACAAAGTGAGGTATATACTATCCACTGCCCCTTTATAGATAATAGTCCAAATGACTCTATGAGGGTTAGTGTTCTGTTTAGATAGAATTTACATCATAGAGCTATTAAAAATCACAGAAACCACCAATGCCTTGGAAGATCTGCCTCATTGAGGCGAAGTTAAGTTTTATATCTAGTTGATCTGTAGGTGTTCTCCATGGCCTTCAAGTCATTGGAGGATTCCTGATACATCCCATATATCCGGGAAGTTCTTCACTGCCTCAACAAGTTTTCCGCATTCGTTTTCTACTTGCTAAAATTTGTTGCTGAAACACAAATAAAGCATAGCCATGCAAGTTGACTGATGAGGCTAAATGAAGTTAGAATAGAAATCAAGTCTATACAAGCAAAGTGACACGTGATCCCATTAACATAATATTACAAAATAACGTGTTGCTAGTGTAGCAGCATAATTATTGTGAACCAGCATTAAGGTCGGGAATAAACCATTTTTGTTTAAAAAAAATATTTTAATACTTCATAACTTTCAAAGATTTTGGTCTCAAAAGGTAGCCCATCCTGGGTGCTTTCCAATGATGTTACAATAGTGGTGTTGCAATAAACTAGGGAAGGGTTGACAGAACCATCTTTTTAATAAAAAATTAAAAAAACTTGTGGTTACCACTTTATAGCTCAGTCGATGCTGTAAACTTCATGGTATGGACTTGATATATAGCTCAAAAGATAGGTCTTACTGTGTGCTCTCTTTTGATACTAAAATATTTTTCATAGGTAAAAAGATAGCCAAGTTACTATCTAAAGTGGGAGTACCTCAAAACCTGAATGTCTGATTGCTCTGTGCATAAAATTAATAATTAATTATCTCCAGGTTGCAAAGTATTAACGAGTTCAAATTCACATGTGGTTAAGCTACACGAGTGTTTTCATTAGGCGCTAAAATGTAAGTACGTAGCGCACGGGTGGAAAAAATTCACCCGGCGCTCGACCGAGTAAAACACTCATTGGGGTTCATCTAGCCAAGGGTGCTAATTTTAACTCGTTATCACCTTGCAATCTGGAGATATTTATGCAGAGCTATCAGGCATTCAGGTTTTGAGGTACCCTCACTATAGCTCTAGCAACTTGGCTATCATTATACCTATGAAAAATATTTTAGTATCAAAAGAGAGCACACAGAGAGATCTATCTTTTGACAGAATATCAAGTCCATACCATGAAGTGTACAGAATCTACGGAGCTATAAAGTGGTAACCACAAGTTGTTGTTTTTATTTTTTAAATGGTGAAAAAACCACAAGTCATTTACAGTATATGCGCTCTTGCTCCCCAATCATAGGTCTTCAACACGCGGTCATTTATGTTGATTCATTTATGTTGATATGATACAATATGATACAACTTTTGAAGTAAGAGTAAAAAAATAATTACTCTATTCCAATTTAATTTTTGCATCATCAGAAAACTGTTAGAAAATGGAGAATTAAAAACACACATCAATGCAAGAGCTTTAAGATTGTATATATAAAAATTATGATGTCAATTCATGAAATTAACCTTTTGTGGTATATTAGTACAATACTACTACCACATGGCTTTCCTCTTATTTGAGAAAATACTGTGGTTATGTTGCATACTTCACTCTGTGACCTTGATATACAGCTCAAAAGAGAGATTCCTCTGTATGCTCTCTTTTGATTGCTAGGTGTCTGGTGTGCACTATTATGCGTATGCTGTGCTAGGTGTCTGGTAGGCACTATTACGTGTATTGTGCTAGGTCTCTGGTGGGCACTATTATGTGTATGCTGTGCTAGGTGTCTGGTGGGCACTATTACGTGTATGCTGTGCTAGGTATCTGGTTTGCATAGGTGCAACCATACCCAAAGTAAATGTAGCCTCAAAAGCAGCCTGCCCAAGTTTTCTGCATTTCTAACTCCTAATTGAAAAGTGCAAACAGTTGATATTAGTACCAGTGGCTAGAGAAATAGTAGGTGTTACCAAAAAAACTTGTGTTTAATCAATTTTGAGCTTCATAGATTCTGCACACTTCACTATATCGACTTGATATATAACTCATAAGATAGGCCTCTCTGTATGCTCTCTTTTGAACAGGTATAATTGTATCCAAATCACGTGAGCTAAAGTAGAGTTACCTCAAAACCTGGTGTCTGATTTCGACAAGTCAAGCTCTATCAAGTCCTAGTGAAATGAAATTTATACCAGTTCTCCTATAGTATGCCATAGCACGAGTGGTGTCATTAGGCGATAAAACTTGAAGTTGAAAATCAATTTCCTAAAATAATTTTCCAACCTCACCCTTGAACACAGGTTTTACCACTTACTTAGGTTTTAGCACCTAATTAGTTTCCCATAGCCACATCTCTTGGATTTTCCAATTAGGAGTTAGAAGAGCAAAAAAAATTTGGGCATTCAGGTTCCCTTTGACTGCCTCTAACTTGGGTTTCGTTGTACTTATACAACAGTTTTTAGTATCAAAAGGAAGCACAAAGAGTGATCTACCTTTTCAACTCACAAAACATTCATAGAGTGTAGTATACAGAATATATGGAGCTCCAAATTGTAACCACAGGTTTTTTTAACACTTTGGTATTATCCCCCCCTCTTATTCATTTCTCTAGTCATTAAAAAGTATCATAACTCAAGAATAGTTCAGTTGTAACTTGAAATTCAATTCAAACATATAGAATGGTTAAGTAAAAAGAAGAATTATTTCAGGGGGAAAAAAGGTCAGCTTTTCCTACATGACATAGTTTTTGGTAAACATTTAACGGAAATGTTGAAGTATTAGCAGACAAAGTGAGGTATATCCTAGTCTAAATCTCCACTCGCTCTTTATAAATAATAGTCCAAATAACTATAAGAGGGTTAGTTTTCACTTTAGATACAATTTACATCACAGAGCTATTAAAATCAGGGGATCCACCAATGATTTGTAGGTCTGCTTTATTGAGGTCAAGTTTTTTTCAAGTTGATCTGTAGAAACCTATGGTAGGTCCAGGATTAAGAAGGAACCAACTCCCTTACCACAAGATGTAAAGCATGTTGGCACTTCTAACTTCTATACGTGCAGCATCCAGCTAGGGAACCGCTTCTTCTTTTCTGCCATCAGTAAACCACTTCTACAACTCAAGGCTGGTTCACAATATATTGCTAGGCCTTCACATCAAGTCACTTTGAGCAATTCACAATATCTGCCACATCCTGTCATATTATTGCTAGGTTTCCAGGCATTCTCCTTGGCCATCAAGTCCCTGAAGGACTCATGGGATATATCCCATATAATTATCAGGGTAGTTTGTCACTGCCTCAACAAGTTCCCCTTTTTCATTTCCTACTTGGTAAAATCTGTTGCTGAAAGACAAATAAAGCACAGCCATGCAAGTTGACCGATGAGTCACAAATGAAGCTAGAACAGAAATCAAGGCCATCCAAGCAAAGCCATAAATTATGCACACTTCACTCTGTGACCTTGATATATAGCTCAAAAGAGAGATCCCTTTGGGTGTTCTCTTTGATACTAAAAATGGTTGCATTGGTACAACCATACTCAAGGTACATGGGGGCCTCAAAATCAGTTTGCCCAAGTTTTCTAAATTTTTAACTCCTAATTGGAAAGTGCAAGACAGTTGAAATTACTTCCAGTTGCCAGAGGGTTAGTAGATGCTAAAAAACGTGTGGTTACCACTTCATAGATTCTGCACAGTTCACTATACGGACTTAATATATAGATGGGTATCTTTATGTGCTCTCTTTTGATACTAAAACATTTTTCATAGGTATCATTCTACCCAAATTACATAAGGTATAGTAGGTTTACTTTAAAACCCGAGTGTCTAATTTTGCAACAGGTCTAACTGGTTTGTCAAGTGCTAGAGAGCCGGTTGCTAGAGGAGGTCATGAAGCATACAAGTGGTTTTATTAGGCGCTAAAACTTGAGTTTGGTCATGCGCATTGGTTAACATTCAATTTCCTAAAACTATTTTTCAAACTGCAAGCTTGACCACATGGTTGACCACTTACTACTTAGTTTAGTGCCTATAACACTAATTAAGTCTACTGTCTTGCACTTTCCATAAGGAGTTAGAAATGCATGGACATGCAGGTTTTGAGATCCCCAATTTTGACTGTCCTTTGGGGGTTTATTTTTACCTATGCACAGAAAGAACTATCTTATAATAAGAGTGAAGTATGCATAATTTATGGAACTCCAAATAGTAATCACATTTTTTTTTAACTCTTCGGTATTATCCCCATTTATTCATTTCTCGAGAGGTATATATATATACAATAAAATGGGTCACTAAAAATTATTATAACCCAAGAGAATGGTTGAAAATAATGACTTGAAAGTTGAAAAGCAGTTAGAACAATAATTAAAGGTATAGAATGGTGACGGAAAAAGAAGAATTTTTTGAGGAATCAAAAAAGGTCCAGTCAAAAAATATTAAAATTGAAACGGAAATGTCGAAGTATTAGCAGACAAAGTGAGGTATATACTAGTCTAATTCTCCACTAGCTCTTTAGAGATAATAGTTCCAAATGACTATACAAGGGTTAGGGTCTACCTTAGATATAATTTACAGTACAGAGCTATTAAAATCAGCGGAACCACTGGAGGGTCTGCTTTATTGAGGTCAAGTTTAGTTTTATTGCTGGAACTTCTATGCATGCAACATCCACCTAGGGACATCCTTCTTCTTTTCTGCCACCAATAATTATACTACTTCTACAACTCAAGGCTGATACACAATAATTATGCGAAGTTTCATATCATGTCATTGAGTTTGCTTTGAGCTGTTCACAATATCTGTTACATCATGTCACATCACTATGTTTCCAGGCATTCTCCCTGGCTATCAAGTCCTTGGAGGACTCGTGGAAAACATCCCATATATCAGGTCACTGCATCAACAATATTTCCTCATTAATTACCTTTTTGCTAAAATATATTGCTGAAACACATTATAACGCACAGCCATGCAAGTTGACCGATGAGGAAGGGGAGGGGGTGGGGGGGACAGTTGCATATTATTTTTAACTTGTGGGTACAACTTTATAGCTCCGTAGATTCTGTAAACTTCATGGTATAGACTTGATATATAGCTGAAAAGATAGGTCTCTCTGTGTGCTCTTTTTTGATGCTAAAATAATTTTCATAAATATAACTATAGCCAAGTTACTAGACCTAATGTTGAGGTAACTTTAAAACCTGAATGCCGCATAAATATCTCCAGATTGCAAAATGCGAATTAGCTAGAGGAAGCCCTACTCTATAATGAGTGTTTTCATTAGGCGCTAAAACGTAAGTACGTAGTCAAGCGCGTGTGTGGAAAAGGATTATTAACGAAATTGTTTTCCACCCGCGCGCTGACCACGTACTTACATTTTAGCGCCTAATGAAAACACTCATTGAGTACAGTAGAGCTTCCTCTCAACTCTCTCTGCAATCTGGAGATATTTATGCGGCCAATTCAGGCATTCAGGTTTTTGAGGTTCCCTCCACTTGTAGCTCCATAACATTGCTATAGTTATACTTATGAAAAATATTTTAGTATCAACAGAGAGCACAAAGAGATATCTATCTTTTGAGCTATATATCAACTCTATACCATGAAGTTTACGGAATCTATGGAGTTATAAAGTGGTAACCACAAGAAGGGGGAAAAGGGGGAAATACATGTGGGTCACTCTCCCCCAACTGTCCTTCCTGAATCTAGAATAGAAATCAAGTCTATCCAAGCAAAGTGACACAATGCAAACCTATTATCGTAATATCACATAAATGACGCGTTGCTAGTGTAGCGGCATAATTATTATGAACCAGCATTAAGTTTAGATTGTAATTAGTGTTGCTTAGCACTTCTACCAAGGTATATGCACATGACAAGCCACCTGGTCAGCAAATGAGCTGGCAATGGTCACATTAGTGGGTAATACCATATTCTAGCATGTGGGATTCTTGGATGGGTTCTTTGGTGAATCCACACACATTGCTGATACACTCATAAGATTCTTTTGTACATAGCTCTGATCATTCCTAGGGTAACACCGCATCCTGGCTTGTGGGTTTCTTAGGTGGGTTCTTTGGAGAATATAATTTACTAAAGCCACTCAGATGATCCTCCCACATAACGGTGTTTTAGTTCTCCATCTCAAGTAGGCTTACTTCAAATTTACTACTGCAACTAACCTAGCTCTTACTCTTTCCTTCCCTGATGGTTAGAAGAGAAACACCTTCTTGGGCTTTGAGCTCTTTGTGCAGCTCTTCACCACCAGGTCTTGCCATGTTAGTTCCTTTGTTGGCAACTGACATTACCTCCCCCAGAGTGTTCTTGTGCTCTAGACAGTCTTCTCAGCAGTGAGAAGTTCCATCCTACATTGCACAGATAAGTCATCTTCTTTGCCTTCTCTCTGCAAACTTCAACTCTGCAATCCTCCAACTGGAATAAACCACAGACTCAGCTTTCATCTTGGTTGAGTCCCATTTGACTGTAGTTCATATTACTTAAGCGGCTATACCACTCTCAGATTATCTAAGTTTATGCTATTAATTCATCTTCCAGCTCAGGTTGGACTGGTTTATGGATGTTCCTTTGAGGCCTTGGCCACAACCACAATTCCAGGTTTATGACGACGTACAGGGCTTTCCCTGCCCAGAAGAGAAAGAAAAAGGAAATTTCTTTTCTGTGTGCCAATGAATCGAGATTTGTCTCAAATAGCTGGGAGGGGCTAATTTTTCTGTTAGGTTCCCTTTCTAAAAAATGAAAAAATGAGCTATCTACAAAAGTACTCGCAAATTAAAAATACCAAAAATAAGCACAGTGATTTTATATGTGACCTCATGGGGAAGATGTGCTCATCCACAATCAAAGATCCAAAGCTTGTAAAATGTTGCCATAAAGCAAGCAAACTTACAAGATTATCTGCTAAGTTTAAAAGGACTAACCATAAAAACAGAGTAAATGTGTGTGTCTTGATGACTTTGGAGCTCCTTAGATTCTACACACTTCAACGTAATAATAATTATAAGCTTAAAAAATTGGTTTGTATGTGTGCTCTCTTTTGGTTTAAAAACATTGCATAGGTATAACACTGCCTAAGTGACATGCATCTAAAGTGGGAACTTGAGTGCCTGACCCTCTGTAGGTTGCTACTTATAGGAAAGTGCTATATAGGCAGCTGTAATTACTAGTGTGGTAGAGGAATCTTTCTCTACACTATGAGTTTTCCCAATAAGCAATGAGCCTTGTCAAAAGAATGTTATTACACAATTTTTTAAATGCCAACTAGGAGGCGGGAAGGGCGGGAGTTGGTTATCATGTTATATAGGTACATAAAAAAGGGTTAGGGCTACATGATAAACAGAGGCATAGACATCTCTGGTGTAGGCATATTTCACAACATAACTACACAATATAATAATCCATAAAAATAGAATAGCTGGAAACAGTCTATGCTAAGTTAGTACCAAAAAAAACACAAGACTATAACCTATCCCTCTTCAAAACACAATCACTGGCTGGAAACTCTATCACCTGATTAGGATTTGCAAGGACTTCCTCAACTAAAAAGGTCTAGAAGCAAGTAAGCTGGCAGGCAGACAGGCAGGGGTGCAGGCAGGCAGGCAGACAAGCAAGCAAACAGGCAAGATAGAATAGCTGAGAGATAATGAATGTCATATTCGAACAAGCAAACAAACAAAACAAGTACACAACAATAACAACAGAGCATATTTCCTTTCAAACAAGAATAACAAAATCTCTTTAAACTGTACTACACAAAAACTCTCTGAATTTGGGATGTGTTTTATAAATGATATTGCCATAATTATGACAATCTTTTTATATACTTGTGCTCTCCATACTTTTTGTTCTTACATACCTTTCCTGCAAACGAGTCCAGCATCATCACTATGAGAAGTGCAAGTGTGTCTCTCTGGTCCCCAACCACGGAATAGACATTGATCTAAATATTGCTCAGTTCCTCTACAATACAATTCACTCATCCATATGGGCACTTCATCAGCAGCTCTGCCAGATCCAGCATCAAATGTTGGGCAAACCACATCAAAATATCCCAACATGCTAGAAAAACAAGTAAACAAAGAGTGGGGATCAAAATTTGGATATTATATTTTAAAGGCATATGGTTCATGACTATAAACAATGAAAACATTGGTGTATCCATATGCACTGGTATGTACCTAGCATATTTATTACCTGTTCTCTCCTTACTATCCATGACATACATTATATGGTTATAGTCCCATTATCCTATGACAACTGAGCATACAATATAAAATTTAACCTAGTGTAGCCAGCTAATACCATATAACAGTTATGGAAATGTAATACCATACTGGCAAGCTATTCTGCCATCGTAAATACTCCATGAAACATCACAGATGGTTCCCCAGGTGCCATTATAGAGAACCTCCACTCTGCCCTGATTTTCAAATAAAGTTTCTGAGCTGTTAAGACGAATATCTTGGATATTGGTTATTGGGACAGTAGGTTGACCTGGAAAAAGCAAGAAAACTGTTTAAAAATGCATTCTTCATATTTGCGATTGTCAAAATGTGAAAGCTAGAAACATAGCATATATTTTTAACATTGTAGCTACTGATATTCTACAAGTAACAAAAACTGCACTAACTAGAAGGGTTACACGGAAATGGCTAATTCGGGATATGCATTGAAACAGAACCATCTAACCCAGATAGCATGAAACATGACTTGCCAAAATCGAGGTAGAAAGTGAGAGCCAAAACCAGAAGCAGTAGAGCTACTTTCATGATGCAGTATCAACACAAACAACTTTTAATTCTGCTGGCTATCAAGTCGTCATGCAGGCCACACTCTCGACGCGCCCTAGCGTGCAGTTTCAGTGTGAAATGATTATTTCCCCCTGGTTTATAAAACGAGCCCAGCCCCCACCCAACCCCACCCCCATTCGTTCTTTCACCCTAGGGTGGCGAAAATAAATTAGCCGCTGTTCCCCGAGCGGTGTTACGCCAAAAATGAACCAGGACTTGGTCGAATTATGGCAGTCAAGTGTTGAAACTTAGTCGGCAAAAATTAGATGGTATCTATTAGGAACCCTGCTTGAATAGTTTAAGGAACCCTGGATAACGGGTAAATCTTGGGAGTAAGCTATAGCGTAGCCATCATAGCAGTTAGTTGTGATGACAACCTACACGCAGTCAATGCCCTGGAAACAATTTATTAGCTGGATGAAGGATTTGCTTGCCTTTATTTTCAACATGAGTTTGTAATTGACGTGAGCCACAAGAATATGAACAACGAGCAAATTAATTACATATCGATATCATACCAAAAATTTAAGTTGTGAACAGTCCTATCCAGTTTTTTTCTAAGTATATATAATGTTTTTTCCACCATCCTGCATTACACTTTCAATGTGGATCCACATTTAGCATAGTAATCGGTCTACAACATTTCCAGAAAACAGCTACCCAGAATACTTTTATCAGTCACTGATTGTTAATGCCCCAGCCACCGAGGCACAACAATAAGAACAGTATACCCACTATATACTCCAGCAGGTATTGTTCTCCGGTAATGCTGCCACCAGAGTTCCCTCTCAATCCTAGCACAAGCTAAACAGTAAGGTTCTTAGGCCTAAGTTAACTTTAATCAAGTCAAACTAAACACAAGTAGACTGAAATGCAGTAGCAGAAGGGAACTCCTGAGGGTTGCAGAGAGGTTTAAATACCCTTGCAATCCCGCCCTTACAAGAAAGGTGATGAATGTATAGACAATTGTAAAGTGATTAGAAGATGAATAGGTGTTGATGAGTTTATTGTGATGTGATTAGAAGATATGTGTTTATGAGTCTATTTGATGTGATGAACAAGTCATTGTAGCATGTTTATTAATATTAGCCATTAGGGCTTCTTAGTGTTTGATGTTCCCAGTTTCTCAGGGCTGTCTTCAGCCAGTCAGGGCTGGGACCTGACATCACCCTCTTCCGAAGAGTTTGGTAGGTCATTTTCTTGCGCTTGGTCAGGCCATGTTTTGAGGTGTGTAGGTAGGAGATCGCATTGTGGTCCGTCTCAACCAAGAATACCTGTCCATTAAGGTCCACTCCAAAATGTTGGATGGATTTCACAATGGCTAGACACTCCAACTCCGTTGCCGAGTACCTGGCTTCTGCCGGGCACAATTTCCTTGAGAAGAAACCGACGGGTAGCTCTTCCTCCTCCCTCACTACACTGAGGACACAAGCAATGCCTCGAGCAGAAGCATAGGTCTGTAACAAGGACTTATCACAGGGAGTAGGTATAGTGAGAGTGGACATAACATACAGAGAGTTACATAAATAGTTAAATTCAACATGCCTACTATCCATCCAAACAACTACATTTGGAGCTGCTTTTCGTGTGGCTGGTGTCAGTTCCACTGAATGGTGCGCAAATTTGGGTATAAACCTTCTGTAATACCCTGTTGTACCCAGAAAGGCTTGCACGTCGCATTTACTGACAGGTTTAATGATTGGTGCTACCCTGCCATCTGGCTCTGACACTGTTCCATGACCAATAGTGTGTCCTAGCAATGTCAATGTGGACTTCTCCTGGTCCTCTTTGGCCAGGGGAATCTGGTAAAACCCTTTGTTCAGATCTAACTTAGATAAATAACAAGCTTCTCCCAGTTGGGAAATCATGTCATCCACCCGGCCCAACTTCAGAATCTAGGAGTGGGAGCTATTCTGTCACATTCCTGCCCTCCTTCAATCTCTTGCCTATGGGCTAACACACCATCTTTCCGAAAGTAACCTAGCTCATCTTTATCAGCAAGGGATCTGAGACTAGCTAGGAACTCATCTGTCTCCTGCTGGGCTATGAGGTTATCTCGGTCTACAGTGTTTGTACATAGTGTGGGAAGGGGTATGTCTATTGGTGTACCATCCTGTACGGTCTGAACATATTCCCCAACACATACCTCTGAGCTGAAAAAATCATCTGAAAAATCAAATGGGTGACCATCTGATTCCTCGCTTAGTGCTACGTCAGCTCTCTCTTCTGCTCCATCTTTAGCTGACTGCTCTCTGGTTGCAAGAACATGCCCTGCTGTTTTTCCATGCCCCTTCCTCACTCATTCTCTTTCTTTTGCTAGTTTCTCCAGCTGCAAATCCTGCTGTGTCTGTCTGGGTTCGGTCGCTGTATTGTCGCTACCATGATGAGAGGGTTTCTTTGACGATTCATCTCCTTTTTCATCTGCCTCGGGTCCATGTCATCCATCATCATAAAGTGTCCAAGGCCTTGACTGGTAAGGCCTCCTCATCATGTTGACCATCTCCAGTCGCCACTTGGTTTCCCGCTCCTCTTGCCACCGTTCTCTTTGTTCCTCCCGTTCAAATTCTTTTTGTCTTCTTCTCTCATCTCTCCTCTCCATGAACTCCAGTATCATTTGCCACGATGGTTCTGTCAGTCCCGAAGGTTGATTGTCTTGGCTTCTGGTGATGGGCCAGTGACCTAATACTCCAGACTCACTGTCGTCCATTCCACTAAAATAATCAGCGCGCACTATCAATGCAGCAATATATCAACAATAATATGCAACAGTATTGCAGTAACACAACAATATGCAACAAAATCAATATAGCAATATAACACGCGGAATACACGCTAGCAACTCAACCACAAGAACTTTGCCAACCACTAGCTGAAGGTTTTTCTGTGATGAGAGTTCTCTTATCAATAGTAGCGAATAATAGATGTCCAAGTCTAACACCGCTGCCACCAGATGTTAATCCCCCAGCCACCGAGGCACAACAATGAGAACAGTATACCCACTATACTCTCCAGCAGATATTGTTCTCTGGTAATGCTGCCACCAGAGTTCCCTCTCAATCCTAGCACAAGCTAAACAGTAAGGTTCTTAGGCCTTAAGTTAACTTTAATCAAGTCAAACTAAACACAAGTAGACTGAAATGCAGTAGCAGAAGGGAACTCCTGAGCTGGGGTTGCAGAGAGGTTTAAATACCCTTGAAGGTTTTTCTGTGATGAGCCTTACCAGTCAAGCTACAAACCAATTTACAGCTTTTGATTTTTAAAAATGAGTAGTGGGGGTCTGCCAAGAGGAGGAGGGTCCTGCCTTGGATGTTTCTGCATGCATCTTCTGACAAAACATGCCTCTAGAGATATTTTAAATATCATTGGAAAGCACATAGAACAAGCAACAATTTGAGCATAACATTATCTACACAAACCAATTATAAAAAAAGTTATGGGCACTCAAAGTCAACATAGCTGAATCAATGAACCGCCTCCTTTTAAGTAATGAATGCACTCAACACTTAAGTAATGCATGCACTCAAATGACTGTTAGGTTCATCATCATTGATGGATCGAAGATAATGGCCTGGCTGGCCATGTCAAGCAGCCCTCGACATCCCGCCTTGAGTTGGACTCAGTCCCTCCCGAACGCTGTCTTCTTCTGCCCTAAGAGGGCAGATCCTCGTCCCACACCTGTCTGGATAATCCGTCTGCATTTTGATGGGTTGACCCTGGTCTGTACTCTACCTTGAAACTGTACGACTGCAGTGACAGTGCCCACTTGAATAAGCACGCATTCAGTCTTTGTGAAGTGAAGAGTTCTTGTAGCGCCTTGTGGTCTGTAATCACGGTGAATGGTCGACCTAACAAATGGATAGCAAAATGATCCACACTCCTGTAGATGGCCAAGCTCTCTATTTCAGTGGCGGAATAACGTTTCTCTGTCTCAGTGAGTGCCTTTGAGAAGTATCCTGCTGGTCGCTCTACACCATCCCGGACTGCTGACAATATCCCGGACTGCTGACAACACCCCGCCAACTCCTTTGTATGATGCGTCTGTGTGAAGCGTAAAGTGGTCGTCATCTCGTGGAAGCCACAGCACTCGGTCGGAACATAGAACAGAAATCAAATGTTCAAAATTAGATAACATTTTGTCATCTCACTGTATGATGTGTGGAGCCTTCTTACAAAGGGCATTATTAAGGGAACAAGCATAGTCTGGGATGAACCGTCGGTAATAACCAACCGTACCCAGGAAGGCACGCAAGTCTTTCTTATTGACAGGTCTCTTAAAGTTAGTAAGCGCTTTCACTCGTGCCTCAGGCACTTCTACTTTCCCCAGCCCAATTTGGTGGCCTAAGTATTCCAAAGTCCTAGCCCCCCAGACACACTTTTCCTGTTTAGCAGTCAACCCAGCCTACCTCATCAATGTGATCTAGATGTTCCTCAAAGGTGTTAGAAAATATTATAACATCATCAATATATGTACTAGAAAATGCATTCTGTTTCCCCAGCGCCATGTCCATATATCGCTGAAAGGTTGCAGGTGCGTTCTTCAGGCCAAAGGGCATGCGATTGAAAGTAAATTTCCCCCATGGTGTACAGAAAGCCGTTTTTGCCTTGCTAGCCCCATCCATGGGAATTTGATAAAAACCCTGATTAAGATCAATTTTGGATAGCCAATGGGCATTAGCAACTCTGTCTAACAAGTCTGTTATCCTAGGCATCTCATAAGGATCATCTACCATTACGGCGTTCAACCTACGGTAGTCTAAACATAGCCTAATTTCTCCCGTCGGTTTGCGAACAGGCACCATAGAGGAAGACCATCGACTATAGGTCGGGAAGATGATGTTTTGATCCTGCAACTTCCTGATTTCTTCCCTCAGGTTCTCCTTCCAGCCAGGTACAATCCTGTAAGGATGGGACCAGACTGGTGAGGAATCCCCAGTATTGACAACATGAGCACACTCCACGGCTTTGCCTAGTTTGCCAGACCCAACCGTAGGTGTATGCCTAGCGATCCTAGCCTGCATGATCAGTCTCTGATCCTCAGACATCTCTGTTTCTCCTAACACTGTTCTACCCACAGGATGATTTGAGTCATCACATTCCTGTGCCACCACAACCCGAAAAAGGTTAGCTGAAAGGTCTTTCCATGGCTTCAGCCTATTGGCATGGGCAACTATCTTGTAGTTCCGTCTCTCTGGCACCGCTAACTGGTAAGTGGTAAACCGTTTGGTTACTTCATATGGGCCCTACCACACAAGTTCCAATTTACCAGTAAGATTTGGCGTGTGTAAGAGCACCACCTCCCCAGGTTTGTATTCTCTGATCTCTGCTGTCTTGTCATAATTCAATTTGATCTTGGCTTTATACTTTGCCTCTCTACTACGAGCAACTTGGTGCAGGTCTGTGAGGGTTTTGCCTAACTGGTTGACCCATTCAACTGCCCCAGAGAAGTGTAGCTCTCCACTAATCAGACTATCTTTCATGGCCTCCAGTGGCCCACGGAGTGGTCTGCCATTGACTAACTGAAAGGGGGAGTAACCTGTGGCGGCATGGGGTGTAGCCTGATAGGCGAGCAAACAATACTTTATAAGTTTGTTCCATTGCTCCAACCTATCCTCCATCTTTCTCAACATGCCTTTTAAGCACCCGTGCCACCGTTCCAACACACCATTAGATTGTGGATGGTAGGCAGTTGTTTTAATATGCTTAACCCCTAATAGCTTGCACAGTTCAGAGCAAAGTCTACCCATAAACACACTACCTTGGTCTGTCAAAATCTCATGGCGTATACCAGTGTGTGAGAAAATGTCCATTAATCGCTCAGCAACTGAAACTGCATCAATCCTCTTCAGTAAGGATATCTGGTTCCCATACAAATAGCAGGTAAAACATGGCCGTAGCCCCGCTTCGTTCTTTATAAAGGTCCAACTATGTCAAAGGCCATCCC
This sequence comes from Cladorhizidae sp. MBARI D1340-BT2, assembly GCA_028752905.1. Taxonomy (NCBI): domain Eukaryota; kingdom Metazoa; phylum Porifera; class Demospongiae; order Poecilosclerida; family Cladorhizidae; species Cladorhizidae sp. MBARI D1340-BT2. Next base: position 11,714,617 of record JAQNBH010000012.1, on the reverse strand, counting down.
GTGATGGTGTAGAGATAATTGGTGTGGCCACCATATGGACCTTGGGCAAGAGAGGTCTACCAGCCTTTTGGAATTCGGGACAAGCAGCGCAATATCGCCTCACATCTTTATCAAGTCCAGGCCAAGTAGAAGAGTTCTTAATATGGGCTGCCATCTTGTTATAAGACCGATTAGCCCTCTATGCCCTGCATCCATGACATCTGAACGCCTCATCAGGGGTACTACAATCCTAGCATTTTCTTCCCCCTGATCTGCCAACTTGGTGTGCATCAACACTCCGCCATTATAGTAATACCCATTCTCCTCCTGTTCAGCCTTATTCTTCATCTCAAACAGCGACACATCTTCTGCTACTGTTAACTATCGCCTCAAAACCAGCTACACCACTCTAACTAGTAAACTACTGCACTCTAGGATAGAACAACTGTTGAACTACTAGTGAGTACTACAGCATAGTATCAAGACCTAATTAACAGTGCTGTTTACTGGATATTGTCATTTGACCGATTTGCTTTAGCATGTATTGTCTTTGACATTGTGTGAACTGGCCTTTATTTCATCATTGGTATTACTACATCAGCACTCTGTGTAATCAATAAATATAGCAACAGTTGTTGTTGACTGCCACATTGAGAGAGAAATCTATCTTTCTGATTGTAGAGAGACATCTCTAATATGTTTAATCCCATAATACATACACAACGGATAAGTTTATATCATGTATCTTGGTGCAGGATTCATTTTGATGAGGTAATCTGTTTGGACAATCAATAGATTGGCATAATATTCTTATCTCTCTCAAAATAGTATAAATCAAACATACTGCTATGTCCCATGTAAAGTCACAATATCTATTATTTTCTGGCTGTACATTGTTAAGATGCAGAACATTTACTTCTATTTTTGTCACTATGTTTAGGAAGACTACCTACTCCATGGACACCTGCCAGAGTAAATGTCACTTCCACTACGATCACAGTTTCTTGGTCTGTACTACCATGTACAATACTTTGTATTGAGATTTGGCAGAAATTACTATACCTATTTCCCCTGTGTTTACAAGTACATCAGTGGCATCGAGGCATATCAGATGAATTACTCGATTGTAGGACTCAATGGAAATACTGAATATCAGATATCTGTAAGAGCAGAAGGACCAGATTATACTTATAGTGAATATTCGAGTACAGTGATAATCACAACTTTGTCACCAGGTATGTGATACTTTAGTGTGGGTGGACCTTTAATTATAATTGTATTCAGTGTGGTCAAGTTTAGGGGGGAAATGAAGGTTGGGAGTGAGAATTACAAGATAGTCTTTGCAACTCTACCATTAATTAGATTCTAATACGCTTTTCAACTTCTTATACTTTCATAGTTTCCGCTACTCTTTGTATGTATCATATTTGAACCAGCATGTACATGCTACACGATATTATAAATTTATATTTTATGGAGTTAATATAAACTATGCCACTATTTTTGTGATGTAATAATGACACAGGTTGATGTAAACTTAGTGTTTACCTTCTAGAGACACAGATCCTTTCCTACACACCCATAAGAAGGGATGTCTTTTCTTCACATGCACAAGTAGCAATATCAGGGAATGATATATGGGGTAGTTAATTTTTCTACCGAACTTTTGTGTTATTGAAATGTTTGAATGAGAGCTAACAATGTCTCAAATTTCTAATGCTTCCTTGCATGACTGCAATTCTTATGATCAGGCATATACACATAGTAAGGTTTAAAGGTCCTCAAAACTAAATTGTTTTTGTACATATTCCTGGAAGGGACCATATAAGGCCACTTGTTGGGTATTAATATTTTTTTAATAAATGTGAATACATAGATAACTTACATAGATAGATGATTATCTACATAACGAGTTAAGCGTTAAATCTGAGCTAACAGGATTGATTCTGATCTGACCAACATGATAGATAGAGGATAAATAGATATTGGGTAAATAGATCCCTGGGGGTGTGGGATGGCCAAACTATTTTTATTTGCGAAAAGGCTAAGTTTTCGGTGAAAAGAGAAGATGTTTGGTTGGATCAACACGAGTTGTGCAGGATGTTTTAGATGGATACAGGGATCATTCCTCATTGATACCACACTCACTTTGTATATAAATTATGTGGTATATAGAGCTCTGCATGATTTTTGCGTCACAAAAGCATTGATATGTGGGTGTGGTTCTTCAGAGTATTTTGTTGACATAATTAAAGCTCCATCTCCTCCAAGCAATGTGGCTGCTGTACTCATCACACCAGACACTATCCAAGTGACATGGAGCAGACCAATTGTACCCAGTGACACTACAATTATCCACTATGCCACTCCATTTATCAGCAAGAACAGTTTTATTCCCAGAATTAAGAGGCAGGCCGAATCCCTTCAGAGTGTGGCTGAGGTAAGGATCAGTCACTTTATCTAGTTATATCAGTAAAAGTATGCCATTTTTTCCGGAATCATCTGAATTTTTGGTGAGAATATTGTACAAAGACTTCATTACTGCTAATCCTGCACATAATTATTATAAGTTACCAAAATCTATTATGCAAATTATTCATTTATATTTTGTTGAAGAATTAATATGCTATATTATTTAATAATGTCATTTTAAGCACCGATATGATGGTTTCTTCCAGGTTTATTTAAAATATTTAACCTTAAATTTTTTTGTGTGTTGCAGAAACCCCCCCCCCCCAAAAAAAAAACACAACAACAACAAGAAACACACACCATGTTACTGATAATGGCCATTAAGATAGCTGAAAAGTCATTGATCACTCTTAATGTAGTTGATTGGATCTGTAAAACCAGTAACTAAATGATTATCACTCTGTCAGTATGGTTTATGATACTGTTAAAACTATTCAAACCATAATCTCCAGTTGATGCCAGTTTATTCTTTGCCATTTACGAAAGTTTCATTTCTCCCCCCTCCTTCAGGACTTTTCCTCTCTTGCAAACTCTTGTAATGTGACCCTACCCCAGGAAGGAGTGGAATATCACATCCAAGTCAGTGTCACTGTGTTCGACAACATCAGTGCCAGCAACAGAGAAAGTGCATTTTCCACTCTTAATCCAAATACGGTCATCTTTGTCCCTATACAAGGTAAAAAATAGCATTGAACAAGTTGAAAAATTCTCTGTGTGCCACAATATTATAAAACAAAAATTTATATTTGAAAGCATGTTGTTGCTTATATAATAATAGTAATAACTATTCTTTTAATAAAAATAATAGTAATAAATAACAATAACAATAACAATAAAGGGAAAGTGTTTTTGATTATGATTGCACTGACCACAGAACCCATATTGACCAGAAGGAGTTGAATGACTTAAATCAAACATTACACCTACCATTTTAAAAGTTGTACTTTATGTTCTGTAAATATAGGTGTACATGATTTTAAATGGTAGAGGGTAATCTAACAGGTTGTGATTCACTTGAGTTTTATTATTTATTTAGCTGATAATTTCTAGTTCTTGTGTCAAATTGTTTATGTTTGTTTTGTTGATTAAGTACATTATAGTTGAGAGGTGGAGGCCTATATAGTTTCTACAAAGTTCTACTCAGATCATTATTGTTGTAGGATACTGCACATATCAGCATATGCCATTTTAATCTTAATTTGACTATAATAATGTACACCACATTGTATACTACATAAAAATTAGCACCTACAATATCTGTTGCTATTGTTAACTTCCCTTGATGGATCAGGTACAGCATTCATCAGAGATTTTGTTAACATATGCACAGAAGAACCCTGCCAAACAACGAGCAGAGTTGATAGAGGTTGTTATAGCCTCCTTTGAATTTGGTAATGACTGAACAGAGCTGAGCAAAGGTCATTAATTTTGCTTATAGTACAGCACAGATTTGCTTGACTGTCCTTATAAACCACTTCACTCCAATATTGAGAAACTGTTTTACTGTAAACTCTGGTTAGGTCTCTTTATGTTTAACACAAAAGAATTTGATAAGTGCTCCTCTCGTTCTTGTTACAAAATATCTCTTTGTGTTGTCCTTATGGTGTCTCACTGTGAAGTGCTGTTGTAATATTTTGAACAAGTATCTGTTATGCATATGGTATAAGCTTCACCATTAATGCAACATATTTCACAAGACAGGTGCAAGAGTTTTACTAGTATAACCAATGAAGGCAGAAGTCCTATGGGAAATCTCATTAGATTCATGCATGAAGGAAGCTCCATTACTGCTGGCAATATAACTGATGTCATTGTGCAGCCTTTAATTCCACAGACGAAATACCTACCAAATTGGCTGCTCTTACAGTCAATGTGGAAGGAATGTAAGTTCGTGTCACTGTACTTACTAGCAATGCTTCGTCAGATTTTGGTGAGCTATTGTAATCTGACATGCTCCATTGATAATGCACAATGAAATTATTGAATGAAGAAAAAGTGAAGAGAGGATGGTGGATGTGGTTATGGGAATATTTTGTGCATATGTGTGGTGCATGTGCATATAATTAGCTAGAACAATTAAAGCAACTAGCAAAAGATAGATTAGGAGACAAAATATTGGAAATATAGTTGAAGAGTTTAGCGGAAAAGTCTGGATATAAAGCCATGTATTGCAATACATTGTAGCTTTCATATAACTAGCTAGAAAATTTGAAACTCATTAGCACCTTTGTTGCTAAACATCTCACAAACAATGATCTACAGCTGCATTCATTTATCTACTAATGTATAAATCGCCAACCACCTCTCAAATATTATGTAAGTTCTCAACCAACTCTCAGTGGAGGGAGAAGGGCTTGAAACAAAGGTTTAATATTTAAAGTACCATATCTTTTCATAAATTTATGCTATGGTCCTGATTTATATATCAAAATGTAGCCAATGCAGTATGCTTCCTGGCAGTCGTTTTTATTTTGCTGTGCATGTTTATCTTTTGGAACTACAAGTTAGATAATCACTCTCCAAATTCAAGTAATAAATTACCAGCATCAAGTTTTGAATGGCTATAGCAACTGTGGTTGATAAAGCTGTACAGACACTACAACTTGTCCAAGAGCGACTTTTTAAAAGTGAATTTATGTTCATGTGAGGGTCTAATATACAAAAACAAAAAAAACACTTTGAGGTTATGACTTTGGACCTACATAGATTCTCTATATTTTAATATGTAAACTTGATATATAGCTCAAATGATAGATCTCTCTGTATGCTCTCTTTTGATACTAAATGATATGCTAGATATAACTATGCTAAAGTTGCATGCAGCCCAAGTGGATGTCCTTAAAATATGTGTGCCTGAACTATTTGTAGTTGTGATTCCTGATTGGAAAGTGCTAGCCAGTTGAAATTGTTATCCGTGGCTAGAAGAAGCACTACTCTACAGATTGAGTATTTTCATTAGTCACTAAAACATGACTTATGGGTAGTGATTAATACAAAAATTAAATGGAAATATTTTGCTTGCACGCCACGATTGCCTAATATTTTCTCTGATTTTTGGACTTTTCTTTTCACTTCCTCTTCCTTCTCCTTCTTTTCTTCCTTTCTTCTTTTTTTCTCTTTCCCAATTCTTTTTGCTTCTTTTCTTCTTTTAATCGAGAATTATTAAGAATGAAATATAGCAAACAAACTAGCACTGAAGAAGAGATTGTATTTGCATTGCAATGGTAGAAACATCAGCAGAGTCAAGGAAATTTGGAACTAGAAGTTGAAAATATAAACAGATTTCGGTGTTGAATTGGAGCAGGGATTACCATCTGAGAAGGTGGATGGAGTTCAGAAACTTCTAATTCCACCTTTGAAGCTTTTACTATTGCCCCATCAGGACCTAACAAAACTTACTTTTGAGGAGTAAAGGCCAGTTCATAAAATGATGCTCACCCATTGTATCATGTACTCTCTGGAAAATGGCATCGGTAGGATGAAAACAGCTACCCAAGAATATTTTAATCCACAACACACCACAACATCCTAATTCCAAGAAGAACTTTGCATCAATATATTATAGACCAGTCTAGACAGCCAAATGGCCTGTAGTTTATACATGTGAGACTGTCTGTTTGTGTGTGCATGTATGTATGTGTGTGCGCACAGGTATATAGCTTGTAGACTCAGCTGCCATTATCCACACATGCAGCTCATAATTGGAAACTCTTGACCACAGAAAGGTTTTGGGCCAGGTTTGGGGCCTGTAGGTCATGTGTGATGGTCACTCCAGCCATAACAGCCAAGCCAAACTACTAGGGCAGATACAAGGTCGGCGAATTTGCAATGTTGTAGATGAGGGTCAATTTGTGGAAGGGGTTTGTAGAGTGGCAGATCCAGGATTTAGGGTGCCAGAGCCATTTAGCACTGATATAGTATGTGTAGTGTATACAATTAGCGATAGCAAGTGTTACTCAGCAAGTGTATTAGCAGTCAGGTTTAGAATGGAGAGTGGGCTCATGTGGTATGTTATAGGAGTGGCCAAGTCCAATTCTGAATTTTTGTCATCACTTTTCTGTAACTGTCCAGAGAGGTAGCTAATGCTACCTCCATCATGAGCACTATTTCTACCTGGGTAAACTATTGCTGTCATAATCTTCAAAATGCTGAGTCTCTTGGGACTATCACACCAGAGTGCAGTACAAAAATAAATAAATTAAATTAAAAATAATGACAGTAACAGTAAATGAGATAAGATGAAAAATATAATTACAATGGCCTTCTCGATAATCAACTTGAAATTGAATTTTGTCGATGTTTTGAATACTCTAGACTTCAACAAGGTATTAACAGTTGCATAAACCTGATAGCTAGCTATTCACCAAGTGCTACAAAACCACACCTTGGCACACACATCAAGCACGTCAAGGTTTTCCAATTATGAGCTGCATGTGTGGATAATGGCAGCTGAGTCTACAAGCTACCCGTGCACACACATACATACATGCACACAGAAACAGGCAGTCTCACATATATAAACTACAGGCCATTTGGCTGTCTAGACTGGTCTATTATTGCTATATAGATATAAATAATAATTAAAGTTCTTCTTGGAATTAGGATGTGGTGTGTGTGATCAGTGACTTATAAAAATATTCTTGAGTAGCAGTTTTCTGGAAATGTTGTAGACTGATTACTATGTTGAATGTGGATCCACATTGAAAGTGTGATGCAGGATGGTGGAAAAAACATTATATATATCTGAATAGGACTGTTCACAACTTAATTTTTTGGTATAATATCTGGTATAATATCTACTATAATTATATAAAATATGTCATTCAGTTTCTTTATTCTTCATATTCTTGTGGCTTATGTTAATAAAGGCAAGCACATCCTTCATCCAGCTAATAAATTGCTTCCAGTGACTTATAGGCATCGACTGCGTGTTGGTTGTCATCACAACTAACTGCTACATTATATAGCTTACTCCCAAGATTTCCCCGTATCCAAAGTTTGCTGACTAGGATTAGTTTTGGCAACACAATATGACAGGCAGGTCTATTTTTGCCAAGGTCGTAGACCATCACCGCTCGGGGAACAGCGGCTATAATTTATTTTCAGGAGAGCGACATTTTCCTGCGTGAAACAACGAAGGCCGGGAGGGCGGGGTTGGGAGGGGGTTGGGGGCTAGGCTGGTTATATAAATCAGTCTTCACACTCTCGCTTTGGCGCGTACGAGAGTCTGGCCTGCATGACGACTTAAGATACCCAACAGAATTAAAAGTTGTTTTGGTATTGCATCATGAAGGCAGCTCTACTGCTTCTGGTTTTGGCTCTCACTTTCTACCTCAATTTTGGCAAGTCATGTTTCATGTTATCTGTTTACTGTTAGTTCTGTTTCATGTTATCTGTTTATTGTTTCAATGCATATTCAGAGCTAGCCATTTCCGTGTAACCCTTAGGTTTTTATTACTTGTAAAGAAAAGAAAAAAACCAAGACTATACGATGTTTAAAATATATGTAGATTCAGCTATGTTCCTAGCTTTCACATTTTGGCAATCGTAAATATGAGGAATCCATTTAAATTTTCTTGCTCTTTCCAGGTCAACCTACTGTTTCAACAACCAATATCCAAGATATTCGTCTTAACAGCTCAGAAACTTTATTTGAAAATCAGGGCAGAGTAGAGGTTCTCTATAATGGCACCTGGGGAACCATCTGTGATGTTTCATGGAGTACTTACGATGGCAGAGTAGCCTGCCGGTATGGTATTACATTTGTTTAGTTACTGTTATAATTATGGTATTAGCTAGCTACACTAGGTGCATAAAATTATTGTATTCTCAGTGGTCATAGGATAATACTATAACCACACAGGATATTGGCATAGCTAATTTATAATTTTCTTATCATACCCATTATGAAGTGATTAATAGATTAATGTAGTGAAGAAAATCCTAGCAGATATAATGTATCTCATGGATAGGAAGGACAGAACACGTAATTCATATGCTAGGTACATAACAGTGCATATGAACACCAATGTTTTCCAGTCATGAACCAGATACCTTTAAAATATAAATATCAAAATTTTGATCATGACTTTGTATACTTATTTTCCTAGCATGTTGGGATATTCTGATGTGGTTTGCCCAACATTTGATGCTGGATCTGGCAGAGCTGCTGATGAAATGCCCATATGGATGAGTGAATTGTACTGTAGAGGAACTGAGCAATATTTAGATCAATGTTTATTCCGTGGTTGGGGACCAGAGAGACACACTTGCACTTCTCATGGAGATGATGCTGGACTTCTGTGCAGGAATGGTATGTATGGGGAAAATATATATAGAGCACAAGCATATAAAAATATAATATAGTCATATGTCATTTATAAATACATCCAAAATTCGGAGAGTTTTTGCGTAGGTCTTGTTTGAAAGGAAAGAAGCTTTGTTGTTATTTTTGTGAACTTGTTTTGTTTGCTTGCTTGTTCGAATTGGACATTCATTATCGGTCAACTCTTTTATCTTGCCTGTTGGCTTGTTGGCTTGCTTGTCTGCCTGCCTACCTGCACCCATCCCTGCCTGCACCCTAGCCTGTCTGCTTTGCCATCTTACTTGTTTCTACACCTTTTTATTGGAGGAAGTCCCTGCAAATCCTAATTAAGTGATACAGTTTCAGGCCGTGATAGTGTATTGAAGTGGGATAGGGTAGAGTGTCGTTCTTTTCTTGTCCTACCAAACTTAGCATACTGTTTTTCAAATATGCTGGTATTATCTAATATGCCTATACAACAGAGAGGACCATAGCTCTGTTTATCTTGTAGCCCTACCCCTTTTTATGCACCTAGATAACATGATAACTAGCCCCCACCCCATCACCTCTCTACCACCCCCCCCCCCTGGTAGGCATTTCTAAAACTTGTGTCTGCCACTTTATAGCTCTGTAGATTCTGCATGCTGGACTTGATATAATAGATCAAACTTAGACTTGTTATATAGATCAAAATAAGGTCCCTCTGAGTCTCTCTTTTGATCCTAAAATATTTTCCATAACTATATAGACCCTAATTACTGGAGTCAAAGTGGGGTGTCTCAAAACCTGAGTTTCAACAACCAGTTTGTCAAGTGCTAAACAGCTGAAATTAGCATCAGTGGCTAGAGGACATCAGACTCCATCCAATGAGCATTTTTGTTAGGTGCTAAGACTTGAGGTGGTCAAGCACATCGGTCAATTTCCTTAACTTTTGGAGGAGTGGGGGCAGTGCCATAAACTAGTAGGTGCTAAAAAAATTGTTTTTCACTTTATAGCTCCATACATTCTGCACACTTCATGGTATGGACTGGATATATAGCTTAAAAGATAGATCTCTCTGTGTGCTCACTTTTGATTCTAAAATATTTCTCATAAGTATAACTACACCCTAGTTACTGGAGCTAAGGTAGATGTACTTCAAAACCTGAGAGTTTGCATAACAGATTGCCAAAGTGCTAGAGAGCTAGAGGAAGCCCTACCGTATAAATAATTAGGCGCTAAAACTTAATTAGGTGGTCAAGCGTAAATGGTTGGAAAATAAATTTTAAGAACTTTTTAACGAAATTTACTTTCCAACCGCAAGTTTTGGAACCTAATGGGAAAAGTCGTAGGGCTTCGTCTAGCCACTGGTGCTAATTTCAGCACTTGGCAAATCTGCAGAAAAATGTGTTACAAAATCAGACTCAGGTTTTGAGGCCCCACTTTAGCTCCAGTAACTTGTAGTTATACCTATGAAAAATGTTTTAATATCAAAAGAGACCTATCTTTTGAGCTATAATAATATCAAGTCCATACCATGAAGTGTGCAGAATCTATGGAGCTATAAAGTGATAACCAATTTTTTTTAATGCCTACTAGTTCATGGAATTGGCCCATTAATCAACCTTGCTCTTATTCTCAAGTCTAGACCCCAAACATCAAGGAGGTTGGTAATAATAAATGACAAGTTATATGTTTGGAGCCCCATTGATTCTTCACACTTCATGTATGAACTTGACATACAGCTCAAAAGATTGATCTCTCTCTCTGCTCTTGTTTGGTATTAGTTTAGGTATATATAACTATGCCAAAGTTACATACACCTTAAGTGGCGATCATTGCCTGAATTGGTTGAAGTGCCACTCTTACTGGAAGTGTGTTTACAGCTATTCAGAGGATTACCACTTAGCTAGCTTACCTCAGTGGCAACCACCAAAAATGGGTATCAAGTGGCAAGGCTCATTGCTTATTTGGAAAACACATAGTGTAGAGAAAGGTTCTGCTACCACACTTGTAATTACAGCTGCCTAGCACTTTCCTATAAGTAGCAATACCTACAGAGGATCAGGAACTCAAGTTCCCACTTTAGATGCATGTAACTTAGGCAGTGTTATACCTATGCTTAAACCAAAAGGGAGCACACATAGAAATCTGTCTTTTAAGATTAAAGTGTGTAGAATCTATGGAGCTCCAAAGTCTACACCACACACACATTTATCCTCCTTTTTATAGTTAGTCCTTTTAAACTTAGCAGATAATCTTGTAAGTTTTCTTGCTTTATGGCAAGCAAATTGAATTTTACAAGCTTTGATCTTTGATTGTAGATGAACACATCTTACCCATGAGGGCATATTTAAAATCACAAAAATTTACTAGAGTGCTAATTTTTAGAAAGGGAACCTCACAGCAAATAAACCCCTCCCAGCTATTCGAGACAAATCTTGATCGATTCTAACACAGATTTTTTTCTTCCTTTTCCCTTCAGTTCTGGGCAGGGAAATCCCAGCAGGTCATCATAAAACAAAAAGGAACATTCCTAAACCTAGCTTACCTGAGCTGGAAGATGAATTCAGAGCATAACCTATAAGCTTTGATAATCTGAGAGTGGTATAGCTGCTTAAGTATTATGAACTACAGTCCAAACGGGACTCAGCCGAGAAGCTGAGTCAGTGGTTTATTCCAGTTGGTGGATTGCAAACTTGTGGTTTGCAGAGAGAAGGCAAAGAAGATGCCTGAATGATGCAATGTAGGATGCAACTCCTCACTGCAGAGAAGACTGTCTAGAGCACAAGAACACCCTGGGGAAGGTACTGTCAGATGCCAACAAAGAAACTAACATGGCAAGACCTGGTGGTGAAGAACTGAACAAAGAGCTCAAAGCCCAAGAAAGTGTTTCTCTTCTAACCATCAGGGAAGGAAAGAGTAAGAGCTAAGTTAGTTGCAGTAGTCAATTTGAAGTAAGCCTACTGTAGATGGAGAACTCAAACACCATAAAAGTCGATGAAAGAGGTGCTGTGGGAAGATCATTTGAATGGCTTTAGTAAAAAAAAATTATATTCACTAGAGAATCCACCCAAGAAAATCACATGCCAGGATGTGGTGTTGCACTAGAATGCTGTAAAGTTTGTAGACATGAAGTCTCAGGTACAAAACATCCTATAAGTGTGTTAGCAACGTGTGTAGATTCACCAAAGAACCCATCCAAGTAACCCACAGGTCTAATGAGACAATTGCAGCTACTACATTTTCTGACCTGCCAGCTTGTGCCTACCTTGGCCACAAGGGCTAATCATACAATCTGGGTTAATGCTGTTTCACAATATACCACTACACTAGCAATACGTCATTTTTTCTGATATTGTGAATATGCTGTTGCATTATGTCACTTTGCTTGGATAGCTTAATTTAGACTCATTGGTCAACTTGCATGGCTGTGCTTTATTTGTGTTTCAGCAATAGCAAGTAGGAAATTAATGAGGAAAAATTGTTGGCAGTGAGGAACTTTACTGATATATGGGACATTTCTCATGAATCCACCAGGTACTTGATGGCCAGGGAGAACACACCAAAACATAGCAATGTGACAGGATGTAGCTCAAAGCAAACTCAAGTAACATGATGTGAAGGCCTAACAACATATTGTAACCGGCCTTGAGTTGTAGAAATAGTTTATCGATTGCCAAAAAGAAGAACTAGGTGTATGCTGCATGCATAGAAGTTAGAAGTTAGAAGTGCCAACATGCTTTACATCACTTGTGGTGAGGGAGTTGGTTTCTTCCTAATCCTGGATCTAGCATAGGTCTACAGATCAACTAGAAATAAAACTTAACTTGACCTGAACAAAACCGACCTACCAAATCATTGGTGGTTCCCCTGATTTTAATAACTCTGTGATGTAAATTATATCTAACCAAACCCTGACCTTCATAATTATAGTCATTTGGACTATTATCTATAAAGAGCGAGTGGAGATTTAGTCTAAGATATACCTCACTTTGTCTGCTAATCGACATTTCTGTTTCAATTTTAATACTTCTTTACCAAAAACTAGGTCACGTGTGGGAAGCTGACCTTTTTTTATTTATTTTATTGCGCCATTCTATACCTTCTAACTGAATTTCAAGTTTATACTTATTATTTTCAACCATTCTTAAGTTATGATACTTTTTAGTGACCCATTTCATTGTATACCGCTCAAGAAATGAATAAGGGGTGATAATACCGAATTGTTAAAAAAGTGGTTACGATTTGGAGCTCCATAAATTCTGCATTCTTTACTCTACGAACTTGTAAAAGAGCCGTAAAGATAGATCTCTCTGTGTGCTCCCATTTGATTCTAAAAACTGTTGCATAAGTACAATCAAACCCAAGTTAAAGGCAGTCAAATTTGGGGATCTAAAAATCTGCATGCCTGGTTTTTTTTTGCATTTCTAACTCCTAATTGGAAACTGATAGTACCTGTGGCTAGAGTCAGTAAGCAATTAGGTGCTAAAACCAAGTAAGTAGTCAAACAAGTGGTCAAACACATGGTTTGAAAATTAATTTTAGGTAATTGATTTTCAACCAAAGTATGACCATGTACTCAAGTTTTAGCGCCTAATGTAACCACTTGTTGTGCAGTGCATCCTCTAGCAACTTGTGCAATTTCAGCATCTAGCGCTTGACTGAGTTAGACTGTTACAAAATCTGGCACTCAGGTTTTGAGGTAACCCTGCTTTAGCTCACTCTAATTTGGGTACAATTATACCTATGAAAAAGGTGTTAAGAGGACACAGAGAGAGCTATGTTTTGAGCTATAATTATATCAAGTCCATAAAGGGAAATGTGCAGACTATGAAGCCCTAAATTGATTAAGCACAAGATTTTGGTAACACATACTATTTCTCTAGCCACTGGCACTAATTTCAACTGTTAGAAATGCAGAAAACTTGGGCAGGTTGGTTTTGAGCCCCCACATACCTTAGGACCTATGCAACATGTTTTGGTATCAAAAGAGAGCACACAGAGGAATCTCTCTTTTGAGCTGTAGATCAAGGTCACAGAGTGAAGTGTTCATACCAAAATCATAACCACAGTTGCTTAAGAGGAGAGCCACGTGTAAGTGTAATTTCATGAATTGAGATCACACAAAGTAGTCTAATTCAGTTGCTGAAAGCTTTTGCATTGGTATGTACTATCAATTATCAGTTTTTTTAATCCAGTCATTTTCTGATTAGATATAGACTTCAAAAATGAAATTGAAAATGAAATTGGAATAGAGGGAGTTTATTTTTGTTTTTTTTACTGTTATTTCATAAGTTGTATATATCTATAGGTACTCTGATATCACCATAAACGACAAGTGTTGAAGACCTATGGTTGGGGAGCAAGAGCACATATAATTTTTTTGAAGGGCTACCAAAATATTGAAAGTTACTGAAGTATTAACATTAAAAAAACATTAGAAATGGTGTATTTCCCACCTTAATGCTGGTTCAGGATACGCTGCTATACTAGCAACATGTCATTTTTGCGATATAGTGAACATGGGGTCAGATTGAGTCACTTTGCTTGGATAGACTTGATTTCTATTCTAGCTTCATTTAGCCTCGTCAGTCAACTTGCATGGCTATGCTGATTTATTTGTGTTTCAGCAATACATTTTAGCAAGTAGAAAAAGAATGTGGAAAACTTGTTGAGGCAGTGAGGACTTCCCGTATAAATGGGATGTATCAGGAGTCCTCCAATGACTTGATGGCCATGGAGAACACCTGAAAATATAATGATGTGACAGGATGCAGCAGATATTGTGAATTGCTCAAAGCAAACTCAAGCAACATGATGTGATGGCCTAGCAACATATTGTTAACCAGCCTTGAGTTGTGGAACTAGTTTATTGAAAAAGAAGAACGGTTGCCCTAGGTCGATGCTGCATGGAAGTGCTAACTTCATTTGTGGTTAGGGAGTTGGTTTCTTCCTAATCCTGGACCTAGCATAGGTTTCTACAGATCAACTAGATATAAAACTTAACTTGACCTCAATGAAGCAGATCTTCCAAAGCATTGGTGGTTTCCATGATTTTGACAGCTCTGTGATGTCATTTATATCTAAACAGAATAAACCCTCACGTAATCATTTGGACCATTATCTATAAAGAGTGACCGGATAGTATATACAATGACAATGGTTAGGGCTTGAATAATAATTAGAATTAGGGTTTGGACAATGTATAGGGTTTTGGCTTGGACAATGACTAGGGTTAGGGCTTCGATAAGGACTAGCATTAAGGCTTGGACAATGACGAGGGTCATGGCTTAGACAAGGACTAGGGTTAATCACAGCTACATATGCAGTCACTCCCTCTGTGTGTGTGTGTAATATAAATATTACAGATTACAGCAAATGTTACATAGATACGTGGTGTGTATAGCTAATGTTTACATAGATATGTGGTGTGTGTAGCTAAAGGTTACATAGATAAGTGGTGTGTACAGCTAAAGGTTACATAGATATGTGGTGTGTATGCTAAAGGTTACATAGATATGTGGTGTGTACAGCTAAAGGTTACATTGATATGTGGTGTGTGTAGCTAAAGGTTACATAGATATGTGTTGTGGGTAGCTAAAGGTTACATAGATATTTGTGTGTGTACAGCTAAGATAATCGTTGTCCAATGAGCGGTGATGGCATCTGTACAATCATATCAGGCCATTTTGTCCAGACCAAAACAAGGACATCACACTTGCCCTCTGCCTGACGAACCAAGGCCCACCAGTAGAGCTGGTACTCTTACACCACTCTCTCCAACTCTAGACACCTACGATACAAGTGTCCCACCACTGGCGAATAAGAGGCATATATGCAGCATCTGCAAACAAGCAGGACATAACAGCAGATCATGCCAAAAGAACAAATAAACTTGCATGTGTACATTTCACTTCATAACCATTTTTATAATTTTTATACACTGTTTTCTGTTTATTTCAGTACCATCAAACTTTATACACTAGATATAATATCAAGTCTAGCTAGCTAGGTAAATAAAGGTAAATAAAACTAGAAGCAAACAAGCTATAAACACACACAAACTATGAAACTTCCATGCTTACGAGTTTTGACGCACCCTGGGCTTTAGAATCTTCGTAGCTTATGAGTTTTGACGCACCCTGGGCTTTAGAATTTTCGTAGCTTACGAGTTTTGACGCACCATGGGCTTTAGAATCTTCTTTCTCTTTCGTCAAATCTGGGCCTACTAGCTTCGTAACTTCCTTAATTCTTGCTCAAACTAGCAGAATAACTGTTCTTTTTCTATAGCGAAGTTGGATATATACCCCTTTTTTAGTCTCACGTGCAACTCTCTAACCACAGTACAGAGTATACAGAATAGACCTGGTTGAAGTAAACTGTCATTAAAACAATGCCTGGGCATTTCTTCCTGGATGTGTTTAAACAGTCAATGGTAGCGCTATGAATCTGGCATCATTTTGAAGGTAATTGAATGCACTTTAATCTAGTATTATAAACAAAAATTTGATGATCTGCTCCAAGTGGGCTGTTTGCTCAGATCCTGTCACATATTATTCTAGAAATCCTTCAGCTCCATACATACTCTATCATGTTTGCATTTCAAATTTCAAGCTCTTCCAGCCTAAACACATTCCGGTTCAGTCTTAAACCACTGCAATATTTGGTTCAGGAATGGGCTAAACAATAGGTGAGGGACATCTCTTTCACAGGACTCTGCATTTGGAGAAGATGCCATTTCCACAGTTGCTGTTTGAAATAGCAGTTTGTGATTTAGTTGCTAGGACCAACATTTCCAGCCGTAGCAGCTGCAGTTCTATTTAGCTATGATGTTCAGTAGCCTTGGCTAAACATTTGTAAACTGATGCAGTTAATTGTAGAGTTGACCTAATAGTCAAAATCCTAGAATTACAAACATCCTGAGCAACCGAAGAGCAAGTGAATGTCCAACGGTTACCACATAGATCTGTTTTAATACTTACTGTGCATGTTCACACCCAATGAAACTGTATCTTATGTGACTGCTCCCTCTTTACCATGCTATTTTTATTCATCACAGCTTTAAGCTCTTGAAAGAAGGATAAGAGAGTTATGTTATCCATCAAGGAGAAGCTGAAAATTCTGAACAAAGTGAACCAGTCAGCCATACAGGGTGTTTGAAATTGGCAAAATAACAATGGTAGACATTAAAAAAGCCAAAGTGAAGACTTAAGTAGTGAAAAGTAAGAATTTCCAGGCTTATCTTGAAAAATGTAGCCAGTTCCGTGTACCTGATGCTAAGATGGTAGAGTGGTTTACCATGTACAAAGGTGAGACTGGTATGCAGGTGACTGATGAGGATAGCTATAATAGCCACTGTTCAAGCATCATAAGTAGTTGTTGAATATGGAAGGGGAAGGAGGATGACAAAGAAGAAACTGGTGCCACCATCACTAACTCTGAAGCTGAACAAGCTCTTAACTCTCATTTGACATGTCAAAGTAAAGCTATATCGATAAACTTTGTACTTTTACGTGAATTGCTTTCTTTAACAGAGACAAAATTCCTTATAACATAACCTGATTTCTTTAAATCCTAGTTATAAAATAAAATGTTGGTGCATAGGGTACAGAAATAGTTGGTTAAGTATATATTTAATTACAAGCGATAAGAATTTTATACATGGAGAGGTGAAAGAGTCTTGTAATGGTGAAACAACTATACAATTTTGAAATATCTGCAGAATATTAGATATGCATAAAAATTAATAATCAAATACTCTAAATATGCATGTCAGCATATGCTGTAGTATTTTTACAGTATAAATACTCTTTTTCACCCGAGGGTTTCATAACTACTCTATGAGGTTTAGTAACATGAACACACCTTTCTAGCATATGCAGCTGGAGTTATATGGATAAGGTTTAGTAGCATGCAAATATTTCTAGCATATGCAGCTGCATTTATATGTATGACATTTAGTAGAGTGGACAAATATATACAGCTGCAGTTATTTTGGGTGAGCTTCTCAATGCCAACTTAAACATATTGTGACCATTCAATGATCTTACAATGCCATGTTGTTGTGGAACAAGGAGGCGAATGTAACTCTCCATATTATGTTGGCATTTGATGGTTGATCTTCCTTTTGGAATGGGCTAACAGTGTCTGTAGAGTTCCATGGTAAACTTCTCATGATCAATATAGCATTAAGCCCTCTCCTACCAACAACCATAGTCCTACAGTAGCAGATAACTATTTAAGGAAAGCAACAACAGAAGCATAAACTATGGTCTGCCAACTGGTAGTACTCTGTTCATGCATTATTCACAAGTTCCAACACTAGAGCCCACTTAGGATCTAAGTTGTCATTTTTGTGTGGTATATCCTGGCCTTAAGCTTCTAACATATTTCTGCTCTAATTGTCTCAACAAGTCTGCAAAATCTGTAACTAATCGATCTCCAAAAAACCCAGTTATTTAGTAACACTTAAAGGAATTGTTGAATTGAAACAAGAAGTGGGTAGGTAGGGCTAGTTAGTTTATTCTTTCCTTAATTTGGCATGCCCATATCGAGTTTACATTTAACAAATGCAACTATAATTTGACTTCAACAAATCTGCACAGAGCACAGTGTTCAAAACTACTGGTGAGGTTATTGTTATGGATGAGTGTGTCTAGGCCTTGTGAGAGATTACCATGCATTAAAGTTTATTCTTTTTGCAAATAAACGAGTTTGAGGTGAATTGGTGTGTGATAGTGAATGCAACTGTAGCAAGTGGTACACTAGTGTGGTGATAATCAACCACCTACTTATTTTTATGGCCCTTGCTTGTTTAAGACCAATTCATCATGTGTTACGAGGCCTTAGCAAATCAGTTCGAGATGTCCATCTTAATGCATGATGACTTGCATTCAATACTCGGAATTGTGAACTGATCCCATATATTATTATTATAGTAACAACAATAATAAAAAATAGTTTAAAAATTAATATTATAGAAATTAATCATCATCATCATCATCATCATCATTATCATCATCATCATCATCATTATTAATAATAGTGTACAAAAAAGTATTCAAACATTAACGAAGAACGATAAATAACTGAATACGGTGGTCATGGCACTTCAAGTTCAAGCTCTTGAGAGTGGCTCCCTAGCAGCCAGGCAAGTCCATTCCACAGCCTTCGTTGAACCACGCACACACTGTGCAGCAAAGCTGATGTGCAATGCCTCCTTCACTAGCAGTACCTTCATTTCTGGTTATTCCCAAATATGTACTGCTCCTTACTCCCTCACCAAATTGACTGAAATTTGTGCAAGGACAGTAGTCTAACTGCATAACC
This sequence comes from Cladorhizidae sp. MBARI D1340-BT2, assembly GCA_028752905.1. Taxonomy (NCBI): domain Eukaryota; kingdom Metazoa; phylum Porifera; class Demospongiae; order Poecilosclerida; family Cladorhizidae; species Cladorhizidae sp. MBARI D1340-BT2. The sequence goes on along the minus strand of JAQNBH010000012.1, from coordinate 11,695,551 downwards.
CAGTAATAGTCACATCATCGAGGTGCCCATGCTTATTATTATATTTAGCTAGATAAGTAATGGAGTATTTTTTTAATCTTTCTATTATCTATTCTCATGTTCAGCTTCTCTCCCTTCCTTCCCCCCCCTCCCACCCCTTCAAAAAAGGGTTCATGGCAAGTCATGTCATTATAATAGGCAGTTATCACTCTTCCTAATTAAGGTATATGTCATTTATGTTTATGTGAGCCTGCACAAACTGGACAACTGCAGAAGTTATCAGTTACTTCCTAGTCAAAACAGGTTATAAAAACTCACAAATTTCATTGCTATGCCATATGCAAAAGATAACACTATGATAATCTCAAACAACCAGTATGCATGTATTCAGTGAAGATGTTCTTATTGGGCTCTCATAATTGTCATCTAATGATCACAAAGTTGCAGCAATAATAAACATCATTTAAGATCATAGTCCAAATTGACGGATTTTGTTCTTATTACAATCATTTGCAGATAGCTTATTGCCAATCCCAGACATACGCATTGATAAAACCACCACTGTGAACATTGCTGTGATCATCTCATTGCCAGTAAGTTGAATTTCATTAGGGAATTAGTTTTACTAAAACAAAATGGATATATATATTATAAATAAAAATTATGTTAAAAAAACTAAAAAAATAATGCTAATAAACGATAATAATAATGATAATTATTATTGTTGTTGTTTTTGCTGTTGTTGTTGTTATTATTATTTTTATATATAATCATCATCATCATCATTACTTTACAACTTTCAATGAACTCTCAGTTGTCATATTAAAATTACTATAACCTTCTCAATAATCAACTTGAAATTGTATTCTATCCGACATTTCAACTAAATACTCTAGCCTTCATATGGAATAATGATAATACTCATGTGAACCTGCTACATACTGGTAGCTAGCTATCCACCATGTGCATATGATCAGCACATGAAACAGCACATGAAACAGCACATGCATCCAACACGTGACAGGCACACACATCTAGCATGTGAACCGGATAAATAAATAAACAAATAAATAATTAAACAAACAAACAAACAAACAAACAAACAAAAAAGGCACAGACAGACACAGACAAATAAATAAATTAATAAATAAATAATTAATTAATTAATTAACAATAAATAAACAAACAAAAGACGAACAAACAAAACTTAAATAAATAAATAATAAATAAAAAGATAATAAAAAGACAAAAAAGAAAAAGAAAAAGTAAATATATAAACAAATAAATAACTATAAGGAATAATGATGGTGGTTGTGACAGCTCTTGAGTGCGACTCCCTAGCAGCCAGGCAAGTCAATTCCAAAGTCTCGATTGAACTGCTCACACTTTACTGACTAGGAATTACTGACTAGGAATTACTGACTAAAGAATCAAATGGCTACTTGAGTGGTTGTTACGATAGTGGCAGCTATGGGAGCATACACCCACACATTATAGCTACTGCATGTTCAATGTGAAGGACTTCATAGTCAATGCTGTATGGAGTTTTGCATTTCTTGTTGTATTTGTTATTGTCAATGTGATCTTAATTTTTTTCCATTTTTTAATCACATTCAGACTAATTGGACTCTTTCCACTGGAATGTCAAGATTCCGTTTTTTTATCCAGTACAATGATACCACTGGCATAAGGTCAGGAAGACGATACATATTTCCTTCCAGAAATACTATTCAGAGAGAATACAAAGGTGGCATCAATTATCTCAGTCTGGACACAGAGTATTCCATTGCCGTGAGGTTGGAAGTCGCATTTTCTGCGTGTACTTCTGGTTACCAATACCGTCATATGCCAGGCCACTATTCAAATCCGATAATTGTTAAGACTAACGACACAGGTATGCAGATGCATTAAATTATTAATGTGGCACTAGAGTTGAGCATGTCATTGGTGTCAAAATAATGCAGCTAGTATTGACTGATAATGTAATGCAGTTATTATTATTTTTTTAATATGTTATAATGTATTATTTATGAAATGATGGATAAGAGCAGTAATTGTTACTCCTCTGTAGTTCAAAGATCTTTGTTTGGAGTCCGACTAATTTCTCCGATTCATGGCTTGAATTTTCTTGGCCGTGTGGAGGTCAACTACAACAACACCTGGGGAACTGTGTGTGACTCATTTGATTATTCTGCTGCTAATGTCATCTGTAACCTGCTGAATTATAGGCGTGCAGCTTGCATTTCATATAATGCACGAATGGGGAGAGGATCAGGTAACTCATGTTTTACTTTCAGGTATATATTAATAGTGCATTTAACCCACCACATATCACAAAATAAAATTGATAATATCCCTCTATCTGATTAAGAAACAATTCTAGCACCGATTAGATGCTGAGACCTACCCACGATTATGGCATACCTGTCTTGCCAGCAAACTTTTGCTGAAAGTTGTGATACAAAAATGTTGACTATCCTTGCTGGTCTGAATCATTGTTTATTATGCTCTTATGAGGTTATAGTGCTTGGCTACAACTCCCACATATATCACAAACACTTTACCTGGTGGGGAGTTCGTGGATCAGATTTGTTGTCTGCATTAGGACACTATGATCACTTGGGCTTCCATTATGCTATAGGATAGCTTTACTTTTCTATGGGTCTGACAAAATTCATAATGTAAAAATGTTGGTGTGCAATATGTATATTCTGCTTGTTAAACTGGGTGGTTATAAATAATGGAAGCTTAATATACTGAGCAGCTGCTTAACAGCAAACATGTGCATAACAGTGAGTTATAAGAAGCTCGGTTACTGTTCACTCAATTGCTCTTTTGCAAATGAATGCACAAGAGCTTGATGAGTCACCTCCTTATTACCATAAATTCTGGTGGAGCAGACTGTGAACAGTATAGTTTGAGGATTTCATATTAACAAGGAGATTTAGGTGACTGTAAGTCGAAGAGAAAATTAGCATGGACAGACCACTACATGATTTACTTGCAGTTAAACTGGTGAAAGTGGGATACCATTTTAGGCCATGTTTCCAGAAATTACCTTCTTCATACTCGACTTGCTTATGCATATATATAGGCACCATTCTTCCCACTTTGTTGTGGGCTTAGGAAACATAATATGTTGAAACCAAAAGGTAAAGTTAGTGCTAGACCATGGCATAGTCTGACAGAATAATTTTAGAATATAATATAAACCTAAAACATAGGACAACAAGCTTGCATATTAGTAATATTAATGAATATAATAGGGTAAAATTTCATAAACCATTAGTTTCCACATAATCATAAGGTATACTGATTGCCATCATAAATGACTATTTTTTTAATACACAACTCCTTATTATCCATCCAAATTCAATTTATCTTTTTGCGATGTGGTTATAAAACTCTGCACTCTAGTGCTTCAGAATGATCTAGTAGTACAATAAAATTATCGTCTATTGGTAGTGTTAAATAAATGATAGAGAACCATAGCAATGAATGCAAGAAACAGATACTTGTCTACACATTATATATATGCAAATTTTCAGTTAATGAGTTTCTCAATATCACAAATGTGATCAAATTCAGTTGAAACTTATGAACATTGACGACATTGAGTAGTCCTCAAGATCACAGCATCCTGGCTCAGCTCTATGTGGTAACACTCAGCATGAAACAAGCAGACCAGAAATTTGGTATATCCATAGATCCTACCATCATCACCAAGAAGGCAACACTCACAAATGATATTCATGTTAAACTTTGATATACATAAATCAAAATTCTCCTTGCCCACACACAAAGTGCAAACATGAAATTATCCTGGCTATTTTTTAGCTTGTTTGTGTGAATGATGTCAAGGTGTGTGCCTGTAGGCACTTACGACGGCCATTCAGTTATAGAGGCTCTCCCACAAAGTTTGTCTAGTTAGTATAATATATATTTTCAATAATCTAGGAACCTCAGTCTGATCTTGCCAGTAATATCACTCTATATTGGTGATGATTGCAGGATTAATTCCTCCCTAGATATATAGAAAAATTGGTTCTTGTAGCTTCTGCTTGGTCACCTAAGCTTCCACACCTGCTCCAACTAGAAGCTGAACTCCAAACAATGTGCTCTGAAGTGAATCCTTCTAAACAGTTTTAGGCAAATGACAAACTTTTTGAGTATACTAAAATTATGTTTATGGATTTGAATACTTTATGCATGTTATTACACTATCAACATCCTTTGGTAGAGCAGACACTTGTGTAATAGCATGGTTAACGATTTTCTTCTTGATAAATATATTTCGTGGTTGTTATCAACCACAATAATATATATCACCAAATATTTATGAAAACAAATAATGAGTGATTAAAAAGAATTAGGAAAGAACACAAGCATGTTTCCATGTGTCCTGTGTTAACTAATTAGTTTCTGCTGTAGGAATGTCATCACTGTCACACCAGCATTAGCTAAGTCTCTCCACAAGTACTTTAAGTCTTACAACAGATTGACTGATCCCAAGTTGCCATTATTAAAGGCTCTATAGCAGTAGCATATTGACATGTTGAAGAACTACAATGGGAACAGTTGCTCTCGACTGCTACTGCATATAATTTTCGTTCTCATTCCCATAATAGCTCTCTCCAATGGCTACCACCAAGCATATCCAGTAGTAGACATGATAGACATGAATACAGAAGATCCCTTCAAACAAGTCCATCTCTTAGGTTGCAATTCATCTGAAATGGTGTTATATTTTTCATGAGCAAGCAGACGAACAAAAATTTGTCATAATGTAATTTATGCTCACAAAATGTTTTCGAGCTATATTTTCCCAAACTATGCTACTTCGTTTAATGTGTCGCACAAAACTTTTAATATTTTCATTGGAAACATTGAATGCCTGCCAGCAATACCAATCTCCATGCCTTCTCCCCTGGCTGGTGATGTTCCTCATTTGTTATGGTGTCAGGTGTCAACAGTAGTAGGAGTTCATTTCTCAGCAAACTCATTGCTTTCACTTTCCACTCACCTATTACACAATAATTATGCCACTAAGCGAACACCCTCCCACCCCAACCTGTACCGCTCCCACCCAATCCATGTGTGGAATATGGAACAAAATTAGACATAGTCATTGCTATCCCATAAATACTGAGATAATTGTTAATCATCTGCTCTCTCTCAGAAGGAGATTAGTTTCATTCTTTACAGTTGTGAATTAAAACTTGTATTCCAAGATTTTGTTCTATCTCATCAGTGCATTCTTTTTCACTTATTTTGTTGGTAGAAAAGATCCACGGTATTAGTGTACATGTTCAAACAACTATATAATAATGTTGTAGACACATTGATAAACAAATTTAGGAGGGAGTCCTAACCAGCAAGATAGCCCATGTGAAAGACACAGCTTACTCTAGATTAGAATGATTGGTGATATTTTTGAATAGCAACAGCAAGATCATTGTTCAGGTGCTTCATAACAACTGGATATAACAAAAAGTAGGCATCATTAAATGATAGTATAGCATCAGCATCAACATCAGGCTAGACTTAACTGAACCAGCTATTTTTATGTATATCTCCCATATTGTTCATTTCTAACATGTAACTTCTAGGAACTATCTGGCTGTACAGATTACGTTGTAAAGGAGCAGAAATAATTGATGAGTGCAACTATGCTTTTTGGAAACATTCTGCTCGAAGATGTAGTGGATCCCATCGAGATGATGTTGGAGTGGTTTGCAGACCAGGTCTGTTTGTCTGTCTGTATGCCTGTCCCTCTGCATCTTCTATGTCATGTGTCGCTGCAATGAATATAGTTTCTCTGCATTTCTGTTATTTTTCTGCAATTTTGTTGTTGGCATAATCATTGCATTGTATTTCAAGTTGAATGTCGTAGTTTTACAAGTGATAGAGTCGATTCTTCTGTAGCATATAATATAGTGTTAGCGCTGCTTGTTTAGTTCATTTTACTTACAGTTAATTTATTAATGTTTTCTTCAGGTATGGATTTATGTCTTTACTTCTGAAATTTATGTTGATATTTGCCAACTGTTAATTATTTTTGTATAATTGTTGGCATTGTTTTGTAGGGTGTATAGAGATGTCAATATTCTCAGAGTGTTTAATATTATGGTGACATTTTTTAGATCCAAAGGACTTTCTTCCTGCTCCACAAGAATTCAATGTTATCAATCATTTAAGGACACCTCCAACATTAACATGGAAGGTTAGTTATTGACTAAGAAAGGTTGCCAGATGAATGATGTTGTACAATGAATACTATAAATAACGAATATTCTATTGCTTTTCCTCGTCCCATTTTTTTAATTACAAATATTTATACAATGATTATTTTCTATTCTTGTATATATGTATATATATATAGCACTACAATTTTCCAAGTTATCTTTCTTCAAAACGGTTGATGCTGCAGTACAGCAGAAGTGACTCTCCATACTCCTATAGTAGAACATTGCCATTTGATTCTACAATGTTTACATTTTCCACATTTCCTACGGGAGTAACTGTAAATATCACTATCAGGCCTCAAGGAAGGTTAACGGATTATTTTTGCTATTCTTATCTTGATGGAGCAAGTTCTGAACGTTTATCATTCACTGTTATGGAAGGATGTGAGTTTCTATGTAAATACTCATAATTAATAATATTTGTCTCATGCAGTCAAAATTGTGAGGCCTACATAAGCTAAAGTCCATTCATGTTCACTTGTCACCCAAATGTCAAGTATGGACCTTCCAGTCTGTAATTTATGCTATTCATGCCTTCTTTGCATAATAGAAGTTTGCAATTATTACAGTTACTTACATGCTATGCACTTACTTGAGTCTTTTCCTACAAGTTAGGTACAAATACTAGTAGACAAGATTATTCAGCCCGATTCAAATGATAGCATAAATAATTTAACTAAGAAACATTACAACAGTCTAAAGATAGATCTAGAGAAGGTTCACATGTTCTTGTATCTTTAGTTAGGACTGTAATCCAGGCATTGTGGCACAAACCTGAAACACTTCTTGACTTTTATCGGTTGGCTAATGGCAAATATATGAAATGGTTAGGATTATGGAACTATGGATGCAGTAATTAAAAATTGTGAGATATCTTTAAAATTATTGCATTTGGAAGATCTACATATGGCAGCACATTTGTCTTAGAAATTCTGAATGGGTGTAGATTTTTTGAAAAATACAAAAAGTAACAGGTGGAACATGAATGGATGGAATGGATTACATTACATATTTATGTGTTATTATAGGGTTTTTTTTAAATGCGTGATTCTGTGTCAAAATCAACTCTGTCCATCAATTTATAATTATTTCTAATGCCTTCATGTGTAGTCATTTCATGCCGAAATTCTGTGCTATATATAACCATAGACATCCCTAGCACAATGTACTCAATGTTCTAATCAAGCTAAAGGCATTTACAAATACCAAGATAAAAATTAATATCAAATATGTCATTTTCCAATTTCTGTTAGATATATGTTAGTTAGTGAAGTGATTTGCTTTTAGATGTCTTGTTTTAGAAATTAAATTTATTTGACCTGAATTAAACAGAAACATCTGTTTTTTTACATCAGTTCCAACTGGACCTCCTCAATCATTTCATATTGCTATGGTCAATTGCTCGGCAATCAGAGCAGAGTGGGAGCTTCCCAAATATACCAGAAGGAATGGAATAGTGAGAGGCTATAAGCTGATGGTATTGCACCCAAGTGGCAGTGAGATTGTGACGGACCTTCCTGGAAACAGAACCACAGAGTATATAATAGGAGGTTTGGAGGCATCTACGAGGTATGTGGTGAGTGTCCTTGCCTACACTGTTGGAGATGGACCTAGAACCATTTACCTCACTGCAACCACCAACCCAGAAGAAACATGTGAGTATAAACAATACGATCATCTTAGTGCATAAAGGGAGAAACTCTGTGGGGTTTTTTGTCATTAATCTGTCAGTCGCTTTGGTACTCAAGCTCCCCAGTTCAAACCTCAGTAAAAATCATTCACTTTTTCCTTTTCCTCACCTGCAACTCCTCTTCTCCTCCCCTGTTCCCTTGGTCTCAAAGTCCCCAACATTTAATCATGGGTAGAATTAGTTGTCTTCCCTCCCCCCTCCCACCCCCCCCCCCCCTCCATTTTTGTCCCACCCTTTATTATTACTTTTGAGTATGAAAGCTCTCACACAACACAACAGTCTCCAGAATGTGCTTAATAAGATATGACAAAATGCCCCTGATTTCTTGTCAGGGTGTAAAAGTAAATAAAACTGGCATAAAATCTGATCTCAAGAATATGAGATGAATATGAGATGAATATCATTGGCAGCTATAGATGGTAGATAAGCCATTTAATTTTTTGGGTCCACCACATTAGCTTGTAAAAAATCAGTTTTTCCCACTTAATCTTGTCCAAAAGCAAATTTTGTATGGTAATGCTTTTTTATCTATGGACAAGGCAGGTGGAGAGTAAAGAAAATGTCAGAGATAGCATCTCTTCATATGCAAATGAACATTATGACAGCACTTTCACATGCACTTTGAAGAAGCATGGATATGGCGAGTAAATAAAGCCGATGATGGAGAAGTAGCTGCTGACTTACAAATGGACTTAGCAATGTGTCACCTGGGTTGTTTTTTTTATAAAATAGAATTAACACTCTCAATTATTTCACAGTTGACATGAATGCTAGAGCATCTAGCCGAAACTTTGAAAAGCAAACTTAAATAGACTATCAAGAAAGTCATTGTATCTACAATGAACAACTTCATTATCAGCAATTGCTAGTGATACTGCTAGTTCTCCTAGGGCCATACTCTCTTTGGGGAAGGCCATGCACCCTCTCCTAGTAGACTTCATCTTCTTCTATTTGTTATCAATCCTAATGATATAAAAAGAGTAAATCAGATATAGAAAGTCTTCCCACAAGTATATATGGCATTGTCTGCATTTTTTCGTAATGAGGGCACAATAGTTATTTATGTATAGATACTTGCCATACCGAATCTCTAGCAAAAGTGCTTTTATGTCAGACTTCACCATATTCCTTGATATGGATAGTAGCATTTGATCTTTTATTTCGTTTGTCAAAATGATGTGTGTGTTTTTATTTATATTTACAGGTCAGACTGATATAATCAGCCTCTTTGGTATCCATGGTAATGGGATTGATAAAATCACTCTCTTCAATTACTACTCCGAAAATGTCGTCGATGTTCTCTGTGGGTCTTACTTCCCTGGAGTTGAGACCGACTGGTTTTATTCAAATGGGACAAAAGTCGGAAGAGGAAATCATAATATTCGTGAAGTTCATTTTGCTAATGGAACCACTTCACTGCAGTTTGGAATGATATCTCTGTGTGCTGGTGGCTTGTACACCTGCAGAGCTAATCAGACTAGCACTGGAAAAGTGCAGCAAAGGACATTAAGAATGAAAGTGAACCGTGAGTTATACTCTATTCCATGCTAAATGGGTCGATGAAAATTCTTCTCGATCGAATGTAACTATCTTTGCATAACTTCATGAATAGAGTTTGGTTTAGGAATATGCTCTATTGAGGTAAGCAAACAAAAGCAATGTTACACTGTCTACAACAAAATTTAGACCAAAGAAACCATCTCTTTTTTTGTGTGAAGGAACTCGAGCAATTCCAGGTAAGCACAGGTGCTGGTGTAGCTTTCCTCTGAAGAAGGGCTTTAGAAACAGCAGTAAAGGCAAGAAAGAAACAGTTGGATGAACTGTTCATAATGGTATTTGTCTATTATTTTTTTCACTCTCCCCGTCAAACCAGAATTATGGTTTAGATAGAGCGTGACTAGGTAAATATTCTAGTGTCAACCCTGATTATTACATTTTTTGGTGTCCAATGTTAATTTTGCTACTTATAATGTTAATCAGGGCCGGTTCGCAATTTTATACTAACCAACTTTATCATATCAATTCCATGTTACAATATAAGAATTGCACTATCAATGGACAGCAGCTAAGTACACATTATGGCAGTCATGAACAAGGAGTTAATCTGCTATAGCCATGAAACTTCACCAAACCAAACTAGCTTTACCAAATAATCTACTACTAAACCAGCTACTGTTAACTATTGCCACTAAACCAGCTACACCACTTGTAAACGACTGCACTCTAGGATAGAACAACTACTAGTGAGTGCTACAGTAGAGTATCAAGACCAATATTTAGATATTTAACACTGACATACTACCTGTTTCTGGATATTGTCATTTGACTGATTTGCTTGAGCATGTATTGTCTTTGACATAGAGAATCATATTGTGAACTGGCTTTTATTTCATCATTGGTATTACTACATCAGCACTCTGTGTAATCAATAAATATAGCAACAGTTGTTGTTGACTGCCACATTGAGAGAGAAATCTATCTTTCTGATTGTAGAGAGACATTTCTAATATGTTCAATCCCATAATACATACACGATAAATTTATATCATGTATCCTGGTGTAGGATTCATTTTGATGAGGTAATCTGCTTGGACAATCAATAGATTGGCATAATATTTATTTATATGCTTATCTCTCTCAAAATAGTATAAATCAAACCTACTGCTATGTCCCATGTAAAGTCACAATATCTATTATTTTCTGGCTGTACATTGTTAAGATGCAGAACATTAATTACTTCTATTTTTGTCACTATGTTTAGGTAGACTACCTACTCCATGGACACCTGCCAGAGTAAATGTCACTTCCACTATGATCACAGTTTCTTGGTCTGTGCTACCATGTACTGGTGGATATGATTTACAATACTTTGTATTGAGATTTGGCAGAAAAAATAATTACTATACCTATTTCCCCTGGGTTTACAAGTACATCAGTGGCATCGAGGCACATCAGATGAATTACTCGATTGTAGGACTCAATGCAAATACTGAATATCAGATATCTGTAAGAGCAGAAGGACCAGATTATACTTATAGTGTATATTCGAGTGCAGTGATAATCACAACTTTGTCACCAGGTATGTGATACTTTAGTGTGGGTGGATCTTTATTTATAATTCTATTCTGTGTGGTCAAGTTTAGGCGGGGAAATCAAGGTTGGGAGTGAGAGTTACAAGATAGTCTTTGCAACTCTACCATTAATTAGATTCTAATATGCTTTTCAGCTTCTTATACTTTCAGAGTTTCCCATTGTTATGCTAGTGGTGTTATTTATAAAAATATATAAATATATATTTTATGGAGCTAATATAAACTATGCCACTATTTTTGTGATGTAATAATGACACAGGTTGATGTAAACTTAGTGTTTACCTTCTAGAGACACACATCCTTTCCTACACACCCAAAAGAAGGGATGTCTTTTCTTCACATGCATAAGTAGCAATGTCAGGGAATGATATATGGGGTAGTTAATTTTTCTACCCAACTTTTGTGTTATTGAAATGTTTGAATGAGAGCTAACAATGACTCAAATTTCTAATGCTTCCTTGCATGACTGCAATTCTTATTATCAGGCATATACACATAGTAAGGTCTAAAAGTCCTCAAAACTACATTGTTTTTGTACATATTCCTGGAAGTGACCATATAAGGCCACTTGTTGGGTATTAATAAATGTGAATACATAGATAACTTACATAGATAGATTATCTACATAGAATAACGAGTTAAGCATTAAATCTAAGCTAACAGGATTGATTCTGATCTGACCAACACGATAGAGAGAGGATAAATACATATTGGGTAAATAGATCCCTGGGGGTGTGGGATGGACAAACTATTTTTATTTGGGAAAAGTCTAAGTTTTCGGTGAAAAGAGGAGATGTTTAGGTGGATCAACTCGAGTTCAGCAGGATATTTTAGATGGACACAGGGACCATTCATCATTCATACCCACATTCACTTTGTATATATGTGGTATATATGAGCTCTGCATGATTTATGCGTCACAAGTATTGGTATGTGGGTGTGGTTCTTATCAGAGTATTTTGTTGTCATAATTATAGCTCCCTCTCCTCCAAGCAATGTGGCTGCTGTACTCATCACACCAGACACTATCCAAGTAACATGGAGCAGACCATTTGTACCCAGTGACACTACAATTGTCCACTACACTGTCTATGCCACTCCATTTATCAGCAAGAACAGTTTTATTCCGAGAACCAAGAGGCAGGCCAAATCCCTTCAGAGTGTGGCTAAGGTAAGTATCAGTCACTTTATCTAGTTATATCAGTAATTTTTTTGTGAGAATATTGTAGAAAGACTTCATTACTGCTAATCCTGCACATATTATATTTACCTTGCATGTCCAAAATCAATTATGCATTTATATTTTGTAGAATAATTAATATTCTATATTATTTAATAATGTCATTTTAAGCACCGATGTGATGGTTTCTTCCAGTTTAATTTAACCTTAATTTTTTTTGTATGTTGCAGAAAAAATAAAACGGAAAAAAAACACACACCTTGTTATACTGATAGCTGAAAAGTCATTGATCACTCTTAATGTAGTTGATTGGATCTGTAAATTCATGATTATTACTCTGTCAATATGTTTTATGATACTGTTAAAACTATTCAAACCATAATCTCCAGTTGATGCCAGTTTATTCTTTGCCATTTACGAAAGTTTCATTTTTCCCCCCTCATCAGGACTTTTCCTCTCTTGCAAGCACTGGTAATGTGACCCTACCCCAGGAAGGAGTGGAATATCACATCCAAGTCAGTGTCACTGTGTTCGACAACATCAGTGCCAGCAACAGAGAAAGTGCATTTTCCACTCTTAATCCAAATACGGTCATCTTTGTCCCTATACAAGGTAAAAAATAGCATTGAACAAGTTGATAAATTATCTGTGTCCCCCAATTATAAAACAAAAATTTATGTTTGAAAGCATTTTGTTGCTTATTTATATCACTACTACGAATAATAATAGGACGATTAAAATAATAACCATTCTTTTAATAAATAATAACTAACAATAACAATAACAATAAAGGGAAAGTGTTTTTAATAAAAATTAAATGATTGCAATGGCCACAGAACCCATATTGACCAGAAGGAGTTGGATGACTTAAATCAAACTACCATTTTAAAAGTTGTACTTTATGTTCTGTAAATATCGGTGTACATGATTTTAAATGGTAGAGGGTAATCTAACAGGTTGTGATTCACTTGATTTTTTTTTTTTTTTGCTGATAATTTCTAGTTCTTGTGTCAAATTGTTTGTTTGTTTGTTGTTGTTGATTAAGTACATTATAGTTGAGAGGTGGAGGCCTATATAGTTTCTACAAAGTTCTACTCAGATCATTATTGTTGTAGGATACTGCACATATCAGCACATGCCATTTTAACTTAATTTCACTATAATAATGTACACCACATTGCATACTACACAAAAATCAGCACCTACAATATCTGTTGCTATTGTTAACTTACCTTGATGGATCAAGTACAGCATTCATCAGAGATTTTGTTAACATAATATGCACAGAAGAACTCTGCCAAACAAAGAGCAGAGTTGGTAGAGGTTGTTACAGGCTCCTTTGAATTTGGTAATGACTGAACAGAGCTGAGCAAAGGTCATTAATTTTGTTTATAATACACCACAGATTTGCTCGACTGTCCTTATAAACCACTTCACTCCAATATCAAGAAACTGTTTTACTGTAAACTCTGGTTAGGTCTCTTTATGTTTAGCACAAAAGAATTTGATAAGTGCTCCTCTCGTTCTTGTTACAAAATATCTCTTTGTGTTTTCCTTATGGTATCTCACTGTGAAGTGCTGTTGTAATGTTTTGAACAAGTATCTGTTATGCATATGGTATAAGCTTCACCATTAAGGCAGCATATTTCACAAGACAGATGCAAGAGTTTTACTAGTATAACCACACTTATTCTTTGTACACTGACTTGTAGAGGTTGTCAGCTGAAGAATTGTTCTCATATTTTGGCTAAACAGATTTTTTTACCATGAAGGATGTTGTAATACTTTACATACTTTGTAGAGTAATGTCATTTACAAATTATGCTTTAGAGGTCATGGCTGCAGAATTCTTAATCCTCAAAGACTTGCTCCTTCATAATAATGCCATGAATCTTAGTTCATAGCTCCTCTTTGATTGGGTTGTGTGAATAATAACTCTATTCTCCATTGTAAAATGCAAAGTATTCACTTAAGTACTTATTTTTAGCTGGTTGTGTTAGAATCAGGATGGAGTTTATGGCAGTTGTACAGTTGTTTTCTACACAAAAGCTTAATTTATACATATATTTTAAGGAGTTTGTACTTGTACGTACATGCTTAATGTTACTAATATTAGTTAAATATAGCTTCAACCATGCGTGTTAATGGTTCATCCTGGCTACGCTAGACAGAATATGACAGTAATGGATTTTAATGGTCACATGAACTAATCATAATTATTGCCAAAAATTTGCTGACCAATGACTCTGAAGAATTACCTTCAATGTATTTCTCTCTGAAACTGTTGTAGCAAATGTGTTTAAGGACTCAAGCAGTTTATATAATTTTAAGATAGCAAATTTACACTTGCACACTCACTTTACACTTGTAATGATCAGATCTCACTACTATCACTACTTCTAGATGAACCATTAGCATGATATTTTATTACTTTCTTCACTTCATTCATTGTGTACAGGTCTACCAATTCCCACTGCAGTATATATCTCCTCTTCTTCTAATGTTAGTGTCACTGTTTCCTGGGAACAACCAACCACCACTGCATACATAACTGGCTACTTGGTAAGATTATTATTATGATAGTAATGAAGCGTGCTTTGTATTCATACAAGAATAAAGACCAGTAGTTGTGGTTGTATGATAGCAAGATAAATTTAACCTTGTTATTGATTAATATAAGTATTGGCATCACATAATATAATTTAGAATGTGCTTATTGGTAAAAACAAGATAAATTGTAGTCCATTGTAGAGCTGCTAGTTAGAGTGTGAAGTAGTAGCAATAATAAATGAAATCATAACAACAACAAAACCAAATATAAATTACATATGTACTTGTTATTGTATTAACTTATAGATGGAGTACTCTGCAATGGTTGAAGGCAGAAGTCCTATGGGAAATCTCATTAGATTCATGCATGAAGGAAGCTCCATTACTGCTGGCAATATAACAAATGCCATTGTGCAGCCTTTAATTCCACAGACAAAATACCTGCTCAAATTGGCTGCTCTTACAGTCAATGGGGAAGGAATGCAAGTTCGTGTCACTGGACTTACTAGCAATGCTTCGTCAGATTTTGGTGAGCTATTGTAATCTGGCATGCTCCATTGATAATGCACAAAGAAATTATTGAAATAGTGAAGAGAAGATGGTGGATGTGGATATGGAAATATTTTGTGTTAGGTTGCATACGTGTGGTGCATGTGCATATAATTAGCTAGAACAATCAAGCAACTAGCATTAGGAAACAAAATATTGGCCAGATTTTGTAAACATAGTTGAAGAGTTTAGCGGAAAAGTCTGGATATAAAGCAATACATTGTAGCTTTCAGATAACTAGCTAGAAAATACTTAATTTTGAAACTCATTAGCACCTTTGTTGCTAAACATGTTCTGCATTCATTTATCTACTAAAGTATAAATCGCCAACCACCAATCATTTTTCTCAAATATTATGTTAGTTCTCTACCAACTCTCAGTGGAGGGACAAGGGCTTGAAACAAAGGTTTACCATTTAAAGTACTATATATATCTTTTCACACATTTAGGCTATGGTCCTGATTTATATAGCCAATGCAGTATGCTTCCTGGCAGTCGTTTTTATTTTGCTGTGCATGTTTATCTTTTGGAACTACAAGTTGGAATGTGAATTATAATCACTCTCCTAACTCATTCAAGTATTAAATTACCAGCATCAAGTTTTGAATGGCTATAGCTATATTTTAATATGTAAACTTGATAATTATATAGCTCAAATGATAGATCTCTCTGTGTGCTGATATTAAAATATATAACTATGCTAAAGTTGCATGCAGCCAAAGTGGATGTCCTTAAAATATGTGTGCCTGAACTATTTGTAGTTGTGATTCCTGATTGGAAAGTGCTAGCCAGTTAAAATTGTTATCTCTGGCTAGAAGAAGCACTACTCTACAGAATGAGTATTTTCATTAGTCACTAAAACATGACTATGGGTAGTGATTAATACAAAAATTAAATGTAATTTTTTTGCTTCCTAATTTTTTCTCTCATTTTTGGACTTTTCTTTTCCTCTTCCTTCTCCTTCTTTTCTTCGTTTTTTTCTCTTTCCCAATTCTTTTGGCTTCTTTCCTTCTTTTAATCGAGAATTATTAAAAACACAAACAAACTAGCACTGAAGAAGAGATTGTATTTGCATTGTAATGGTAGAAACATCAGCATAGTCTATGAAATTTGATAGTGTAGCATTGGAAATAGAAGATGAACGAGAAACAGATTTAGTGTTGAATTGGGGCAGAGGTTACCATCTGAGAAGTTGGATGGAGTTCAGAAACTTCTAATTCCACCTTTGAAGCTTTTACTATTGCCCCATCAGGACCTTACAAAACTTAATTTTGAGGAGTAAAGGCCAGTTCATAAAACGATGCTCACGAATTGTATCATATTTTATTGTATTGTCTCATCATCTTGGAAAATGGCATCGGTAGGATCATACAACAAAATGGAATGAGATCTACTTCTGTTCCAACATCAAGAACCAAGTACTAGTCTAATCAAAATACTTGAATTAAGCATGTGATGAACTGCAGCAGCATCTGTTTAACTTCAAGTAAACATTATGGTATATGTGGATGTAAATGAGCTCATTGGAGTCATGGCTTGTGGCAGGTATTTGTTAAAACATATGAGGCGAAGAACAATGCCTGGAAGCCGGTGGTAAGTCAAGTTGAAAGTGCTACATATCTGGCTGGTTTTCTAGCTGATATAGACAGCTAGTGACACTGCAACCAATATAACTATAATACTTGGGAAACTAGTAGTTTGATAACTTTTGGTGTTAGATTGTAGCACTTTAATAAGCTAGCTAGCTAGTGATCAATGATGTAGTTGATTTAGTGGTGATAGCTTGCTAGCTCTATACTTAACTACATAGAATAGAATAACATCTCGTCATAGGCACCATAATACATATGGTTAAAGTTTGAGATTACGATAAGAAGGAAAATAAGATGTGATACAATGGCTGAATGTCAAATTTATTATGAACATGCCCTAAAACAATGATACGATAGGATGATACCATACGATACTCTTTGATGGACTCACGTTATATGCTGAACCAGCTTAACAAAAGAGAGGTTATCCGACTGAGGGGAAAAAACGGTTTCTTGATTTGAAGGGGAAAAGTAGATATTGATCGGTTTCACAGTGAAATATCCAGCCATATATATATAATAACTGGATCGTTAAAAGATATTATACCCATCTTTGGAACAATTCTCTAATACCAAGCTGCAGTTAAATACCTGGAACTGGATCTTTGCCATATTCGCCTGAAACATACCCTTCACCACCAAACAAATTGTCATCTAGCTCTAATACCAAGCAGCAGTTACTAACACCTGGAACTGGATCTTTGCCATATTTGCTTGAAACATACCCTTCACCACCAAACAAATTGTCATCTAGCTTATCACTAGCAATTTTTTTTTCTAGTTACCTATATCTTAGACTTAACAATAAATAATATTACTAGCCCTCAATGAACCCCACAGGTTGAATATGATATTTGCTGGTGCAATAGCTTGTAGCCATACTTTTGAGAATACAGAACCGAAGTTAAATTTGTTTGTACATTTCCTGCATTTAAAAAATATAGTGAGGACATTCAGTAATCCCATACCACACTTCAATGGTTTGGTCTCATAGCATTATTACATCATTTTCTCTGGCAAGAACTTTAATGACATGAGGCTTACAGTGGGTGCAACTACTGCAAGCAAAAGTAGCAGCAACCTACAAGAAACCAAATGTTCAAGAAAGTCTTCAATTCAAAAAGTTCAGTTATTATCTAACCCTTAATTAAACCATATTTAGCGGATAATATTTCATCATGAAACCAATATTGCTGAGGATCATCAGATAAATTATTTGTGCAGTAGAATTTCCACAAGCTATATTCATTACTTGTCCTTTTTGCTATTTAGATCCATGACTAAGCTATCAATCTTCATGCTATACAAATAAATGATGCAAACTGCACTGTAATGTTCATAGTATCTCTTCAAGTTTTCTCATATGATAACCTCTTGAACAATCTGCCAGTTCACTTTTTTCCTGAACGCCATAAAACTATTTTAAGCCAGGATTTCTATTTTACTGTAACAACCACTATACTTGTCTTTCAGAGTTGTCATGGCATTCTGTAGTTGAGTGTAGTTTAACTCCACCATGCAGACAGGGCTTTCAAGGCCTACCACAACTGCTTATTTGTCCATAGCTTTCTCTTGCCTTCATCTTTTCTACAACTTGGCCCAGTACGAGCATAATTATGCTGATTTTGAGAAACATTGTCTCTTTGTGAATCTCTTTGTTTCTGGCAAGTCATCACTACCACCAACAAAATATCATGTCTTAATCATAGCTTCTGAATAATTATGAATTGTTATATATAAAATTTACTACATATAGAAATTGCTTGTGAAACAATGACTAAGATAATAGATGTTTCTACTAGTTTATTCTCCTATGACAATAGTAGATAAATGTATTAGTAAATTCTTGTATTTTGTTTGTAATTTTAGTTAGCAAATTTATCTGTAAATGGTGTTGGTAATTGGTAATGATCGATAATCAATTGTCTATTCTACCTCGCATTTTGTTTCTTGTGCCAATAGAACAGTTTGTATTTTTCCACATTCGATTTGGACCAGTGTTGGATTGTTCAAGATTCAGAGTAAGTTCAATCCCAACAGCCAACTTAATTAAGTACTCATTTATGTTTATAAAAAATCAAGCTTAAATCATTTATGTGCATCGGTTTTGTTTTATTTAAAAGTGCAGCAGAAGCATATTCAGCTAGTTTATTTACCACTACTGCTAAGCATATGTTTAATGTGTATAAATATAAAGTCTATCACACATGCCTTTCATAACCTTTAGCATTCTAACTCAAAAGTGCTATACTCTCATAAAGTGTCCCTATATAATCATGTAGAAGGATATTGAAGGCCAGCAAAGCTTTGTGAAGGAACAGATCTTTCGATCCTTGAATGAAATGTGCAACTGTGGTCTCACTGATGCTCACATTATGACTGGTTTCTTCAGCTGTGGACAAAAGAACCACCAGATCATCTACAGAGCTCACATCCTAGGCACCAGAAACTACAGTGCCATGGACCTAGTGGACTTACTTCAGTCTTGGGTCATGAGGGGCAGTGCTTACATCACGATCAACTCTTTGAGAATGCAACTAGACCCAACTTGCCCCTCCCAGTTGGACACACTCGATGATCCTGAATGTCCAATCAATATTGTCACCACATCATTCAAGCCAAAGACGACGGAATCTCCTGCAAAGACAGATAAACCATCACAAAGGCCTATATTTGGAGATAAGCTTCGTCATATAACTGCATCTGATATTGGTGGCATTATTGTTGGTGTGGTCATAGCTGTTCTTCTTCTTGTTGTTTTTGTCATCATGATTGGAATCTTCATTTATCGTTGGAAGGGCATATTTCCAACTCCTCTAAGGTACTAAATTTTTTAATATTTTTTTTAAATATTTTAGATCATCGATAGAGTGGAGAAATGGGACTATTTTATGGACAAATGTTGAGCAAATAAAATTCTTCATAAATATTAATGTGTATTCATGTTTTATGGACGACACTTCATTGGGGCTGATAGTTTAGCAATAGTTATAATTATAGTCATGGACATAATTTAAATGACTTGTAAAATTCAAGTAAAATAACTTTCATATAGCATGAGACTTGAATATAATAATTGTTATTGACGTATATTTTTATTGTCTCTTTTTTCTTTTTTCAGAAAAATTAGTGGAGTGAAAAAGTTAAAGGAAGATGATGTTACACCTTTTGCAGACCTTGATCAAAAGTATGGAAATGTTATTAAATATACTGTAGGAGCTAATTGTTAATAAGGTAGGATGTAACCATTTTTTTCTTCAAAATACAAAAAAAAAATTTGCCATCTATAT
Source organism: Cladorhizidae sp. MBARI D1340-BT2 (assembly GCA_028752905.1). Taxonomy (NCBI): domain Eukaryota; kingdom Metazoa; phylum Porifera; class Demospongiae; order Poecilosclerida; family Cladorhizidae; species Cladorhizidae sp. MBARI D1340-BT2. Next base: position 11,675,384 of record JAQNBH010000012.1, on the reverse strand, counting down.
ATACTTTTGTCTATCTAGTAGTCATATTTCAAGTTTCAGAGTATTTTAATGCTCCACAATGAAGTTATGCACCTTTATGTGCATGCTCTTCCATGCAATTGAATGCAATCAAGCTCTACATGGGGGGCTACCAAAAGAAGAAGGGGCCTCAACCGTGAGTGGCGATCGCTAACGCTAGGTACTAGAAGCTCGAATAAGGTACCAAATTGAAGCTCATTGTAAGCTCTCTATAGCCATAGTAACTGCGCGGTAGGGTCGAGGAATGGACAGAAGAGCAGAAAAAGCAGTACAAGAACTAACATAATTGACATTCTCAACTTTGAAAGCTCTTATCTGAAATCATGTACTCGAGTCACTAAATTACATGTAACTGCCTTATTTTTTTTACATATACCCACTTTCAAGATATCATTAGAAAGCTCTTTTTCTGCTCTATACAACAGAGGAATTTTTGTTAAAGTCAACTTTGGTGGGTATATGAGTCAGAATGTTGAAAAATTCATTGATTTGGTTTTAAAAATTATCAAAAATCACATGTACATGATATGACCAAATCTTCTGCTGCAATCAAGCCACTGTGGTTGCTGCAGGTGCTGTCTAAGTGATAAGTAGTTAGGACTAATTGATCTTGAGTTGTGTGTAATTTAGTGACACCCATATTAGGTCACAGCTGGATCCATAACTTCACCTAGGGAGTAGGGATACATCAAGATTATATCAATAGAAAGCACATACAATTGTCTACATTTTGATATCAAAATCAGCTGCATAGTGTTAAAACTTAAAAAGTTATGAGTTAATACATTTTTACATCTTCTGTGGTTACATCCTACCTTTTAAGCTGTTTCTGCACCCATAATATTTTCAAGGATCTACCTCACTGATACTTTTAGTATAGTTCAGTTATTACTTTCCAGAGAATCCATAAATTAAAATTACTCACCCACATATGGAAGTGTTTAGTTTGCTGTTGTTTTAGGATAAGCTACTATGTAGCACTTGAGTGAGAAGGCAATATAGCTTCTGTTGGTGTAGAGATGGAGGCTTATGGTAATCACTGGGTGGCTATAAGTAACCAATTTTGCTACAAAGCTGGAGAGGTGGCAAACAGGAAATCAGATTTTTGGCAACTCTTCCCCATAATTCGTCCAAGCAATGTGTGATAACTCCTTTAAGCGTATATCTTCTAAGTTGTAATCTCCCACATACTCTAGATTAAAAACTCACACAAATATTGTACTTTTCCTATTGCTTTTGGGAACGGATCACCACAGATCATGCTGGTGAGATTAGAGTGGAACTTCTTCTGGCAGAGACATGGTCACATATACTCATCCAGAACCAGCTGCATGTTAACCAATTTTCTGCAAATCTAAGGAATAGCCAAACAGGAGCCCTTATGTTCACCAATAAATTGTTAAGTTTCACATCATTATGACTGTCTTGTTCTAGAAAGGCAGTATTACCTACATTACTGCATGTTTTATTGGAATGTGTACGTATGACAGTCTTTTGCTCTGTGAACATTCCATTTGACCTCCTATCCTAACTAAGCCGAACCATATATTGTACTATATAATCTGTAACTGCAAGAAATTGGTTTCTTCTGCACTTGGCATTTCTTCTTATTAAGTGATGCTTGTTATTAAATGCTTTTTCCCCCGTTCATGCCAATGCTGTAGGTGCTCTGATTAACAATCAGCTTTTACAATATATTTACGCACAATTATCTATGTGCTAGCAATTGTTGTGGATGGTTTTACACTTTCAAGGAGGTATCGCATAGGTTTAGTTTACTTGAATGGAATTCATCAAGTTGTAACCCCACATACTCTAGATAAAGAGCTCACACAAATATTGTACTTTTCCTATTGCTTTTGGGAACGGATCACCACAAATCATGCTGGTGAGATTAGAGTGGAACTTCTTCTGGCATGGACATGGTCACGTATAGTCATCCAGTAGCAGCTGCAAGTTAACCAATTTTCTGCAAATCTAAGGAATAGCCAAACAGGAGCCCTTATAACCAATATTGATTAGCAAGATTAGACAAATATCGCTTGATTTTAAGCAACTACTTTTCAAGTTACAATTGACAGAGTGTGATTGTGCGATAGCTCCTTTATCAGACATAATTGGCACATATGGTTGTTGTATGGTAGCTCTTGCTTACCTATTTATTGTCATTTATACATAATTCTTTGTGGTCTGTATATAGTTTTATAAAAATTTAGAGTGTGTCAATTAATTTTTTATCATGTAATAGTGTATTCCATTAATGCCATTTTCCATGCAGCACTGAGAGTAGCATGTTTGAAGAGAAGCTCAAATGAAGTCCGATGGAGTAACTGAGACTACTAAACTTTTATAACATGAACCATGTTTAGTCTTAATTGTTAATTCTTTAATCTTGACTTTATGTACTCACATATTAGATTGGTTTAGTTTTGTATTTACCACAGATATCACACACACACACACACACACTTAATTTGGACTTTATGTACTAAACTTAGATTAGTATTTTGTATTGGGATATCTCTGGCACAGATGCAACACATCGCGCGCACACTTAATCTGGAATTTATGTGCCACAAATATTTTTACTTGGATTGATCCTGTGTTGAAAAACTCTTGTGGTATAAATCTCTGCCACTTACACACACATGCATGCACACAGACACATGCATTATTATTGTTATTATTGTTGTTGTTGTTGTTGTTAAAATAATAATAATTATTATTATTATTATTATTTTACTAGTTGGAGGCCTGATTGGTGGTTGCATCAGTTAAAACGTCTGTTAGTGAAGACAACCATCAAGCATTTCAAATATTCCGTTAAACTTATCAAATTGACCACAACTGACAAAGAAGAGTAGGTTTAAGTCAATGGAGAGATTGAAGAGCCTCATGGATTGAAGTTTTACCACAAGATGCAGGAGACAAAGTTCACTTTGCAGTTGTGTCTGCAGTTGCAGACATTGACTATCAAAGCTTTTCCATTTTCTCCTAGCTGGGATTTTGACAGGTTACCTCTAAAGCAAGTCCCTGCTTACAACACAAGATTACCATAGCTGTGAGTGATCTCAATTTCATTTTGTTCTCAGCTATTAGTTTAGCATGTCTAGAATTGATCTGCTGATCTATACCTACAGCCTGATTTTGTTGTATAGCACAGAAAGCTAGGACCCTTTCCACAGCTAGTTGATGAGATTCTCATCCTCATAAGCCAAAATGTTTACTAAACTTTTCTTTTGCTTTCTTTAAGTTTATAAGAGGTCGCTTAACTAAGACACCAAGTTCTTGCTCACAGTATGCAAATAGCACACAAAATTTACAGTACCCCCCATCATCCATCGCAGAGTAAGCAAGACCATTATACTCTTCAAGCCATTTAATCTGAAATCGTCTATTATGGTCACCAAACTTATGAATTGAAAAATTATACTTTTTATTAGGACAATGTGGTGCTTAAGAAGATTAAAAAATTCATCAACATGTCAGCCTTTGCTCAGATTGCAATGGTACCATGCGACCAAAATCGACAGAATAAATTACAGGAACCATAGAGTATGAACTTTCAGAGTCACTCTGTATCTCTTCGGTTACATGAACACAGCCATCAGTACTAATGCTACTGCCATATACCCAGGGCCATTTTTATGAGCACGATCATGTAGTTCTAGTTCACCTGAGGCTAAATCAGAATCGATGCTCGTTTCCTTGTTAAGGGAGTCTGAGTCTGGAATAGTGCCAACATCAGTGGCAGAACTGTATAATATTAACAATTGTAAAGATTGAAGTAACTAAGAATTTATTTACTTGGAGAAACTCAGAGGGAAGAAGTGGAGTATGTTCATGCTCTGAGTCTTGCAAATTTTCCTGGTAGCTGTCCTCACTCACTTAGCTCTTTTTCTAGGATTGTAGCTAAAGACAAGTCACATGTATATAGTGAGCAGCTGGATTTGCGTAATGTGATTTGCTATGTGGTTTGTCAACACTTGATCGTTTGGAGGTTTAGCAGTTTGGTGATTTGTTAACCCTTGAACTTGACCTATGGTGCATGTTTCAACATAGCTAGCATATGCCTTCTTAGAGCAGATGAGATATTCCCCCAAACTGGAATTGGAGGGAGGGGAGTGCATGGCCCCCATGCCCCCCCACCCCACCCCACTGGATCCGGCACTGGACCAACATGCACAAACGAGAAACAACCACTGTTGGTGGGATTATACATGCCTAATTAGTATGCACATTACCTTATAAGAAAATACTGGTATCTCTAGCCATTAAAGGAGCTGGCCTAGGAAGGCCAGGGAGAACCCAGCTGAGTGCATAGATTGAAGCCATTATTCTGCTATACCACCCTCTTGTGTATATACCTGACCTGCGACATCCATAACTCCCCAACACTGGCGCCAGCAACAGAAATGAATTCATTACTCACCCTGCTCACTACCAAAGCATTCTGCTGTCTATCCAATGCATCTCTGGGTCTCAGAGTATGTTACACAAATTAGATAAAGTCAGTTTTCCTCAATGATTATCTTCAAATAGAAAATGATGAAGGACCAAAACAAGAGAGCAAAGTGTACACAAGGTCAAGGCAATGCTAGACAATTAATCTACATTTAGTACAGTATTGACAGTTCAGCAATAACTAAGGTGAATCACTAACACATAACCAAATATATATATGCTCCCACTCCTCGTGAGTTCACCAAGTGTACGAAGGTGTACTTGTTAAGTCCCAAACACTAGGGTCATAGCAGTTAGGTGGTCTTGTGATCAATTTACTTTAAGTTCATCTGTCATATGTTCATTAGTAGACGACCTTATTCTGTTAGAACTAAAGCTAATGTAGTTGTATAACAAAGTGGCTCACTGGAGACTTGAGACTTCTTATGCAGAAAATCATGTCAATCAGTACAAATTCACCCATCAATGGTAAAAGGTCTATTGAATGAACCTGTATTATAGTAATCATTTAAGATGGATTTTGTAGCTCTCCTTTGCATCTTTTCAAGTTTGAGGACATCCTTGATTAAATGTTGCCGTTATACTTGAGAGAAAAACAAAAATTGTGATCTTAGACATGAAGACGACAGAGATAAATTTGTGCCAAAGCAGTCACAAGGTTTTGTATGCCCTTAGGCCAAATGATTATAATGAGCTGTCAAGAAAGATAAGAGGAGGTAATAACTCCTAGGTCTTTGTGGGTAGATTTCACAAAGATATTGTGTTTTGTAGATATTACAAGATGAGGATCTCTTATGCCAAAACTAAGGAGGGCACACTTCATTTAATTAAACAACAACTTCCATTTACATCTCCATGCCCTCAAGTTCTCTGATCAGCTTAAAAGCATATGCAATCATGGGTATTCTCAACCATTTTCATATATTTAGCATCATCGACAAACAGGAAAAGATTTGCACGTGATGGGAGGTCATTGATACATACTAGAAATAGCACAGTGGACCCAGAATACTACCTTGAGGTACTCCTGAATTTACTGATGATAGGTCTGATCGGTTGCTTCCCAAGCGTACATATTGCTGCCTTTTTGTGAGATAGCTCTGAATCAGAGATAGCCATATGTGCCTATGCTTCTCAGCTTGACAAGCTGTTCATGTGTAACAATATCACAAAGTCCAATCAAATTGAGAACTCACTAATATTACTGATTAATCACTGCAATGAGGGACAGCCTCAAAGAAAACCAAATTGTGTTGTCGCCATAGCAGTTCCATTAATGAAATACACATATCATAAATAATGAAGTAAAGCTCAAGAGGAAAATAGATCAGTAGTTCTTGACATACAATGGAATGCTTGAGATAGCCGTGAGAAAACTATAGCTACAAACCGTCATCTGTACATATACCTTATCTGGGCTAGGATATATATCAATGACACTGCCCAAAAAACACAGATTTAGCGTCGTCTAGCTATTCACGTGTGATTATTTACGATGAGCAGATTCTTGCGCGCAAGTGCATAGTACAGCTACGTGGATTCCAAATCTTTTTAAGCAGAACAGATAAAGAAAATAGACTTCAGAAAAGAGAAAATTCAAAGCCTGCTTCTGAAACAGAGGAGTGTTTAAAAAAATCGTGGGAGAAGTACAGCAGCCCATGATGGAGAAGCTTTCTTAGGTTAGGGTGAAGGTTCATCTGACTTGCCTAGTCTCTATTCAGCAGCACACAAGCTATGGACAGGTTTTCTTAAATGGAAATAATCGTCACTGACAAGTTCTAAAATGGAAATGATCGTTATATTTAAAAAATTTGGACCAGCAGCTATGTTTGGAGTAGGACAGTACTTAGAGTAGATGGATGTGTGCTTTTTATTGCACCTTCGCTCGGCACACTATGCCTTGTATTCATTTCTGGTAGACACGATCCAAATTGTGCAGAATAGGTCCACTTTTGCCAACACTTAACCGACAGGTAGGTCCATTTTGCCTGGCGTGACAGGCGGGATTGATTTTTCCCGCGGTAACGGATTTTCCTTATCACTTTCCCCCAGCTGGGGTAGAAGAACTGGATGCTGTATGGGGGTGGGTTTATAAAGCGGTTCATTTCACTCATCTCTGAGTCTGCACGCTTGAGCGCGTACGAGAGTCTGGCCTGCCGAACGACTTGCTAAACAGCAGAATTAAAAGTTGTTAGTGTTGGTATTGCATCATGAAAGCTGCTCTTCTGCTTCTGGTTTTGGCTCTTACTTTCTACCACAATTTTGGCAAGTCATGTTTCATACTATCTGCTTATTGTTAGTTCTGTTTCAATGAATATTTCCAACCGGCCATTTCCTCTTAGCCTTTAGAGTTCTTTTAGTTTTATATAGCTGTTTTCTTTGCTTTCACTTTTTGAGAATCATAATTATGAGGAATGCATTTTTTTTCTTTCCAGGTCATCCTCCTTTTTCGTCCACCAATATCCAAGATATTCAACTTAACAGCTCAGAAACTTTGTTTGAAAATCAGGGCAGAGTGGAGGTTCTCTACAATGGCACCTGGGGAACAATCTGTGATGTATTATGGAGCACTAGAGATGGCCGTGTAGCATGCCGGTAAAGTATTAGTTATGTATGTACAGTTATGCTATTATGATATGAGCTAGCTCCACTAGGTTAAATTTTGTCTATTGCAAGCTCATTTGTCATAGGACAATGGAACTATAACCACACAGTGTATTGGCATGGCTAATATAAGATTTTGTTATCGTTCCCATCATGAAGTGATTAGTGAAGTGAATAAAAACTTGCAGATATAATGTATGTCATGGATAGAAGCAAAAGGACAGAACACGTATATAATAATATGCTATAAATTATAGGTACATAACAGTGCATATGAGCACCAATGTTTTCATTGTTTAAGGTGATGAACCAGATAACTTTAAAACAAATTTTTATTCCGTCTTTGTTTGCTTCTTTTCCTAGCATGTTGGGATATTCTGATGTTGTTTGCACAACATTTGGCGCAGGATCTAGCAGAGTTGCTGTTGAAGTGCCCATATGGATGAGTCAATTGAACTGTATAGGAACTGAGCAATATTTAGATCAATGTTTATTCCATGGTTGGGGAGCAGAAAGACACTCTTGCAGGTCCCACGATGATGACGCCGGACTTGTGTGCAGGAATGGTAAGTATGAAAGCACAAACATATAAAAATGATCTTCATAATATTGCATGATCATAAAATTTTATATATATATACATACATCTAATATCCAGACAGTTTTTTTTATAGGTTAGAGTGTTATTCTTGTTCAAAAAGATTGTAAATGAAAATATGCTTTGTTGTTATTATGTAAACATTTTGTTTGTTTGCTTGTTCGAATTGGACATTCGTTATCTGTCAACTATTCTATCTTGCATTTTTGCTTGTTGGCTTGCTTGTCTGCCTGCCTGCCTGCACCCCTGCCTGCCTGCCTGCCTGCCTGCAAGCTTACTTGCTTCTATACCTTTTTAGGTGATGAAATCCTTGCAAATCTTAATCAGCTCAGTTTCAGCCTGTGTTAGTGTATTGAAGAGCGATAGGTTATAGTCCCATTTTCCTTTTTTGGTCCTACCAACCTAACTTACTCTGTTTTTTAGCTATGCTATTTTTTGTATTATATATGGTGTGATTATGTTGTCTAATATGCCTGTACACATGAGAGATGACTATGGCTCATGTAGCTTGAATCCTTTTTTGTGAAGCTACTATACATGTTAATTAAATTTACATTTCAATTTAGGTCTTGCAATAGCCTTTTAGCTATTGCAAGCATAATTATCATTCTCAATGAACTCTCAGTTTACATAATAAAATTACTGTAACCTTCTCAAGAATCAGCTTGAAATTATACTCTCTTGACGTATAGATGCTCTAGCCTTCATCAGGAATTATTCCTGATGAAGGCTAGAGCATCTGATCAAAACGTCGAGTGAGTAAAATTCAAGTTGATTAACTAGAAGGTCATTGTAATTACTATTGTTTACTATAAATCACAGCTTTATGAAACTAAATGCTAGAACTTACAATGGCCAATCACTTTTTGTCGGGAAAGTTTCTTATGAAAGTTGAATAGGTAGCAACTTTGTGGCACAGGTGGTAACTATTCTTTGGTGATTGGTGTGTGAAACCACCTTGTTTCTGGTGCCAACTCATGGCCATGTAATGTATTGCCCAGTTTAATAGAGTATGCTCAAAATCCACTCATCTGGTAGTCCCACATTCAGGAACACCAGTTTACCAGGCACCCTCATAGTGCACTATCGCATCGCATGTATTGTGCATAGTCCTCATACTTGCGGGAGTGTGATTTGTTTTGACAGTTGTTGACTAAAAGAGCGATTTTAGCTTAGAGTTGTTTTTTATAGATGAAGATGTCTGAGAGAAGGACAATTTGGAAAGCTGCCAACAAAACTCATAATAAGAGTTGAGGGCAAAGGTCATGGAAGACCATGATTCAAGTCACATCAAGGTGAAGCCACACCCAGAAATCTGGAAGTCTTCTTCTTGTGAAAAAATTGCACGACACTGAGGCAAATCTCCATCATTTCCTTTCTAAATAGCATGTTCTTGTTGTTTTCAGCCACTATAGATGTACACATATAGTGTATGTGCATGCACTTAATATTGTAGGGATGACTTCAATATTGTTGAAAAAGTGGGGTTCTCCATTTCTGAGTTATGGGCAATGCCTAGTCGCAAGCTGCCAAGATAAGGGGAGTTTGAGTGTACTGGATTGTGCTATTTCCATTATGCTACTTCATGTCAATGAGAATTAATAAACTGGTTAATTGTTGAGAATTGGCTTTTTCCAGCTTCCTAATGGCCTGTCCACATCGCACACTCAATGTGCATATTTATGTACGTACTGGGAAATTGCAATCCAATGTGCCAATGCACCTACTCAGCTAGAGGTGATTTGAATTGATTTAACAATTGTGCAAAAATATGCACCAAATAAAAAGACTGTACATAAGGCACAAGATAGCTACTCTAAACTAAGTTATGCTGTAGTTACTTAGAAAATACCTCATAAATTTTTAGTCATTATTTAAGGGAGGTTGCTGTAGCCACTGTAGTGGCTAGAATTCAAGGTTTATTTTTTCCTTGGGATTTCAGCAACATCATCCTTCTATGCCACTGCCTTACCTTTAGCTCTACCATTGTTTCTATTCAGCACTGTAAGTCGCCTTCAGGTCTGCGGTAGCTCATCCATAGGACGAGAAAAACAAGGAAGAGTAGAAGGGAGAGGGCTACAAATTTTGGTTATGAATACTAGTGGGGACATGACCAATGCACATTAATCAACCTTGCTTTTATTATTAGATCACAAACAGTAATCGAGCTAGCCATAAAAATGGGAAATTGTAGTTATGCTCCATAGATTCTTCATACTTCATGTATAAACTGTCTCTCTGTATGCTTTTGCTTGATATAAAAAATGTGGCAAAGGTGTAACTATGCCAAAGTTACATGGGGATCAAAATTGATTGCCTGAATTGGCTGCAAGTGTGGTTGCTGACTGGAAGTGTGGTTACAGGAAGCAGTTCTCTATACATTGAGTGTTTTCATTAACTCCATAGGATCAGCACTTAGGGCCACAAAAAGTGAGTAAAAACTTCAGTGGCATGGCTCATTGCTTAATTGGAAAAGTCATAGTGTAGAGAAAAGCTTCCCTTACCTCACTAGTAATTACAGCTGCCTAACACTATCCTATAAGTAGCAACACCTGCAGAGCATCACACACTCAGGTTTTGATGTACCTCCACTTTAGATGCATGTAACTTTGGCTTAGTTATACCTATGCAATGTTTTAAACCAAGGGAGAGAACACAGAGAAACTTATCTTTTTAAGCTTATATTACAGTTAATTCTCTAGAATCTATGGAGCTCTGAAGTCTTCACACACACATTTATCCTCCTTTTTATGGTTAGTCCTTTTAAACTTAGCAGCTAAACTTGTAAGTTTTCTTGCTTCTGGCTAGCTAATTGCACTTTTAAGCTTTGATCTTTGAATATAGATGAACACATCTTCCCCATGAGGTCATATATAAATATATTGTAGATTGAGCATTTGGGGGCATTTTTAAATAGTAAATCTTTGTATGTGAGTTGTGTTCATTTTTGCATATTTTTGCCTATAAGGGGAACTCCATGAACTAAACCCCTCCCAACTATTTGAGACAAACCATGATTCATAGCAATCCAGAAAAGAAGTTTCCATTTTTCTTCTCTTCTGGGGAGGGAAGGCCCAGCAGGTTGTCATAAATCTAGAAGTGTAGTTGGAACCCAGGCTACAAAGGAACATCCATAACCAGACAAACCTGAGCTGGAAGATGAATTGAGGCATACGCCAGAAGCTTAGATTATCTGAGAGAGGAGTAGCTTCTTAAGTACAGTCAAACTGAGATGAAAGCTGAGTCAGTATTTATTCCAGTTGGAGGGTTGCTGAGTTGAGGTTTACAGAGAGACAAACAAGATCTCTGATCGATGCAATGTAGATGGCAACCCCTCACTGCTGAGAAGACTTTCTAGAGCACAAGAACACTCTGGGGAAAGCACCAACCAAGAAACTAACAAGGCAAGGTGTGGTGGTGAAGATCTGGACAAAGAGTTTAAAACCCAAAGAAGGTATTTTTCTTCTAACCACCAGAGGAGGATAGGTTAGTTGCAGTGGTTAATCTGATGTAAGCAGAAGGGAAGTTCAAGAACCATAAAAGTCAATGTGGGAAGATCTTGTGAATGGCCTATTCAAAGAGCCCACCCAAGAAACACACATACCAGGATGTGGTTACCCTCTAATAACACCACTACTCACATGAAGGGGGTACATTTGCAATTTAGGGGTGGGGGGGGGAAGGCTTCCCCATATTTTTTAAGTTGTGATTAACGCTAGATAGCTCCATAGATTCTGTGAATCATCATATGGACTTGATATATAGCTCAAACGATAGGTCTCTCTGTGTGCTCTCTTTTAATACTAAAACATTTTTCATAGCTACAACTGTACCCAAGTTATAGGAGCTAAAGTGGGGGTACCTGGTTGCTTGATTTTGCCACATAAATATCTCCAGATTGCTAAGTGTTCGACAGTTGAAATTAGTACCAGTGGCTAGAGGAAGCAACGACTGGTTTCATTAGGCACTAAAAGTTAACTACGTGGTCAAGTGTGTGGTTGGGAAAAGAATTTTAACGAAATTCATTTTCCAACCAGGCCCTTGACCACGTACTTAAGTTCTAGCGCCTAATGAAACCACTCATTGCAAAGAGCAGAGCTTCCCTGCTAATTTCAGCTCTCTAACACTTGGAAATCTGGAGATATTATTGATGTGGCAAAATCAGGCAATCAGGTTTTGAATACTCCCACTTTAGCTCTAGTAACTTGGGTATAGCCATGGGAAATGTTTTAGTGTAAAAAGAGAGCATACTGTCTTTGAGCTATATATCAAGTCCATACCTTGAAGTTCGCAGAATCTACGCAGCTATAAAATGGTAACCACACGTTTTTTTAACACTTTACTACAAAAATGATTTCGTCCCATAGGCTAGTTGTAGTGGTTAATCTGATGTAAGCATGATGGAGAATTCAAAAACCATAAAAGTCAATGAATGAGAGAATGTGGGAAGATCATGTGAATGGCCTATTCAAAGAGCCCACACAAGAAACACACATGGGATGTGGTGTTACCCTATTTGTACATTTGTACACATGAAGGGGGGGCAGTTGCATTTTAGGGGGGGGAAGGCTTCCCCATATTTTTTTAGTTGTGGTTAAAACTTTATAGCTCCATAGCTCCATAGATTCTCTGAACTTCATCATATGGACTTGATATATAGCTCAAACGATAGGTCTCTCTGTCTACTCTCTTTTGATACTAAAATATTTTTCATAGCTACAACTGTACCCAAGTTAGGCAGCTCAAGTGGGGGTACCTCAAAACCTGATTGCCTGCTTTTGCCACATAAATATCTCCAGATTGCTAAGTGTTAGAGAGTTGAAATTAGTACCTGTGGCTAGAGGAAGCAACACTGGTTTCATTAGGCACTAAAACTTAACTACTACGTGGTCAAGCGTGTGGTTGGGGAAAACATTTAACGGAAATTCATTTTCCAACCAGGCGCTTGACCACATACTACTTAAGTTCTAGCGCCTAATGACCTAATGAAACCACTTGTTGCAAAGACTAGTAACTTGGGTATAGTTATATATAGCCATGGGAAATGAAAAGAAAGCATATAGAGAGACCTATCTTTGAGCTATATATCAAGTCTATACCATGAAGTTCGCAGAATCTACGCAGCTATAAAACGGTAACCACAAGGGTTTTTTAACACTTTAGTACAAAAATGATTTCGTCCCATAGGCTAGTTGTAGTGATTAATCTGATGTAAGCATGATGGAGAATTAAAAAACCATAAAAGTCAATGAATGAGAGAATGTGGGAAGATCATGTGAATGGCCTATTCAAAGAGCCCACACAAGAAACACACATGGGATGTGGTGTTACCCTATTTGTACATTTGTACACATGAAGGGGGAGCAGTTGCATTTTAGGGGGGGAGGGCTTCCCCATATTTTTTTAGTTGTGTTTAACACTTTATAGCTCCATAGATTCTCTGAACTTTATCATATGGACTTGATATATAGCTCAAACGATGAGACCTGTGCTCTCTTTTGATACTAAAATATTTTTCATAGCTACAACTGTACCCAAGTTATAGCAGCTAAAGTGGGGTTACCTCAAAACCTGATTGCCTGATTTTGCCACATAAATATCTCCAGATTGCTAAGTGTTAGAGAGTTGAAATTAGTACCAGTGGCTAGAGGAAGCAACACTGGTTTCATGAGGCACTAAAACTTAACTACGTGGTCAAGCGTGTGGTTGGAAAAGAATGTTAACGAAATTCATTTTCCAACCAGGCGCTTGACCACATACTTAAGTTCTAGCGCCTAATGACCTAATGAAACCACTTGTTGCAAAGAGTTGAGCTTCCTAACTACTGGTGCTAATTTCAGCTCTCTAACACCTGGCAATCTGGAGATATTATTTATGTGGCAAAATCAGACGATCAGGTTTTGAATACTCCCACTTTAGCTCTAGTAACTTAGGTATAGTTATACCTATGGGAAATGTTTTAGTGTCAAAAGAGAGAACACTGAGAGACCTATCTTTGAGCTATATATCAAGTCCATACCATGAAGTTCGCAGAATCTATGCCGCTATAAAATGGTAACCACAAAAAAAATTAACACTTTACTACAAAAATGGTTTTGTCCCATAGGCTAGTTACAGTGGTTAATCTGATGTAAGCAGATGGAGAATTCAAAAACCATATAAAAGTCAATGAATGAGAGAATGTGGGAAGATCATGTGAATCATGTCACATGATCTTCCCACATTCTCTCATTCAAAGAACCCACCCAAGAAACCCACATGCCAGGATGTGGTGTTACACTCTAATATAAGACCATTACCATTTGTACACTGGTGAAGTCATTGGGTTTAAAAGAACCCATCCAAGTAACCCACATCCTAGAATATCTCTAAGGCAGCTACTACATACTTCCTGACTGATGTTCTTTGACCAGATGCACCATTATTGGAGTTGATAGTTGATAATGAGTGTAGTAGGCTCGGACTATAATATGAGCTTGAGGTAAATTTTCTCTAGTCTAATCCTTGGCTGGACTTCTGCCTGGAGAGGATGAAAGTGTTTCCAGGTTTATTCTGAGCTGACTCTAATCTTCGTATCTTAGTTAAGCTTGCTTGTCTACTATGTAAAGTTAGTTACCTTGCAGCAATCATGAGCAGCAGACTCTAGATAATGCACTCCGAGCCTAATTGCTAAATAGTACAAGCCATGTCATGTAACATAATTAGTAACACATCACGGTCAGTAGCTGGTATTTGTGCCAGAGTGATATAATTATTATAGTGTTTGTAATAGGAGCAGCTAATTGGTGGGGCATCCAGGCAAGTTGGTCGGACATGTGCCCTACAGGCACTGGTGTGACTACACAGCTGGTACCTTGACAAGCGAAATAACATGGGCAGTGTTTCGGGACCTTAGGCTGGCCATGCTATACTCCCCAAACTTCCAAACTGGGGAAGTTACAACTAGGGGGAGGTATAACTAAACCAAGGGAAAGATAACAGCATGATTTTACATCCTTAAGCCATGCCATGGCCCCATACCCATAAAACAGTGAAAGTAAAGTATATGCTTGGATCTGGGGTCTAAAAGCAGGCTATAGTTGATATGATTCCCATGATCCACAGGTTAGTATCCGATAGTCGTATTCCATATTTCATGGGTTTTTAATGTGCATTTTACCTCTACTATTGTCTTATTAGTTATAAAAGGAATTGCTTAAAATTCATGTAATTCCCATCGACACTATCCGTTACTAGGTTATAGCTGCTACCATTGTTATTTTCAGCCGTATTCCATTTGGTTCACTCTGGTGGTGGCGTCTCCCATGACATGTAACAACTATTCTGATTAGTATAGAGATGGTAGGAGAGGAAGATATGTTGGTGCAAAGGATGTGACACATGGGGTATGGTAGGATTGGAACAATGGTGAGAGGCTATCTGCATCACTCGCTTCATAAGGCCAGATAATGAGAGCTGACCTTTCCCCCCAAATAGCCTCCCACTCACAATCATTCTCATTTACACCTAAGGGAGAGAAAAAGCTGAGTTTCCAGCAAATGTCATTGCGGAATGACTGTGCTAGTACACTTCATTTAGAATACTTAGATTGAAGCTCATAACTGAATAGGAGCAGTTCATAATTCCGAGCATTGAATGCAAGTGGTCGTGGCATATATTGGAAATATCCCGAAGTGACATGACAAGGCCTCGCAACACAGCATGAATTGGTTTTAAGAAGTAAGAACCATAGGTGGTTCTTTATCACCACTGCAGCATACTTCTTACTATTATAGTTTGGTTCAATATCATGCCAACTCCTCTCAAACTCCTCTACACACCAAAAGAATAAACCTTAATGCATGGAAGCCTCACACACAACAAGGCCTGGACACACTCATCCATAAGAATACCCTCACTAGTAGTTTTGAACACTGTGCAGGCAACTTTGTAGAAACATTTTCTATGAAAAATAATGAGTGTAGAAATATAATTTAACACAAGATCTAAACCACATTTTAAGTGAGCCTTGCATAAAATGAACAAATGACAACTGCAACCAAATATTAGTAAATTCCTAGTCAAGACAGGTTACAAAAACACACAAATTTCATAGGTATATCATATGCAAGTTTCATAATATCATTCAATGCAGTGCGCATGTCTTCTGTGAAGATGTTTTTGCTGGACCCTTTTGCTGGACCCTCATAATTGTCATCTTAGGGATCACAAAGTTGCAGAAAATATACACAATACCTAAGATCATAATTAGCCCTTAGACCGCTTTAGCTGTTATTGTTAAAAATACCCCAGACGCCGTGGCTGTTTCCTCCCCAATAACGCCGTTTTTGAATTAATCAAAAAACCACCGATTTTTAATCAACGCCTTTTTTTGTCGGTCGGCTGATTTATCACCAGATCTAGGCAGGATGCAAGTCGATCATTACCATTTACAGAACTCGATGCCCTAAAGAAGTAAAGCTTCTCCAAAGTAAGTTGAGTACTTTGATATTAGTTATTGGGTCAGTTTAGCTTGTGTATAGGCTTCTGCCAACTAGCTAGCTAGCAATGGAGAATTAGCGCTATCTCTGGGATGAACTAAAGGTTCCTAGTTACAGATACTGTGTAGTGTAGATAGCTATGCTAAGCTAGACACGCTAATTATAGGCTTCTGCCAACTAGCTAGATAGCTATGGAGTATTAGCGCTATCTTTGGGATGAACTAAAGGTTCCTAGTTACAGATGCTGTGTAGTGTAGATAGCTAAGCTAGACACAATAAGCGCTAGCTCCTTCTAGTATTTAGAACTGTTGTACAGAGATACAAACACTAGCTTGTCTATAGGCTTCTGGCATCTAGCTATGGAATATTATCCTCTGAGATAAACAAAGGGTTCCTAGCTACAGCTGCTGTGTAGTGTAGATAGCTATGCTAAGCTAGACACGCTAATTATAGGCTTCTGCCCAACTAGCTAGATAGCTATGGAGTATTAGCGCTATCTCTGGGATGAACTAAAGGTTCCTAGTTACAGATGCTGTGTAGTGTAGATAGCTAAGCTAGACACAATAAGCGCTGGCCATATGTTAGCTCCTTCTAGTATTTAGAACTGTTGTACAGAGATAGAAACACTAGCTTGTCTATAGGTTTCTGGCATCTAGCTAGCTAGCTATGGAATATTAGCGCTATCTCTGAGATAAACAAAGGGTTCCTAGCTACAGCTGCTGTGTAGTGTAGATAGCTACGCTAAGCTAGATACGCTAAGCTAGATACACTAAGGGCTGGCTGTATGTTAGCTCCTCTGGTCTGTTTTACGTAGAGAGAAACACTAAGCGCTGGCATTTTCTTATCTCCTACTGATATTTTGTGCTCTAGCACTGCTAAATACCAGCAGGAGCTATATAGGAAAATGCCAGATCATAGTTTAGCTCATGAACTAACCTATCATTATTACTTCATTGTATACTTTGTGGATATCATTATAGTGATGAAGATATAGTCTGATTAGACTGCTGGAGCTGGAAGAGGTCTGGCTGACAGTTGCACTGCTGGAACTGGAAGAGATACTGCTAGCGGCACTACAAACCCCTCCACCAACACCACCACTATCAACACCACCATCCACAGCACCAATAGCATCATCGTCACTACCACTATAACCTTCTTCATCATATCCATCAAAATCTTCATCACTGTCTTCAGCATCTAATAATCTTATAACATCATCTATATCTGTCCATCATTTGTAACTTACTTCAGGGTACTTGCCTACTTCAAAGAATATCTAAAAACAAAACACAACAGCCAACTAGCTGTCTGTATCCTATGTCAAAAGAAGAATAACAGATCTCTCAGATCAACTACAGCTGTAAGAATAAGCAGCTGCGCAATAAACCAATAAACGCTAATCTAAATCAATTACAACGCTCTTCAATGTACTTGCCTACTTAAAAAAATGTTTTTAAAAAACATACAACAGCCAGCTAGCTATCGGTATACTTTCTCAAAAGAACAAGAACAGATCTCTCAGATAAAATACAAAGTGCAGCTGTAAGAATAAGCAGCTACGCAACAAACACTAATAAAAATTTACATATTTAGGAGCGTGTATATACGCCGGTGGCGTGTGAGAGTAGATTTCAATTGGCGTGTATAGACGCCACCGGCGGTCTAAGTAAGTATGTCCAAATTGAATAAACAAATTTTGTTCTTGTTGCAGAGAGTTTATTGCCCATCCCAGAAATTCGTGTTGAAAATACCACCACTGTGAACATTGCTGTGATCATCTCATTGCCGGTAAGTTGAATTACATTTTTTTATTTGTGAATTAATTTTTATTCGGATTTCTAAAAAAATATATATATTATTATGAAAACTTCAAAACTACAAAACTAGTATTAAAAAAATTAATAATAATAATAACAATAACAATAATAACAATAATAATAATAGTAGTAGTAGTAGTATGTAGTAGTAGTAGTAGTAGTAGTAACAATAATAATAATAATAATAAAGTAATAATAATAATAAAGGAATAAGTGTCATGGAGGTAGAAATGGATCAAGGGTGCCAATTACTTCTGTAGCATTCCCTCTTTGTAATTGCCACAGAGTTGAAATCCCTGGTTGATATATGTATCAAAACATACATTTTAGTCCTGGAAAGAATCCAGCAAAATTTGGTAAAAATGAACTAGTCTCTCCAGGCATGCCAGAAAGTTTTTCTTTGCAGACGTATTTCAACAGGCAATTCCCTCATCCCTGACTCAGTCTTGATTGCATCTTCTTCTAGTCTCCTTCAACGTCTGAACTTGTGCCCACTGTACATGGCATTTCTAGAATGATTTATTTCCTTTTTCATTAGTGCCACAAACTTTATCATAGGTCTCATGTCAAATACTGCAAGTTCAGGAATTTCATGACTACCTATTGTATGTGTGTGGTTTCATTTATTAATTGCTTTAAGATGTTCATTACTTATTTCATTTCATTTCTTATTTGTATGTAGGGCAGTCTTGATATTAGCTCAGTCACCTTGGCCTACTTAAGTGCAGAGCTTCAAGTTGATTAAATGCACCATAACTAGGTTAACCTATCCTCAAAATATCCATATTTTTAGTCCCTTTTCCTGAATTCAAGTTAAAAAATATATTGTGAATAGAATATACCAATTACTGGCTAAGAATTACTAACTAGGAATTACTGACTAAAGAGATAGCTTAAGTGGTAGTTACAATAGAGGCAGCTATGGGAGCACACACACACACACTATAGTGAACTCATGTTCAATGTGATGGGCTTAATATAATAGTCAATACTTTATTAAGTTTTGAATTTGTTGTTTTGATGGTTTTGTTTCTAATCATCTACATTTCTGTTTCCTCACACTCAGATTAATTGGACACCCTCCACTGGAATGACAATATACCGTTTTACTATCCAGTTTAATAACACCGCTGGCACGTTGTCAAGAATACGATTTGTATATCCTTCAGGAAATATCATTCAGAGAGATTACAAAGGTCTAATCAATTATCTCAGTCACGACACAGAGTATTCCATTGCAGTGAGGTTGGATGTCTCCTATTCTGCATGTTCCTCTCGTTACCGTTACATGCCAGGCGACTTTTCAAATCCGATAATTGCTAAGACTAACGACACAGGTATGCAGATGCATTATTAATGTAACACTATGGGAGAGCATTTGATTGGTAAAAAAATTATGTACCTTGTATTGGTTGCTAATGTAATGAAGTTATTTCCTCTTTATGTATCATTTATGAAAGGATATGGATAAGAGAAGGATAAGAGCAATTATTGTTACTCCTCTGTAGCTCAAAGAACTTTGTTTGGAGTCCGCCTAATTTCTCCGATTGAAGGATTGAATTTTCTTGGTCGTGTTGAGGTCAGCTACAACAACACCTGGGGAACTGTGTGTGACACATTTGATTACGGTGCTGCTAGTGTCATCTGTGGCTTGCTGAATTATAGGCTTGCAGCTTGCACATCACGTAATGCACGAATGGGGAGAGGATCAGGTAACTTGTGTTTTACTTCCAGCTATATCCAAGTAGTGATAAAAAAGTAGTGATAAAAGTAAAAAAATTGACCAACCACCATGTCACAAAATTATATTGATCATATCTCTCAACCTGACAAAGGGCCAATCACTTTTCATTGGTGTAGGCCATTTACAAGAAAAGAGGGATTAGGTGCTCATGTCTACCTATGATTATGCCATGTCTGTCCAGCTGCCTAACTCCTGCTGAAAGTTGTGGCATAAATGTTTTGACTATCTATGCTGGTCACCTGAACCACCTTCTAAACTTTGCAGTTTTTCTCTTATGGGGTTGTAGTACTTGGCCATATATGCCACAGAGCACTTTACCTGTTGGGGTGCTCATGGCAAATTTGTTGTCTGCATAGGGCACTATGATCACCTGGTTTTGGGATATATTTACTTTCCTATGGGGTTTCCCAAAAATTGAAGTATTCTTAATGTAGGTGTGCACTATATAAATTCTGCCTGTTAAACTGTGTGCTAATAAATAATGGGAACTTAAATCTTAATACTGTGGAGTTGCTTTACAGCAAACATGTGCTTAACATTGAGTAAAGAAGCTCGTTTACTGATTACTCATTTGCTCATTTGCACGTGAACACACAAGAACTCAATGAATAACCACATAACCATCAGGAATTCTGGTGGAGCACCCTGAACAGTGTAATTCGAAGGTTTCATATTTACTAGGAGATTTAGGTGACTGTATAATGGAAAGAAACTGAGCACGGAAAGACCACTGCATGATATACTTGGTATTAAACTGATGAAAGTTGGATGTTGTTTTGGGCCATTTTCCAGAGAATTTGATATGGAAGCTTGCAGGCACCACTCTTCCCAATTTGGGTGAGCAGGTTGTGGACAACATATGTTGAAATCAACAGTAAAATAATTCAGGCAGCATAAATTTAGAAACGTAAAGCCTAGGACAATAAGCTTGATAGTAGTATCATTCATGACCATAAGATTCATTGATCAATAAACTATTAATCACCATAATCATCTAAGTTATAATGCTTGCCATCATAACTGACCAATTTTGTTTTAACCTACAACTCTTAACTATTCATCCAATTTTAATTTTTTTTTTTTTTTTGTCGTTTGGTTGTAAAACTCTGCAATCTAATCTAGAAGTATATTTAAATTTGCGGGGACGTTTTGTATTGTACTCTGTGAGCCAGGCCCAGGTTTTGTTAATAAAAACCAAAAATAACATAGAGCATACATTTTCAGTTGGTTCAGTGGCTGTTTGCTGTTGTGCTATTTTCTGTTGCTTGCTGGTTCGGTGAGTTTTTAATATTGCAGAGTTTATAAGTTTAAGATGGAAGAAAAAATGGCAGAGAAGAGAAAATGGCAGAGAAGAGCCAAGGCTGAGCACATGTCAAAGGTTAAATGCTTTAAAATGCAACAAGAACTTGGTGACTGGATACAACCTAAAACTATGTAAAAAAAATTTGCTGAGTCCTTCCCAGATAGCAGATATAAATGCAATTATTTGAATCCAATAGAGCATGTGTGTGAGCAAGAAAACAATATACACATCTACACATATTAGGGTTTTGCTGGCCTATAGAGAATTATAGAAATTGCCTTTGAATAAGTTACCATTGACAACATTAGTTCAACAATTTGCATGAGTATGTAAGGCATATACTGTAGGAGAGATTACATGGATGGAACAGAAGTAGAAAAAGCATTAAAAACATGCAAGTTTAATCATATAATTTTTTCCTGAAAGTGTGTAGTTGTTTGTTGGTCATATATAACTTTCTCAAATCACTGCCAGAATTAAGAATCTATCTTACAGTTAGCATTTGGATAAGTTTAAAGGGATTTGATGAACTAAATCTATTTTATAAAGAATACCAGCTTGCAGGAACTGCTCATCTACCTTGGCTCTGTATACCCTCTATTCCATTGTAACTGTTATTAAACCAGCTGAGTGACCCTCCTTGGCATACATTTAGAGAAGTTTAAATGAATTCTTTAACTTCTTTTGATTCCTATCTCTTCTTGGCTTTCTAATGCTTTATGACTGCTTGAGGAATTGGCATTCACAACTGCCCTACTGAAGCCTAGGTTTTGGAAGAGATATGTGGATAACATCTTCTGCATTGTGAAGAAGGGAAGTGAGCAGGAGTTCTTGGACCATCTGAACTACATCAGGCTATCCATAAAGTTTATCATGGAGCTTGAAGTGGACAGATTATTGCCCTTTCTGGATTGCCATATACAGGAACGAAGACAGAAGGCTAACTGCAACAGTTTACAGAAAACCTACTGACTAGGTATTTTGATTATAGATCACATCATCCTATCCATGTCAGAAGTGGAGTGGGGAAGTGCTTGTATGCTAAAGCCAGGGGAGTAGTGACTGAGAAGGAGGACCTCTGGAAAGAAGAACATCATTTGAATAGGGTCTTTATAGAGAATGGTAATCCACAAGCATTCATCTATCTTTCATTTCTAGATACATCTAAACGCAGAAAGGAAGATAAGTACACTGATACAGGCAATCGGGAGTCTAAAAATAAGAATCCTATGGTAGTGATTCCTTATGTAGCAATGTTGCAGGGATGAGTGTAAATATCAGGAGGTCTGCAGGAAGTTCAACGTCAAAGTCGTTTTCAGATCAGGAAGAACTCTGAGGACAAAATTGTGCAGAGTGAAAGATGTTTTATCCAGCTAGTAAATCACTCATGCATTGTGTACCACATCCCTTGTAGATGTGGGAAGTACTACTAGGGCAGACCATCAGAAGGCTGGAGGCCAGAGTGAAAGAACACCATGATGTCTTTAGAAAGTGTGCTGAAAAAGTCTGCAATTCTTAAAATGCATGGAATAATGGGCATTATATTTTGTTGGAGGAATACCAACTTGTACCAGGCCAGAAGATAGAACAAACTGCTAGTGAAGGAAGCATTGCAAATCAGTCTAGCACCAAAGTGTGAGTGGTTCAATCGAAACTGTGGAATGGACTTGACTGGCTGCTGGGGAGCTAACTCTATAGAGCCTGAACTTGAAACCAACTAATTATTCTTTAATATATTTATTTGTCTATGGTTTACTTATTTTTTTAATTTTTATCAACAACAACAACAACGTCATGTTAGACAAAATTGAATCATAATTACTGTGGCTCTATTTTTATGTATATTTTCCATATTGTTAATTTCTCACTTGTAACTTTTAGGCACTATCTGGCTGAACTCATTACGTTGTAAAGGAGCAGAAATAATTGATGAGTGCAGCTATGATTTTTGGAATATTTCTTCTTCAAGATGTAGTAGATTCCATCGCGATGATGTTGGAGTAATTTGCAGACCAGGTCTGTTTGTCTGTCTGTCTGCCTGTTTCTCTGCATGTAGTGCTATCTCTTTTTCCCTTACATGTATGAATATTGTTTCCCTGCATGTAAAAATATTGTTCACCTGCATGTATGAATATTGTTTCTGTCAAATTTTTGTGCAATTTTTTGGGTTGTCAATATTTTACATCATATTTGAAGTTGCGATATCATAGGTTTGCCAGATGATACTACTGCAGCATATAAGATATGATCAAGAGCAAGAGCCACTTACAACATTAGGCTAACCTTCACAGATTTCCAACTCTATTAAACCACATTTACAAATTAGTGATCATGATACATCATCAGTGATTAACAGTTTTAGTAGTGCAAATCTAGTGGAAGAGTGATTGTAGTTACAGCTAGTTACACTAGTGTCAGTCCCAGTTAATAGAATTAGTGCTGCTTATGACGTATGTTTACTTTATTTTGCTTACAGTTTTTATTAGCGTTTTCATCACTATTTTTGTTGTAGATGTATAGAATTTTTATTGTCTGCTTCTTAAACAATATTGTAGTATTTATTTGTTGGCTATATAGAAATGTCAATAATCTCAATAATTATGTTGACAATTGTTTAGAACCAAAAGACTTTCTTCCAGCTCCAGAAGAATTCAATATTAACAATCATCTAGGGACATCTCCCAGATTAACATGGAAGGTTAGTTATTGACACAAAAAGTTGCCAGATGAATGATATTGGTACAATGAATGTTATAAAAATGCATCATCGCTTTTGTTAATAACAAATATTTTTACTATTATTTAAAGTGCTATTCTTGTATGTATTTATGCAGCACTACAATTTTCCAAATTACCTTTCTTCTAAACGGTTTTTCCTGCTGTATTCAAGAAGTGACTCTCCATATTTGCATGGTATAACACTACCATTCAATTCTACAACATATACATTTTTCCCATTGCCTGTGGGAATAACTATAAACATCACGATCAAGCCTCAAGCTAGTCCAATGGATTATTATTGCTATACTATCCTTGATGGAGCAAGTTCTCAAAGTTTATCATTCACTGTTATGGAAGGACGTGAGTTTCTATGTAATTACTCATAATTAATAATATTTGTCTCATGCAGCCAACATTGCGAGGCCTACATGAGCTAAAACATTGATGTTCACTTGTCAACTAGAAGTCAAGCATAGACCTCCCAGTGTGTAACTTATGGTGTTCATGATTTCTTTGCATACTTTTAGTTAGCATGTGAGCATCATTGTGGCATAATATATAAGCACTGAGCATGACGAAATTGTTTTCCATCTTATATGCTAGGAATCATTTTCAGTTAATATGAACATATTGAGGGTGAGGAAATGATTGTTTGGTGAAGGATATGTTTGTGTCCAATGGCGGAATTTGTGATTAGGTATAAAGTGAAGGTATCTTGGTAGCATTGAGGAAGATAATATGATGAAGTGTTGAGGATACAAGAAGCTTTGTAGATAAGTACAGAAATAGAGATTGGATCAGGACTTGACAGAGAAAAATGCAAAAATGCACACATAAATGAACTTTGCCCAAATTAATATTGAAAAAACAGAACCTAACTTTATCTTCTATGTTATCCTCTCACAATACCATTTATTTTGAACTTTCATTATCTACTCTATGTTGGCTTTGGTTGAGATCATTATATTATGTTTTGCTAACTCTCTTTGAAAATACACAACATAAAAGACAGT
This sequence comes from Cladorhizidae sp. MBARI D1340-BT2, assembly GCA_028752905.1. Classification (NCBI taxonomy): domain Eukaryota; kingdom Metazoa; phylum Porifera; class Demospongiae; order Poecilosclerida; family Cladorhizidae; species Cladorhizidae sp. MBARI D1340-BT2. The sequence continues at coordinate 11,650,619 of JAQNBH010000012.1, read as the reverse complement.
ATATCATAGGGAAAATTTCCTATGTTGAACTATATGATCCATCATATAGTCCACATCTCAATTGTTCCTCTTACTATTCCTCTTCTATTCATCTTCCTGCTATTTTCATATTCAGAAGCACTGTAGTTGTACTACATTTTGTCACAACTCAAATGTGGTGTGGCATGCTTTTATTGGAATTATGTTGAAAGTTCACCTGGAGGCAATCGGGCCATTATTGACTACATTTCAATATCACTTTGGATCTCTGGTTCTATTTGCACTAGAGACTTCATACCATGACTAGTTGATCAAATCACTTCTACACCCAAATTCTTGATAAAAATGTAGTATTTGTTTTTGAAATGATTTCATTATGTTCGATCTTCCTTTTATCTTTCTAGTTTATCTTTCTAAACGGTGTCTTCATTTATGGACATGGTGCTTGATGGTTTATTACGATTTTTCCTTCTTTAATCTTCACCTCTTGCTTCTCATCATTAGTCTTTCTTTTGTTTGTTTGTTTTAACAACTTTCAATATTTTATAATTCTCTTCTCTTATCGAATTTTTCTCATTTCCTCTTACAGTTTTTCTTCTTTTCTTTGATGAAACCAACGATTCAGTGTGCAGTTATAGCTGTAAGAGCGGCTCCTGTGTCCAGCCAAAATCGTGTCCAGCCTAAATCATATTTCTTCTTCCTCTAGATTGTCCATGCTCATTTTAGTTATATACTACTCAGTGCATTAAGAATAGCTGAATATAGAGGTTTGCTAAGTTCATGGAAAAGCTAAGAGCAGTACAGTGACCTACTTGTGCCAAATTAGTGGCACTACATCTGTAGCTAGACATTTTTCACGTGGACCAGGTCCATCTCGTCTGTTGGTTGAGATTATTATGTCCACTAGAAGCTTCCTTCAGTCCATTCAGGGTTTGGAGACATCCCATTAGTCCCTCTGTGCCTACACTGACTTATTTTAAGATTGGCTCTGGTTGTCTCAAACTTGGGATTTTTTTTCCTTTTAGCATTTCTTTATGCCTTATCTTCTTGTTGACTATGCTGAGTCAGCACCTATACATCTGAAACTGTTCCAACAACTTTTGGTGTTGGGACGGTCTCTTCCTGAGCATCTCATCTTGAAGATTGCAGTTTTTAACTAGTTCTAGAAAAAAAGTTTCTCTTTGAATTGGAACAGATCATCAAATCGAGCATCATACTTGGTTTGGTCTGCATCAATGATACTGATTGATGTCAAGAGGTCTCTGTTTCTTCAGCAAGTCTGTAGAGTAGGATGCTAGCTAATCTCCTGTTTTCACCACAATATCTAGATGCTTAGTAGTTCTGGTCACTTTCATATCAGCCAATCATCAGGTATTTCAAAGTCCAATTATTCAGGGAGTTGAAAATGTGTGTGTCAGATACCATATCCAACATCTGACACCATGTAACAATTATTAACCCTGATTATATCTCATTTGCAGTTTAAACAAGTCATTCATTCACAATAACAAAAATATTTTTATCAAGGAGTTAATGACTGACCCATTGGGAGAACTCCATGGAATGAGAATCTACATCGTTTGTGATGGGACTGAAGTTAAAACTTCTAGAGTTACTTAATTCCATCACTTTGGATCCTGTCCAAAGATAGTGTTCTAATGAGACAGGACAAAAAAATTTTTGTTGGACTATACCATATTATGTATTTTTGTTTTTGTTTGTGGTTTCCACTTTATAACTCCATAGATTCCATAAACTTCATGATATGGACTTGATATATAGCTCCAAAGATAGGTTTCTCTTTGTGCTCTCTGTTGATACTAAATCATAAGTATAACTATAGCCAAGTTACTGGAGCTACAAGTGGAGGGAACCTCAAAAACCTGAATGACTGATTTTGCCACATAAATATCCAAATTTTAAAGTGCTAATGAGTTGACATTAACACCAGTGGCTAGATGAAGCCCTACTCTACGCAATGAGTGAACGTAAGTACGTGGTTAAGCATGTGGGTGGAAAAACTCATTTTCCACCCGCGCGCTTGACTGTGTATTTACGTTTTAGCGCCTAATGCAAACACTCATTGTCTAGAGTAGGGCTTCCTCTAGCTACTGATGCTCGTTAGCACTTTGCAATCTAGAGATATTTATGCGGCAAAATCAGGCATTCATGTTTTGAAGTTCCCTCCAATTTAGGTCCAGTAACTTGGCTATAGTTAAGGCTATGAAAAATATTGTAGTATCAAAAGCGAGCACACAGAGAGACCTATCTTTTGTGCTATACCATACCATGAAGTTTACAGAATCTACGAAGCTATAAATTTGTAACCAAAAATTAAAAATTAAAATGGTGCAAAGTTATTTAATGGCCTATGTATACTGGAGAAGGAAAATTAAAGTGCAGGATAATGCACATCCATTTGCCCTATATACTGTGAGACATTAAGCCATAAGAAAGAACGTCAATATAATGGAGCAATGCATGTGATTAAGAATGTCAGAAACCTATTCCTTGGAGAATTTTTCTATAAAAAATATATGCTGCTTGGTTGGTGGAATTCTTTCATGCATTTTTACCAAGTCCTTGTAGGAAATTAAGCAGACCCTACCAGGATCCAATCTAGAACAGCAACAACAATCATAACTCTATGCTCGTTATATTAGACAATGTAATGTCCATTTGTACAATCAACAATAGCAAACAGTCATGGCATGTGCTGACATGTGTAGTGCGTAACAAAATAGCCCTGAATATATATAATGTTGTAGAAGTCTGTTTAATCCTCCACTGGTCAACTATTTAATGTACAGAAACAACACAACTACATTCTAAAACAAATAATTGCTAAAAAGCAGGGGAGGAAATCATGACTCTACCGATATTGACCCAGTTAGATGACACTCTAGTACTAAAAAGCTTATACACCAATATTAGTCTGCTATAATAATTTTTAAATGCAGTATTTTTTGGTGTAAAAATTAGTAAGTATAGTAAATGGAGGAAAAGGAGGACAATTGTCCACAAGTCCATCAGACTGTTGGCATTGAGGCAACATTAAATCTTTAAATCACCATAGAGAGCTTCTGAAGGACAAATTGTTTGTTTAATTAACTGATTTATTTAGTTATTATCATCATCATCATCATCTTCTTCTTCTTCTTCGTTGTCGTCGTCGTCGTCGTCGTCTCTCATCATCATTATTATTATTTTCAGTTTTGTTTTGCAACTTGTAAATAATAGTAGTGGTAGCAACTAATTAAATCCTCCTACTTTATTTAATTTCCTTCATTATATTTATTATTTAATGTTTGTTTATTTCTCTTTCCCACCCGCTCTTGCCACATCCAGTCTCATGCATCTCTGACATGTGCCAGAGGTGTGGTTCTAAGCATATATTTGCTAAGTCGTTATATATAAACCTTACATGAGTTCATAGTGCCACTATTTCTAATGAATATTCGAGCATCAGTCGAAATATTGAGAAGATAATTTAGTTGATTGTTGATTGGTCAGAAAGTCATTATGTCAACTGAAAGTTCTTGAAAATTTCGAATCCTAACTTGACCTATTTCTGTTAGTGAGAGAATGTTGGACTCCATAAAACAAATTTTACTTTTTAATGAAATGAAATCAAATGCTCCAAAATGAACAATAACAATATATTATAAGGGTCACACTAAGCATCAACAAATTTCAGTAGAGAGAAATTTTGAGTATGGTGGCCAAGAATAACTAATCAGAACATACAGGTGGTGCAGAGCGGTCCATGCTGCAGTAAGACTAATATTCAAAGAAAAAATCATCGGAGCCATCCCGACACTACCCATTCCATGGCAGATGGTAGCAATATGCCTGTTTCAGATATAATTATGGACTTATTTATCTCTAGGCTTATTTGAGCTGTTGCACTAAGGTAATCAAGATGGTATCCACAGCTTCTATTATCTATGCATTGAAAGCTACATTCTGCTATAATGGTACACCAGAGACTGGTGGAGTGATAATAGTCCCCAGTATGCCTCATTTGTGTTTGGTAAGTTTGCTAAATATAAATTCAAGCATCTGACAAGCCATCCTCTATAACTTGGCAAGGTATATATATAGGACAGTTGGAGCAGTTGGAAATTTACTGGCACATGTAGGGACTCTCTCAAAAGTTACAGGTCAATGGTCCATGGTTTATCTTGTGACAACACCCTGTGTTAAGTCTGACATAAAGTGGAGCCATTTGAATAGCATTACTACTATTGACACAACCTATCAGAACCAGTGTATAAACAAAATCTTCTTCAGAACTAGCCACTGATAATAACTTGATTCCAAACAAGAACCCCCTTCTATCTTCCAGAGAGAATTAGCTTGAGAAGGGAGATGTGGAATAGTGGATCATTATCAATAGTTATTTGTGGTTACATTTCTTACTCAACTATGATCACATGATGTATCTTTTGGTTAATTGCTAAGTATCACTTTTCTTGAGTCACGACAGACTCTTACAGTTAATTGCATGCGGTACACTTACTTCAGTCTTTTCCAACAATTTAGTTCCAAAAACAAGCAGGCACAAGATAATTCAGCCGATTCATATGATATCATAGCTAACTTAAACAAGAAACATTATATTGTAAAGATAGATGAAGCTACTTATCTAGAGATGTTTCGCATGTTCCTCTAGCTTTAGGTATGCAAACCAGCATTGTGGCACAAACCTGAAACACTTCTTGACTTTTATCGATGTTAGCTAAGGGCAAATAATAAAAAGGTTGTTGTAGGAACATGACCTTACAAATACCAAGATAACATATCAAATATAAGTTCTGTTAGTTCTATGTTAGGCTTTTTTGATACATTGTTTTAGAAATTCAATTTATCTGACCTGAATTGAAATGTCTTTTTTTGTGACAACAGCTCCAACTGAAGCTCCTCAATCATTTCATATTGTTGTGGTCAATTGCTCGGCATTCAGAGCAGTGTGGGACCTTCCTAGTTATAACAGAAGGAATGGAATAGTGAGAGGCTACAAACTGATGGTGTTGCACCCAAGTGGCAATGAGATTGTGACGGTCCTTCCTGGGAACATAACCACAGAGTACGTAATAGGGGGTTTGGAGGCATCTACAAGGTATGTGGTGAGTGTCCTTGCCTACACTGTTGGAGATGGACCTAGAAGCATTTACCTCACTGCAACCACCAACCCAGAAGAAACATGTGAGTCGATCATCTTACTGTATAAAGAGTTGTCATTAACCCTCTCACCGCTGTAAGCGCCATATGGCGTAATGGACTTTAAAAATCGCTAATAAATTGATCGCTTGGCCTAGAGTCATAATTTGCATACCACCGGAAAGAGCAACTATTACTCTATATGATGTCCAAAAATTACATCCGGAAACGCCCGATTAGTTGGCGAAAATTACGTGCAACTAACGACGGTTCGCGGTTTTGACGACCTAAAAATGAGTGGATGTTTAACGCTTAAAGAAGTACTTTCCCTGGTTTCTAGCGAGAATTTTGCTCTCACTGAGGATGAGTCAGAGGAAGACGAAGGTGAAGAAATATGTGGCTACCTTGGAAATGCAAGTTCTGATCGTGCAGCAGTGCATTCTTTAGCGCTGTAGTTGACCCTACTTTAGACCCTCAGGATTCTTCCTTTTGCTATAACCAGCTCTCTAGTTATAATGAAATTGATCAGGAAGCCTTCTCAGGTTAGCTAAAGTATCTACATATTTGTATTTGCATGTTCTTTCTCAAATAGTTGAATTTCAATAACATAATAAACCATTGTATTGCTGGGCTATAGAATCATATGATCAAATTTTGTCAAAAACCCTCCGCTATATATTGCTGTATGCCTAAATTATTATGACTAATGTTTACTAAATGCTAACTAAATGAGTAAATATATTATAAACATTTTTGGTTGATTAAATGTTAGATATTGATAGAGAAATTTAGCATAATGATATTCATATTTTGTGGTTGATAATGTGGTTAACTAATGAGAGCACATTGTTTATAAACAATGGTGCTATCACATGACAAAATTATAACTGATATGAATGGATTGCTGATTTTATAATGATTGTTTGGGGTATCTGGTATACTTTAGGAAAAATGTCCAGGAAAGTCAGCGGTGAAAGGGTTAATCTGTCGGACGCTTTGGTACTCAAGCTCCCCAGTTCAAACCTCAATAAAAATCATTCTTCACTATTTCCTTTTCTTCCTCTGCACCCCATTTTCTGCTCCCCTGTTTGCTTGGTCTCAAAGTCCCCAATTTCATCCTTGGTAGAATTCGTTATCTCCCCCACCCCTCACCCCTTATTATTATTATTACTTTTATTAATATTACTTTTAAGCATGAAATCTCTCTCACAACGCAAGAGTGTGCAGGAATTTCACCTGGACCTTAATATGATTTGACAAAATTCCCCAACTATTTGATTTGTTGTCAGGGTTTAAAAGTACAGTTTCAGTAAAACTGGCATAAAATCTGATCTCAAGAATATGAGATGCTGTTGTTGAATATTTCATCATTTGATTGGCAGCTATAGCTGGCAGATATGCCATTTCATTATTTTTTGCCCACCACATTAGCTTGAAAAAAGATCATAGTTTTTTGCTACTTAATTTTGTCCAAAAGCAAATTTTGTATGTAATTTTGTATTTTAATCTATGGACAAAGATGATAGATATTCCAGGCCGAGAGGAAAGAAAATGTCAGAAATAGAATCTCTTCATTTGCAAATGGACATTATGACAGCACTTTGGCATCATTTTGAAGAAACATGGATATGGCAAGTATTGAGGAAAATAAAGCCAATGATGGAGAAATAGCTGCTGACTTACAAATGGTCTTAGTAATGTCGCACCTGGGTTTTATGTTTTGTAAAGTGGAATTAACAACTCTCAAATAGTTCTGATTTGACATTAATGCTAGAGCATCTAGCCAAAAACTTTGAAAAGCAAACTTAAATTGATTATCAAGAAAGTCATCATATCTCCAATGAACAACTTCGTTATCAGCAATTGCTAGAGATACTGCTAGTTCTCCTAGGGTCATACTCTCTTATGGGGGAGGCCATGCACCCTCTCCTTGTAGATATCATCCTCTGGCATTTGTTATCAATCCTAATGATATAAAATAGAGCAAATCTGATATAGAAACTGTGCCCACAAATGGATATTCCATTGTCTGCACTTTTTTCATAATGAAGACACAATAGTTAGATCCTTACCATACAGATTCACTAGCACATGTACTTTTATGTCAGACTTCACCATATGCCTTGTTATGGATAGTAGCATTTGATCTTATATTTAAATCATGTGTGTGTTTTAATTACAGGTCAGACTGATATCATCAGCCTCTTTGGTGTCCATGGAAATGAGATTGATAAAATCACTCTCTTCACTCACTTCTCTGAAACTGTACTTGATATTCTCTGTGGGTCTTACTTGCCTGGAGTTGAAACTAACTGGTTTTATTCAAACGGGACAAAAGTCGGAAGAGGAAACCATAATGTTCGTGAGGTTTATTTTGCTAATGGAACTACTTCACTGCAGATTGGAATGGTAAATCTGTGTGACGGTGGCTTGTACACCTGCAGAGCCAATCAGACTAGCACTGGAAAAGTGCAGCAAAGAACGTTAAGAATAAAAGTGAACCGTGAGTTATACTCTATTCCATGCTAAATGTGTTGATGAAAACTCTTCGCGATTGAGTTCAAATTATATTGTTTTTTTAATAATTCATATATCTAAGCATAACTTCATAATAGAGTTTAGTTTCAGAATATGCTGAAGTAAGCAAACAAAAGCAATGTTACACTGTCTACAAAACCTAGAGCAAAGAAACTACCGAAGAACATCTCTTTTTTCAAGGGTGAAGAGATATGAGGTAATTAACAGGTGCCTGTGCAGCTTTCTTCTGAAGAAAGGCTTCAGAAACAGCAGTAAAGGCCAAGAAGAAACCATTGGAAAGACTGTTCATGACATCAAAAATTTTGTCACTCTACCCATCAAATGACAAGTAAGGTTTTTATAGAAGAGTCTACTGAGCATCAAGGAGTAAAAATTCAAGCAACCCTGATTATTACATTTTTGATGACCAATGCTAACGGTGCAGATTTGTCAGCTAATACTGTGTAATCAGTTTGGGCCAGTTTGCAATTTTATGCTCGTGAACTTTATTATGCATGTTTCACAATATAATTTTACAACATTATGGAAGTATTGAACTTGATTTCACCATAAATGTACAGTAGCAACAGCTGAGTACACATTACGGCATTCATGAACAGGAGTTAATCTGCTATAACCATAAAACTTCACCAAACAAACTAGCTTTACCAAACAATACAACAGTTACAAAATTATTACTACTAAACCAACTTCACTAGCTAGCTAACAAACTATTGCCACTAAATAAGCATAATTAGCTAGCTCCTGTAGCCTAGTACTACTGTTGAACTACTCTAGTTAGGTCAGTAAAAAGAACACTAGTTAGCTATTTAACACCTCTAACCTGACATACTTATTTTCGGACATTGTCCTTTGGACAATTTTTGCTTTGGCAGATATTCTCTTTGACGTTTATACTTTAGAAGATACTTATCATATGAGGCAAAAAAATTATTGGTACAATGAGTTGTTGTCATCTACAAACATCATAAAGTTTACATGAAAATAAAGAACTGATAGTATAGTTCATCATGTGCTAGATTCTAGCATTCTGATTGGTCAGATGTTCAATACTCCATGCTGGAATAAAATGTCCTATTTGACTATGATGCACCAACATAGAGCTGTTCTTACACAGTATATGTTATAAGGCAGAGTTACATCCTCTCTCATGTCCCAGTTTAACAACACAATCGCTGAATTGCTATGCAATTAATTGGTACTGGCTCATGGGATCTATTTTCCTGGTGAAAAATGAGGAGTTGATGGGCCAATTGAACTCAAAGGAAAAGTGAGTTGCTGGATAACAGAAGAGTCCTTAAAGGAGTTTGCTAGTGTCATCATGATGGTGGCTCAATCATGTGATGATGAAGAAGATACTAATTCATAGTTGGAAAAGGGAAAAAATCAGGTATATACCAGTGAAAGGTGACCACATCATCTATTTCTTGCTTTTCACAGTTGGTTGACTATATGTTGTATTGTCATATCATTGCCAGATATAGTATGTTAGGCTAGAGGCTCTAGGAGTGACAAGAGAACTAGCTTAACAACGGTCATGTTTCTAGACTAAAACTATAGTTCAGAATACGTAGCCAATACAACACTCACTGCTGGCCAACCTGTCTTAGCCCTAAAATCTCTGCCCTTAAATAAGCTAAAGCCAGCCTGTTTCAGTCATGACCAAACAAGGCATGATAAAATACATAACATCCATCTGGCCAATGAAATCACTACACACAAGCAGCAATGACAAACACACAAATTTACGACAGTTTCTTGTAATACTAGTTCACTAATCAACACATACATTCATTCATACAATTACTAGGTCTATCATTGTTGTTGTTGTTGGCGAGGAATTTTTGTTTCTAACATTATAATATAATTATGATGCAACATGCTCATAGAGAATCATATTGTGAACCGGCCTTTATTTCATCTTTGGTACTACTAATCAACATTCAATAAATATAGCAACAGTTGTTGTTGACTGCCACATTGAGAGAAACAGAGCAAAATTCTATGCTGGAATGGTCTTTAGTGCTGATTAAGTCCAACTCAGTCTTTCTGATTGTAGAGAGACATCCCCTAAAATGTTGGATCAAATACTACATGCACTATAAGTTTATATCATGTATCCTGGGGACTTAATTTATTGGAGTAACCAGCTTGGAGTATGGAGAGATTGGTATAATATTTCCTCATTTTATACCACTCAATATGGTGGAGAGCAATCTTACTGCTATGTCCAATTTAAAGTCACAATATCTATAATCTTCTTACTCTACATTGTTAGGATGCAGCAAAATTACTTCTATTTTTGTCACTATGTTTAGGTGGACTACCTGCTCCATGGACACCTGTCAAAGTCAATGTCACTTCCACTACGATCACGGTTTCTTGGTCTGTGCTTCCATGTACTGGTGGATATGATCTACAATACTTCGGCCTGAGATTCGGCAGAAAAAATGATTTGTTTAGCAATCCCCCCTGGGTTTACAAGTACATCCGTGGCACCGATGTACGCCAAATGAATTATACATTTATAGGACTCAATGCAAATACTGAATATCAGATATCTGTAAGAGCAGCAGGACCAGGTTTTACTTATAGTCCATTTTCAAGTGCAGTGATAATCACAACTTTGCTGCCAGGTATGTAATACTTTAGTGTGGGTGTATGTTTAATTATAATTTTTCTGTGTGGTCTAGTTTAGGAGGGAAAATTAAGGTTAGCAACGAGAGTTACAAGTTCGTCTTTGCAACTCTATCCTCTAATAGATTCTAATATGTTTTTCAGCATCTTAAACATTTAGAGTTTCCCACTAATATTTTAGTCTAGCTGAGCCAACTCTTACTTCTTCCTTGTATATAGGTGTAGCTGATTGATTAATGTTCTGAAGTCACAATAATAAAGTGACTTCATGGGACTATAGTAAATAAGATTTCAGTATCTGTTGACACCTGGATCTACCAGATTTTTATCAAACTTTGGGAGATATTTGAGCCAGTATGTGCATGCTATGCAATGATGTTATTTATAAAACTACATTGCATGGTTTGGGAGCTGATATAAACTATGCCACTATTTTTGTAGGGTAATGATTACACAGGTTGATGCAACCTTATAAATAAGTCTTTGTATTCTAGAGTTACACACCTCTCCTTCACACCCACAAAAAGAGATGTCAGGAGATTCATGTTATTTTTTCTATCCAACTTTTATAATATTGAAATATTAGAATGAGAGCTAATGATGACTAAAATTTCTAATGATTTCTTGCATGACTGCAATTCTTGTTATCAGGCATATACACATAGTAAGGTCTGCAAGTCTTCAAAACTAGTGAGTTCAAGATTGTTTTCATACATATTCCGGGGAGTGACCATATGCGTCCACTTGTCAGGTAAAAGGTAGCTATATGCATAGATAACTTATATAGATAAAGTACATAGAATAAAGAGTTAATAGTTAAATTTGAGCAGACAGCAAGATTCTGATCTCACAAATGATAGATACAGGATAAATAGATATTGCATAAAAAGGAGTGATTTGGGTAGATCAGCTTGATTTGTACAAGGTGTTTTAGATACCACACAAACTTTGTATATATGTCGTACTTATGAGCTCTGTATGAGTTAGCATTATGTCTGTACGGTTCTTATGTTAGTGTTTGTTGACGTAATTATAGCTCCCACTCCTCCAAGCAATGTGGCTGCTGTACTCATCACACCAGACACTATCCAAGTGACATGGAGCAGACCATTTGTATCCAGTGACACTACAATTGTCCACTACACTGTTTATGCCACTGCATTTATCAGCAAGAACAGTTTTATTCCCAGAACTAAGAGGCAGGACGAATCCCTTCAGACTGTGGCTAAGGTAAGGGATACAGTAGGAGTAAGAATAATCTGATATTTAGTGAGCAGATTGGACTCAGACTTCATCACTGCTAATCCTGCACATAAGGGTTGATTTTTACCTTGCATGAAGTGGAGTAAAATGAACAAGCTGTCTGTCAGTAAGTATGTTTTTCCGGACAAACAAATGGTAAATTTCCTACCATATATTTATGTTATAGTATTATCTTAACTGGGATAGTTAACCCTCTAGAGGTTTAACACTTAGTGTCCCTCCCATCATTAGTTGGTTAGATATCCTTTAAAATGTTAGTGTTATTGTCATTAAAAAAAGTATCTGCTATGTGCATTAGCGTCACAATATATTGAAGCAAGAAATTCTAGTATGACCATGCTTATTATTTATTCATTCTATGGCCTACGAAGTTCTAAACACTTTCTAATGTGCAAGAGTATTGTACATCTGGATCCTGAACAATGTCAATGGCATACGTGTCGTAACAATTATTATAATCGTGGACAAACAGAGATTTTTGGCATGGAGGATATCTATAGATGAATGCACTTTAGAGTTGCTGTGTGTGCTTGGGAGACCATTATTAGCTCTTTCTTAGTTTCCCATCAGAAACTTGCTCCTTTGTAGTCTTGCTTGCATTATTAGCTCCTTCAATGGCCTAATGAGACTAGCTCTTTCTTCACTCTATTTCAAATGAGTTATGGTAATTATTCATTTAACTCTCTGGTGGGAGAATCAATGTGCTATATTATTTCATTTAGTAGGTACCAATATGATGATTTCTTGCAGGTTTATTCTCAAACTGTAGCCGTAAACAACTTGAAACTTTTGTATGTTAGATAGAAAACAAAGCTAATCCCCAAAACACCATGTTTAGTTAGACATAAAGGCCATTATGATAGCTGGAAAGTCATTGATCCTGTTAATGTAGTGGATTGGTTAAATCCAGTTAACTCAGTTCTACTTATATTGTTCGGTATGGTTTGTGATACTGTGAAAACTATACAAACCAAAGTTCCAGTCGATGTAAGTTTGTTTTTTGCTATTTACAAAAGTTTCATTTCCTTTTTTTCCCCTTCAGGACTTTTCCTCTCTTGCAAGGTCTGGTAATGTGACCATACCCCAGGAAGGAGTGGAATATCACATCCAAGTCAGTGTCACTGTGTTCGACAACATCAGTGCCACCAACAGAGAAAGTGCATTTTCTGCTCTTAATCCAAATGCGGTCATCTTTGTCCCTATACAAGGTAAAAAATAGCATTTAACGAGTTGATAGATTTGCATACATGAATTTATATTTGACGGCATGCTATTGCTTATTTATGTTGAAATATCACTACTACAACCTACTACTAACAGCAACAACAACAACAAAAACAACAAGAGTAATAATCTCACAGTGAACTCTCAGTTGATATAACGAAATTACAAAGACCTTCTCTATAATCATTTTTGTTGATTGAGAAGGTCATTGTTACAATAATAACAAAGGGAAAGTGTTTCAAATATAAACAATGGCATTGACTTACAGAACCCATATTGACCAGAACTAGATGGATGATTAAATCCAACATTAGACCTACCATTTTTAAATCTGTACACTATCTGCTGTAAATATAGATGCACATTATTTTAAATGGTAGAGGATCATGTGATCCACTTGAGTTTTCTTCCATTTTAGATCAATTTCTATAAACATTTCTGTTCTAGTGTCAAATTGTTTATTTGTTGTTGTTGTTTAAGTATATTATAGTTGAGAGGTGGAGGCCTATGTAGGTTTCTACAAAGTTCTACTCAGACCTGTAGTGTTGTAGGATACTGTACATATCAGCACATGCTAATTTTGTTCTTAATTTGACTGCAATTATGTACAACACATTGTAGACTACACAAAAATTAGCACCTTCGAAATATGTTTCTCTTCCTAACTGTAGCCAAGAAGGATCAAACATATGCACAGAAGAACTCTGCCAAACAAATAGCAGAGATTGGTAGAGATTCAGTTACACCCTCTTTTGAACTTGGTAATATTACACAGAGTGAGAACTTCATAAACTGAAGAGCAGAACTGAGCAATGGTCATTACTTCTGCTTATAATACAGCACATGTGTTAGTTTGATTGTCCTTAGCAACCACTTCATTCCACAATTGAGAACCACATTACCATAAACTCTGGTGAAGTCTCTTGGTTTAATGCAGATAAAGTTGATAAGTGTCACTCTCGTTCTTGTTACAAATTATCTCTGTTAATTGTCCTAATGTATCTCTCTGTGAAGTGCATCTTTGAACAAGTATTGGTTATGCGCATGAGTATAAGTTTCACCATTGATGCAACATATTTCACCAAACAGATGCAAGAGTTTTACTAGTCACTTATTATTTGTCTATAACTCGCCTAATTTACAGACAATTTTTTTGGCTGTTTATTGGCAAGGCACTTCTAGCCTTTTCCCAGTCTTCTAGCATAGCAGGTAATGGCACATGAAGTTTCAAAAGACTTTCCTATGTACATCCGATCCAAGGGTGCACAAGAATTCTACAATTCTTTGTCTAAATTGATTTTTTTGGCCACGAAGGGTGTTGAAAAAGTTTGGATACTTTGCTGAGTTAAGTCATTTGCCAACTATGCTTTAGAAGTTATCGCTACTTTATTCTCAGTCTGGGAGACTTGCTCCTTCGTAATATGGCCATGACACTTGGTCTCATACTGGAGAATACCTCGTCTTTGATTAGGTTGTGTGAGTAATTCCTCTCTTCTCCATTGGTAGTGTCTAAAAATGAATGCAAAGTATTCACCGAAGTGCTTGTTTTTAGCTGGTCAGGAATCAGGATGTTAAACAATTGTTAAGGATATGCACTGGAGTCTTCTGGCATTCAAGTTTTAATGTAGGATTTATTGTTGGCAAGTTATCTTGAGAGGAAAGACAGCTACATTGGTAGATCCTTGAAGAGGAATTTCATATCCCCCTTCATATTTTCTATGTGTATTTGTTGCCAATTTGTACCTTAGTGAATATTTCAAGTTATGCTTGCAATATTTTTGGACCATAGGCAGCTAAGAAGGTAGCAATGTGAGTTTCTACTGGGTTTGAGATTTTGAGGGTTTGCCATCCACCATTTAAAAATGACAGTAGAGGCACCTCTGATAATTAATTATTAATATTTCTCTATCTTTGTACAATGTATTCTTATAATAATGTAAGAAGCTATAAGTAAGAACAACATACATAGCACAAGAGGTGACTTATAAGTGGTGGGAATGAATCAATGGAGGAGAGTGGGTTTATAAATGTATTCATAGTAGCATATTTGTGGCTTAAATTGTATGTCTATGTTCTAGGGTGGTCTTGCCTTTTGGTGGGTCCATCCAACAACACCATGGATATAATACAAATTTGCTACGCTATTGTTTTAAGAAGTCTAATTTGTTACTCAAATTTGTTACTCATAATAATTAATTTTTTTTAAATGGCTCAATATAACAATAATGGATTTTAATGACATTAGAACTAAAAAATATAATCGTATTGCCAAAAATATACAACAGAGAATATCATATTTGATACTTTGGTGGCTCGTGACTCTAAAGAATTTCTCTCAATATTTTTATCTCTGAAAATGGTATGTGTTGATGGGTACAAGCAATTGATACAATTTTAAGTTTACACTTACACATACCCACTCTATCAATCAAATAAAAATCTGATTTCACTATTTCTAGATGTATACAGTTAGCATGGAATTTGTTACTTTGCTTCACTTCACTCATTGCGTACAGGTCTACCAATTCCCACTGCAGTATATATCTCCTCTTCTTCTAATGTTAGTGTCACTGTTTCCTGGGATCCACCAACTACTGGTGCACACATAACTGGCTACTTGGTAAGATTATTATTATGATGGTGATGATAATTCGTATTCATACAAGAATAAAGATGAGTGTTCGTGTTGGTATGATTAGTAGCAGGGTAAATTTAACCTTATTACTAATTAATATAAGCATCGGTATCACCTAATATAATTAAGAATGTGCTTATTCAATTTAAATCAGGTAAATTGTAGTCCATTGTAGAGCTACTAGTTAGAGTGTGAAGTAGTAACAATAATAAACAAAATCATACCTACAACAAAACCAAATATAAATCATTTATATAATTGTTATTATATATTTAAAAAAATCTTATAGGTGGAGTACTCAGCAATGGTTGAAGGCAGAAGTCCTATGGGAAATCTCATTAGATTCATGCATGAAGGAAGCTCCATTACTTCTGGCAATATAACAAATGTCATTGTGCAGCCTTTAGTTCCACAAACGGAATACTTGCTCAAATTGGCTGCTCTCACAGCCAATGGTGAAGGAATGCAAGTTCAAGTTACTGGACTTACTAACAATGCTTCATCAGACTTTGGTGAGCTATCATAAGCTGTACATGCTCCATTAATAATGCACAAGGAAATCATTGAATGAAGAAAAGGTGAAAGGAGGATGGTGGATGTAGATGGGGGAATATTTGGTCTACGGTTGTATATATATGTGGTGTATAAGCGTATGATTAGCCCAAAAAATTAAGCAACTAGCAAATAATGTAGAGGATATAGTAGGAGACCAAATATCAGCCAGAATTTGTAATCCTAGTTTTAAATTATCATTGGACAAGTATGGATATAAAGCTGTGTATTGTAATACATCATAGCTTTCAGATAATTAGCTAGAAAATTCTAACTTTGCTAAATATGATCTCAGAAACCAATGATCTACAGCTATATCATGTAAGTTCTCAACGAACTCTCAGTTAGCAAAATGGAATTACAATGACCTTCTCAATAATCAACTCGAATTTTGCTCTCTCGACATTTCAACTAAATGGACTAGCCTACATCAGGAATTAAGTTGTTTCCTCCATATTACTAGGGTTGAAAGTACATGCAGAAAAATGGTGATAATAGTTCAAATATCATAGTCTATGATAAAACATCACTATTAGATTAGACCTAAGGGCATAAAAGCTCTTTTCCCTGGTTATCCAGTCCTCCATCTTCTGCACAGTCTTCATGCAACCATATGCCATGCATACAAGAAATGCCATTCCTAGTCTCCTCTTTCACAAGGTAAGCTCTCTAACTTCTGAACTTCTGAAACACATGCAACAAATGTTAGGATCGATGTTGCTTCTCATAATAATAATGGAATTTGACACTCTTTGCAAGTGTAACTTCTGAAATATTTCTGTATGATTGACTTCTGAAATATTTCTGTATGATTGACTCCTTTGTTTTTAAACTTTGTAGCTTTGTTGCTGAAATACTGAATGCACATTTAGTTAACTCTTATGGCATCTTCCCTTCCACTCCCTTCAATCCATTTCTTCAGCTTCTCTTTTCACCTCTTGTTCACTCAGTTTCTTCTTTTCCTCTCTTTTTTGTACATTTGTTTTCATTTCCTCTTCCTTCTTCTTTTCTTTGTCTCTACTTTTTTTCTCTTTCCCAATTCTTGTTACTTCTTTCCTTCTTTTGTTGGAGTATTATTAAGAATGAAATGTAGCAAGTAAACTAGGACTGAGGAAGAGATTGTGTATGCATTGCAAGGGTAGAAGCAATAGCAGAGTCAAGGAAATTCGATAGTAAAGCATTGGAACTAGAGATTGAAAACAGAAACAGATTTCGGTGTTGAACTGTGGCAGGGGTTACTAAAGAGGTGGATGGGGTTCAGAAACTTCTATTTCCACTTTTGAACTTTATGCTATTGCTCCATCTGGATCTGACAAAACTGACCTGTAAGGCCAGTTCATAAAATATGCTCATCCATTTCTATTGCATCAAATTGACAAACGGAATAGTATGACGATACGATAAAATGGAATGGGATCTACTTCTATTTCAACATCAAGCATTAAGAATCTGACCAATCAAAATTTTGGATTTAGCACATGATGAA
This sequence comes from Cladorhizidae sp. MBARI D1340-BT2, assembly GCA_028752905.1. Classification (NCBI taxonomy): domain Eukaryota; kingdom Metazoa; phylum Porifera; class Demospongiae; order Poecilosclerida; family Cladorhizidae; species Cladorhizidae sp. MBARI D1340-BT2. Next base: position 11,633,142 of record JAQNBH010000012.1, on the reverse strand, counting down.
CTGCAGCATCAGCTGTTTAGCTTCGAGTAGGCATTATTACATAATTATGTGGATGTAAACGAACTCACTGGACATGAAGCCTCCTCTAGTTTGTGACAGGTATTCCATAAAACATACAGACTGTCTGGTAAGTGAAGTTGAAAGTATTACTCTGGCTGGTAGTTTTTTTAGCTGATAAAGTTAGCTAGTAGAATTGCACCCAGTTATGACCTATGACCTTGGGTATCTAGTAGTTTGATAGCCTGTAGCACTTTAAAAAGCTGGCTAACTAGAGAGTATGGTGGTGATAACTTGCTAGCTGGTGTAGTTGTATATTATCAATGATAGCTACATAGCTATAGTTGAATAATTTTTTGTCAACAAGCACTATAATTTAAATAGTCAAAGTTCGATTTCGATATGATAGGATTATATGATGTGATACAATGGCTGAGTGTCATATAATTATGAACATGCCCTAAAACAATACGATAGGATGATATATGATAATATGTGATGGACGAGTGTCATATTGTGACCCATCTCAACAAAAGAGAGGTTAACAGACTAAAAAAAAATTCCTAGTTTCTTGAAAGGAAAGAGTAGCTATTGGGTCTGTTTTAGGGAGATAAATCTCCATACATGGGTCATTAAGGATAATTATTATACCCTTCTTTGACTCTCTAATACCAATTCATTAGCAGCAGTTCACGTACATATGGAACTGGGTCTTAGCCGTATTCGCCTGAAACCAACCTTTTACCACCAAACAAATTGTCATCTGGCTTATACACAAACATGTTTTTACCTAGTTACTGTCTATATCAGAGACTCTACAAGAAATAACATTACTAGTACTCAAATTAAATGGGTAAACAACACATGTTTGAATAATTACAGACCTGAAGCTAAATTTGTTTGTAACTTTTCCTGCATTTAAAAATATATTCAGTAGTAACATACAACACTCCAATGATTTGGTCTCGTGTGTTTTGTATAGGGTTAAGCATAGCATCATTTTCTCTGCAAAAACTTTAATAACATGAGGCTTACAGTGAGTGCAACTTCTGCAAGCAAAAGTAGCAGCAACCTACAGGTGTTCAAGAAAGTGCTCAATTAGTTACATTTCAAAAAGTTATCTAACCTTTTTCACTTAAACTGATCATATTTAATCATGAATCCGTATTAAATACATTTTGTTTATTGTGCCAATAGAACAGTTTGTGTTTTTCCAAGTTCGATTTGGACCAGTGTTGGACTGTTCAAGATTCAGAGTGAGTTCAATCCTCATAAAACCAATAGCCAACTCATTATTATGTTTCAGTGTTAATCTAAAATCAAACTTAACAATTTATATGCATCAGTTTTGTCTTATTTACAAGTGTAGCAGAAGCATATTCATTGATTGCTAGTTTATTTACAACCACCTGTTAAGAATTTTTTTTAATGTGTATAAATATAAACACTATTCACATTTGAATTTTATGAGACCTTTAGCATTTTTATTCAAAAGTGCTCTCTTACCTATATAATCATGTAGAAGGACATTGAAGGCCAGCAAATCACTGTGAAGGAACAGATCTTTCAATCCTTGAATGAAATGTGCAACTGTGGCCTCACTGATGCTCACATTGAGACCGGTTTCTTCAGCTGTGGACAAAAGAACCACGAGATCATCTACAGAGCTCACATCCTAGGCACCAGCAACTACAGTGCCATGGACCTAGTGGACTTACTTCAGTCTTGGGTCAAGAGTAGCAGTGCTTACATCATGATCAATTCTTTGAGAATGCAACTAGACCCAACTTGTCCCTCCCGGTTAGACACACTCGATGATCCTGAATGTTCAATCAATGTGATCACCACATCCTTCAAGCCAAAGACGACGGAATCTCCAGCAAAGACAGATAAACCATCAGAAAGACCTACATTTGGGAATAAGCTTCGTAATATAACTGCAGCTGATATTGGTGGCATTCTTGTGGGTGTGATTATTGCTGTTCTTCTTCTTGTTGTTTTTGTCATCATGATTGGATTCTTCATTTATCGTTGGAAGGGCATATTTCCAACTTCTCTGAGGTACTAAAATTTTAACTTTTTTTAAATTAATAATAACAATATTTTAGATCATCAATAGAGTGAAGAAGTGCCCCTATGATCAAATATTGAGCATAACTTCCTCATAAATATTAATGTGCATATTGTGGGTCTGATAGTTTAGCATGTCATGGACATAACTTAAATGAGTTGCTAAAATGATATTAAATAACCTTCATAATATTATAGCAAGAGACTTATGCTTGTTGATACATATTATTTTGATAGTTTCTTTTTCTTTTTTCAGCACCAACAGGGGAGTGAAAAAATTTGAGGAAGAGGATGATACACCATTTGCAGACCTTGATCAAAAGTATAAAAATATTATTAAATATAATTATTGCAAGTGTTAATTGTTAAGCAGTTTCTGCATTTATATATTTTTCAAGGATCAAACTCACTGATACTTTTAGGAAGTAATGTAAAGAGATTTATATAGTAATAATCCCATAAATTATTCATCCATATTATATGAAAGTGTTTCGTTCACTATTGCTTTTAAGATAAGCTATATACCATGGAGCTGGAGAGTGAGAATTCAGTATAGCTTCTGTTGGTTTAGAGATGGAGGCTTATGGTCATCATGGAGCAGCTATAAGTAACCAATTTTTCTGCAAAGCTACGGAGGTGTGTGGCCAACAAGAAAGCATTGTATTTAGGAACTTTTCTTCAAGATTTGTCAAGTATATGAACAATGTGTGATAGCTCTTTTAATTAAGCACTTATCTTCTATTGATCCTAGCTCTATTTGTTAAGTATCACATATGGCTCTCTTGTTCTTGAAAGGCAGTACTACTTATATTACTATGAACTAGATGATGTCTTCAGATGACAGTATTTTATAATCTGCAAACGTTTAACCATTGATCATCCTATTCAAACTAACCCCAAGAATAATATATTGTAATAGGCAATATGTAGCTATGAGAGATTAGTTGCTTCTGGAAATGGCATATGTTACTCTGTGTTAAGTCTTTTTTCTTGCTTGCCATTGTAATAGTGTTTTTTTAAAAATATATATATTTTTTAATCAGTAGTAGCTTTGATTAATAATCAGCTTTTACAATATAATCAGTACTATTTTCTATCTGCTAGTAATTGTTGTGGATGGCTTTACACTCCCAAGGAGGTATCGCACTGGTTTAGTATAATTCATACACATACTCTAAAAACAGCAGCTTTCCCATTGCTTTTGAGATCGGCCAGCACAGAGCATGCTGGTGAGATTGGAGTGGAACTTCTATACCGTGTTTATAGTGATCAAGCAGCAGCTGAAAGATAACAAATTTACTGCATGTCGCCAAACAGGAAAACTTATGAACTTAGATTGACACAATTGGCAAGGTCAGACATAGGTCACTTAATTTTTAGCAATTACTTAACAAGTTACAAGTAATACAGTATGTGATAGTGCGATAGCTCTTTTACTGTGATATATTGAGTGCGATAGCTCCTTTACTGTGATATATTGAGTGTGATAGCTCTTTTACTGTGATATATTGAGTGCAATAATTCCTTTACTGTGATATATTGAGTGCGATAGTTCCTTTACTGTGATATATTGAGTGCGATAGTTCCTTTACTGTGATATATTGGCGTATGTGTTTATTGGTATTGTAAACTTGTCATTGGAATTCTTTTGTCTTGTTGTGGGTGTTTTTTTAATCCCAAGTGGGTTTTTTATCATGAAATAGTATAATCCATGAATGTCATTTTCCTCACAGCACTGAGAGCGGCATGTTTGAAGAGAAGCTGAAATGAAGTCTGATCATGTACTAAAGACCACTAATCTTTTTTTTAAATAATTATGATATGAACCATGCTTAGTCTTAATTGTTAATACAATTTGATGTAAATATGGATATTTTTAACTTAGATTCGTTTTGAGACGATATCTCTGCCACTGAGTGAACACACACATACATACACTTAATCTTGACTATTCATATATTGAACTTGTTGATATTGTTTGGAAATAACACTTGTGGGATATATCTCTGCCACTGAGTGCACACTCAGACACACACACACACACACATGCTTGATTAATGCACATGCGCACACACACACATGCACATCCACAAACACCCACACACCTTGCAGTTTTTCATGGACTTATCCAGGACATAATAAACATTAAGTCTTCTAATCAAGTCTTCTAATCAATAGCAAGACTCTGTAAGGACTTTTAATAACCTAAAAATTATTCAATTTGGTTAGATTAATCCTCAAAACTTCATCTCCTCAAGGCAGAAGTAACCCAAACATTATGTAGTTTTTTTCCCATTCATTTTTGCAAAATGTTCTCTATACTGTTTCTAAACATCTGCACAAGTTAATCTTCACAAAATTAATGGGATTCACCATTCTGAAAGTTATGAAGGAATTATCCATGCAATTTAAAAATGATATTTCAAGAATGGTTGGGTGACATAGCAACAATATTAATAAGAATTGGGCATTTGGTGATGGATGAAACTTGGTAGCAATGTAGACCTTGCCACCTTAAACACTTTTAGATATGGATCCATTGGGTATTTGGGTTAGAAACATAGTTCAGCCATTTTTTAATGATGATACCTATTTTGACAGGCAAACTGGCAGTCAAAGTGTGATCTCCCTAAAGCAATTAAGTTTAATGACATCCTAAAATTAATATAGATAACTACATGTGCTTCAATGTCAATCATGTCAAGCAGTGCAAATTAGTTGATGTTATCAAGCCTGTGATTTCTAAGTTAACAATGCTACTTGACTAGGAATTGTGTGTTTTGTGTCTAGTTGAAATATCAGTGTCCTGCTGCATCTAAAAGACTGCTAGCTACAGGTCACTTGCTGACAATTAAACTGAGTTTAGTGAATTTGGCAAGTTCAAAGATGTGGACTTGAAAACACTAAATGAAGGTCTGGGGATCGTTACTGCTCTGACTCTCTATCCGGCAGCAAAGTGGCACAAATTATGCAGGGGCAAATATAGCAATCCAAGTTGCAGCGGACATTAATGGGAATGCATTATAATGAAGGGCAAGGTCCCAGTACAAGAGCACCGAAGCCTCTAAAAGTGAACTAGATCCAATACAGCCTCTTTGGATACCACACATTACTTCTTCTGTCATCTAGAGATTGGTTCTGAGTATAACAAAACTTGAACAGAGCAGCATTTCACAGCTAATATCATTTACAGTTGTATTAGCTCAACTGGTAACATACATAGAGGAAACTGTTTAATGAGAGGATGGTCGGATGGTCTCCATCACCACTCTGCTGCTTACTTAGATGATATAGTAGTGTTCACGCTACATTGGAAAAGCATCTGCACCACTTACAGTCAGTTATCGACAAGCTGAGACAGGAAGGTCTGATATTTAAACAGAAGAAACGCTAATTTGCCATGTCTACCTGCACTTTCCTGGGACCCAGTGTTCAGCCATGGCCAAGTAGCACCAGTGCAAGCAAAGATCACAGCCATACAGAAGTTTCAGCAACTAAAGACGAAAAATGATGTCAAAGCATTTCTCTGTGCTTTATTCCTCTTCAGTTCAGCAGCAGCAGTCTTATCCGATTTGTCCAGAAATATTGCACCAGCCCATATTAAATGGACTGAAGATTGCGAGAAATTATTCACATTGAAACAAGCATTGAGGAGCCAACCCATGCTTACCTTACCAGACTACCATCAAAGGTTTGTATTACAAACAGATGCTTCTGACAGAGGAGTAGGCACAGCCTAAGCTAACAGGATGCAACAGGAATGGAAAAGCCCATTGCCTGCTAGTCATCCAAGCTGAAAACTTCTCAGACCCTCTTCTTCAACATCATGGCATAAGCTTCTCAGATCCTATTCTTTACCATCATGGTGTAAAACAAGCAGATACTTTGTCACCAACCTTTTTCATCCTATTTGTTATGACCTTGCTGAAGCTTTTAGAGTGCAAGAAATAACCTCTCTATTCTATGCTAGTGACCTTGTCATTTACAGCTCAAATTGTAAACCGATCTCTTAAATGTGCATTGTCCTAGAAAGGTGACGTACACTTAAACAAGTTGGCAATACTAACATGACTAAGATAATGTCCAGAAAAAGAGGACAGTTGTGCAAAAGTGATACCCTGTCCTTCAACATCGTGGTGTATAACAAGGGGATGCTTTGTCGCCAATTCTTTTCATCCTAGAAAGGTGTTGTATTCTTAAAAACAAGTTAGCAATACTAACAAGACTAATATTATAATGTTCAAGGACAGTTGTGCAAAAGTGATACCTTTAGATGTAGCGGTAAAGATTTGGCAATGATCTCTGAATATGATTATCTAGGCATAACACTACAAAAGAGTCAATCATTTACAAAGCACATCGCAAGAAAGAAGAGAAAGTGTTTGGCAATCATTGGGCTCACTTTTCCTTGTGAGTCTGGAGGCAGCTAAAAAAAAATTCAACCTGAAAATCCTACCTAGTATTACATACTCGATGCGGGTAATTGAAGAATTCCTGAGTGCAGTATATTAGAAAAGATTAAGTCCAACTTTGAAGCAGGCCCTGTCTCAATACACGTATGTACCAGCGTCTGCAACCTAGGCTCAAGAACTAGCTGGAACTTCCACCGTCCCTGAAATGTTAATTGACTATTTCACCTAAACCCCACGGTGTATACTAGTTACAAAAAGGAGAAAGAAGAGAGAGGGATGCATTAGTGGGGTTAACATATTGGGGTCCCAAAAATAATTTGCGGAGAACTAAGTTGGACTCTTGATTTACATTCCTTAGGACATTATCTTCAAAATAAGCCCCTATAAACTTTCAGAAATGGTGGGGATCTCTCACTACAGGGCGTTTTTAAAAATGGCCGCCATTGGAAACACAATGCTTTTCAGTTTTTGCCATATTTCTTCCAGAAACTCACCTAAAACATTTACTCTGAGGTTTTTGTGCATCTCAGCGACCTGTCAAACTTCAAACTTCTGAGATTCACAGAATCCCAGAAATGCTCAAAATATCTATAATTGGGGGAATTACAATTACGCATAAATACCTTATAGCTATTCACATATGCACATATTTGTCTCTTCAGTCATCATCCTACACTTGGTCATTATTGTGCAATGTTGGATATGGTAAATGTGGCATGTGAAAACTGACCATGTATAATAACTGTTAGAGTGATAGCTAATGGGTTGTTCCATACTGTGTAATAGTAGATTTGATATTTAGAACACTAGGACTGGGTATATAAGCTACAGGGGCCATTCTGAATCTTTCATTGCAATGATTAGTTCAAATAATGAATGACCAGGAAGCATCAAAGCCGCTCTTGACGCCACTATCAGTGGAGGGAAGCCGCAAGAGGAAACACCGAACTGTTAGTATTCTTTGTGAGCAAGAGGACAGAGATGGCTCGAAATAAAAGATTCTATATCTTGGGATAATTTGAGAGTGACTGCCAAAGCCTGGGTGAATTTGGATACATTTGTGAGTATATTTAATGCAGTAAATTGGATTGCTGGTCCAAGGCAGCAGTTCATGCACAAAGCATGCAAAATAAAAATTGCAGATAAACGGAGGAATCATCAGGCCATGTGGCGCAAAGACAAGACAAGGCAGAAAGAGGAGGCAGGAAGACTCAACCAGAGCCCAAGATGTTCCATGTAGCCTGACAACACATGCAACAACTAGGCCAATACATGATAAACATGTATGCATTTGGTGTTTCAAATCCGGCGACACTCGTCACCCAGATCGCCCAAAGGGGCGCCTGTGCTTGATGACTCAGGTGTGTTAAATGTGTAGGTAAATATATTTGTAGTTTATAATGTCTAGATGACACCATGAAATTGCATATTGTCTTTTTTATATTCTCATTCTCTCACAGAAATGTGCCTGGAATCAGTTTAAGGCAGCCACTGTGCATCTACAAGATGAAGTCATGCGAACCAGAATTCTGGCATTCATTGGTGAAAGTGATGACTTTTGTGCCAAGGAGGTACGTTATCACAAATCGTGCTGGGACAAATATATCACGAAGTCCTACAAAGAGGTTAATCGATCATATCCAGAATATTCGAAAACAGGAAGTTGACGAAATGCTTTTTTCCCATGTGGAATCCTGCATTTTTGACGATTGCGAACCAGGAACGCTGTCAGGTCTTCTGTCTGATTATAACAGAATGTTAATTTTCCGAAATGTGGAAATGGGTCTAACTTGAAAAGACTGCTCGAAGGACATTTCAAGGATCGTCTTGGATTCCACACTCGTTTCCATCAGACCAATCACTCATTGTCTTAGTCTATGATAAATCCACGGCAGGCACATAATTATATTGAAGCCCAGTGGGGCATACCAGACGACAAGTTAGTCCAAATAGTTGCAGAGACAAAGCAGTAGAGATGTCATTGCCTGCATGGCCCCCTCATCCAGACCATATGAATGAGTGCGATGAACCTTCAATTGAACTCAGAAAATTTCTAACTTGACTACAAGACCCAAATCAGCACAATTTCACAGGAAGCTGTAATGATCCTCAAATCTGCATGCTGAGTGATTTACTTCTCTCACACATTACCAGAAAACGAACACACCTACAGGTATATGTGCATTTATTTTCCTAAGTGCTTAACTTTTAAAAGTTGTGTGTGCATTTATATAGGTACTTACAGCAATCAGTATCCATGGAATGACCCGAAGTAAGGAGCTAATAAATATACTTAGTGTTACAATCTCATATAAGGACACCCTGGACTTATACGCTGCATGGACGGCTCACAACACAAAAGAGGTATGTCTCACTTTTCCAACAAAACAAAGACATTTCGCTTATAGAGACTAATAGTTTATTATAAATTTTGATATTTTCTCCTACAGAATCCAGTCTGCCCAGCAAAAATAGCAGATGGGTTTCCAGGAGCTGCACAGATAGATAACGATGACTTCAGAGAAGACACTCTGACAGGTAGGATTCTAACTAACTGGAATCAGTATTAATTAACATGCCCTAAAAGTATTACCATGTGTGAAGTATTACCATGTGTGTTATTTACAATTTCCAGGTGGAAACACCACTCATGTTACCAACATGCAGTTACTCCAACCAGAGGATATAATTCGACGGATAGATGATGATACCTGTCTTAGGAACAAGATAATCATACCTTATGCTGCAATCCGGCATTCTCTTCACATAGAGAAGACAAGGGTACTGCCATACAAAACCATAAAGCGTGGCAACCCTAAGCCTATGGATATAAATTCGCTAACAGTGGACACCTTGATGCAAAGAAATAGATGTTTTCTCCATACAATGGTGAGAATTGATAAATCTGGCAAAGATCAACCAGTTGGAAGTCCAGAAGACTGGTGCCTATTCAGGTTTCTATTCAACACTCAGTGATCCCATGATGAAGAACAAGGTATATTATCATCTCACATTCCCATCAGCACCCAACAAATCCACGGTCAAAGAATCAATGCATAGATGTGTGGACATCATTCAGCTTAAAGCAATGCCTTTCATGAGCCTTACTAGGGACCAGCCAGTATATGCACTGATCATGGAAATCAAGAATGAACATCCAGAGCAATACCAGAAGTTAATACCTTTCCTTGGTGCATTCCATATAGAATGTACATACATAGGAACAATCTACAAATGATTTCAGGGATCAGGACTAGATGATCTTCTTGTAGCTGCTGGTGTGATAGAAGCTGGATCAGTGGATCAAGCTTTGAAGGGGAAACATTATGTACGGTGCTTACAGATCCACAAACTGACATATGAGATATTTGCCAGGCGCTTAGTCCAACGCTGTTTGGAGACTGTCAGAATGAGCTCTACCTTATGGACAAGATTGGGATATTGAGGAAATCTGAAGGAGATCAAGTGAAACGGAAGCGTGTTGCTAGAGAAATTCTTGTCAACCTAGAATTCCATAACTTTGTAGAGTCTATCTGTAGAGAGAGCACTGACACCGAATCTGGCATGGGTATGTACTAGATGCCCTACATGGAAATGGTGGAGATCCTTCTTCTCAACTACCATTCAATACGCTGTCAAGACTGGGTTGGTTATCTCCATTCACTGAGATTAATGCAGCCATGGATGACTATTTATGATAACACCCACTATTCCCGCTACTTACCTCATTACTGGAGTAGTATGAAGAGCTTGGGAGAGGAAGAGACTGCTCATATGCAAGCTGACCATTTCGCCTTTTCTTTGACTAGGAAATCTTTCTCTGGCCTTCCCCCAGACCAAACAATTGAGATTAAGATGAATAGAGGGAGCAAGTTGAAATCCGGTTGGAAAAAATTCACGCAGAATGCCGCAATGGTTAATACTCACAACCAGACGGCCAACTACATTTCTGCTGCACACAGCACACTGACTTCAATCACCAATTGCCAGGATGGGAAGTTCACCATGAAAGTGCGAGGCTCGGATATCTAAGGACGAGAAAGCTGTCTAAGATATGAACGCATGCATTGACGAGTGGAGCTGTGACCCATTTGATCCTCCCAACAACACCCTCCCTACAGTCTCTCCAATCTGGAAAACAGACATGGTGCATGATTTCATGTCCGCCAATGCTGATGGTGAAAAGATTGCTTGTTATTTCTACAAGCAGCGCATTCTTTCAAATGAAAAACCTTTTGATGGATCCGATCAAGAATAACAAACGACATACCTTCTTACATTCCCCATCTACAACAACATCCTCGAACAACATGGGCATGGAGATGGGGACAATAAGGCGATGGCAAATTTGATCAAAGTCGCTCAGCATTCAAAATTGGAGCTGGGAACAGTTATGGAGTACCATTTGACAAAATATGCCATTGGCCCCAAATGGAACCATGAGAAAGGTTGTAAAAGCAAAGCTTCAGGACAACATGTCTTTCGTGGAAGTCCAGAATCCTTCTCGATGGGCTCAAAGGGTTATCGTTGACATTGGTTCAGCAACTCCATCGAAGGAAGACAGAGAAATGTGTGATGGTAGGCAATGCACATGGCGCAACTATGCTGAGACATGGCAGTTAATAGACACAAAGAAGCTAGAGAGAGTTTCATTTCATAAACGACAGTTATGATCTCATCAACACCATAAAGGATAGTGAACACCAGAGAAGAGCTGGTGCATTTATTGGTGGCAGTAAGAATGTTTTCATCAAAGCTGACAATGAGCTCCTTTCTACACGAGAGCTTGGTAAATTTTTCACCAATAAACAAAAACATAATTTGCCTACAAGAATTCCTTTTTTAGGAATTCAAACGTCTCGTCCTCAAACATGGAGATACAAATTTCGTGTACACCATGAAGGAAAATAGCTACAATTTGAGAACCAATGCAGAGTTGTTAGAGTAAGAATGCCATCAACATGAGGCTGATTCCAGGATTTTTTTCCATGCACACTTTCTCAGTGAAAACGACTCTGATGCGGTTATTATAATCAATTATGAAGATACTGATGTGGTAGTACTGGCTGCCCATGTTTCCTATGAATTGGCAGCTCCATTATATTTGTACAAGAAGAGAAAAGTTTATGAGTGCAGCAATCTTTGCACGCAAGAGGTATCTTCAGTTATCCTTCAGTTGCATATCTTCACAGGAGCGGATAGTGTGTCTGGATTTTATGGCCGTGGGAAATCTCAGCAGAAACAAGCTCTCATGAAGCCCGATCTCTCTTATCCCAGCTAGGCAGGCACCTTCCTGCACTAGTTCAGAAACTGCAATCCTTCACCTTGCGTTACATCTATGGTGAAAAGCAGGCACAGTGTCTTGGAGAGGTACGAGCTAATAAATGGAATGCAATGAAGAAAAAGCATACATCAAGACTTCCACCAGATTCCGACTCCCTATCCTTCCATATTTCAAGAGCCAATTATCAATTTTGGGTTTTCAAAAATTATACGGACCCTGACCCGCCTCCTTCGCCATTGGAACATGAGTGGAAGAAAGACATGTTAGAAACCATTGTTCCTGTAATTCACTCTAAACCCATGATGCCTGAAGATCTCTCAGTTCTATACCATACCGAACAAGATGTAGTAACGGAGACTACCAACAAGATGTACCAGTGTGAGACAATCTGATTATTCGGCAGATTCTGATGACAGTGATGAAGCGTAGGATAACAACGGATGAGTGACACGTGTGCATATGTGAATAGACAACCCATTAACATACTTGCCAACTTTCCATAAGTTAATTCCGGGACATTAATTTATATACGGCGCGAATTTTCGACCACGCCCCCTAATTAGCGTGCGTCCCCATTAATTTTCTACGCGAATTTTTCAACTGGTTCATTTCATCATCATACAGCTGTGAGGTAGTATTCTCTATAGATTTCCGGAAGAGGCGGTTGAATTTATCCATTAAAAGAGCAACAGAGGTTTCGTCAGAGGATTCTCAAGCCTTGAAAGAATGCTATATACAGACCTTAGCTGTTTCAGCTTCCTCACAAGACAAGAAGAATGACTTCAAACCATCATACTGCCTGAGGTAACGATTCACACACTTCAGCAAGCTGAGCCATCGTGTGGGGCAATGCTTCAAAATCACCCCTGGCTCAGTGGTGAAAAGTGAACACCTTAGGATGACAAATTGCTGCTCTCTTGCTGCTATGGAAGTAGTAGAATATGTCGATGAAGAGCTGGTCAATGTTCACTGGGAGTACCTTCAAACCAGCTTTGACTGTTAAATCAGCCAAATGGCAGATGCAACCAACATCATACAAAGTTGGGATCTCATCCTTAATCACACCTGACCTCACTCCTTTCATAACATTGGTGGTATCAGACATGAAAGACACTGCATTGTCAAAGCTGAGCCCATTCTTATTAGTCAGTGACTCCTTCAAGGCTTGAAACAAGTTGGTAGCTATATCAATGTTCACAACAGGCATATCCAAGAATCTCGTCCGTACTTCACCTACCTGTTGATCAAGAAGCCTCAAAAGAATTATGCAAGACTTATCCCTTGTCATGGGATTCATCAATCATCAAAGAGAATGGACAACTTGACATTGACTCCATAAATCTCTGTGTGAAGTAAGGAGCAAGAGCTTTCTTCACTATGGCGGTGGTTTTGGTGTGGGAACAGGATAATTTCTTTGCAATTTCAGAGTCTGGGAACATCTTGCTGAAAAGCTTGGTGGCATGGTCACTAGACAGAAAGGATATGTTGTGCTTAGCAACAAATGTAGCCCACCTGACCTCTGCTTCGATTACTTGATCACTTCTCTGATGTTGGAAGAGAGGAATAGTTGATAGCACAGCCTTTGACATATCCTTATGTTTCTTGTTCTTGAGGTGAGATGTGACATCATTACGGCCACCATGGGTAACACCAAAGTCGATTGCACACAGAGTACATCGGGCATACAAGTGACGGCAAGACTACTGACATTACTATTGCATTGAACACAAGCAGCACACTGTACCCATGATGTTATTATTTACCCTGTATTTGCTGTATTCCATGCTTACTTACTTTGTCATTATATATTTTTTATTTATACCTTTGAAACTCTTGCCTATCCCTATCCCCTGAAATTCTTTGATCCATTTATTGCTCTGCAATTATCACTCAGAAGTTTCACGTGAGTGCCGCACCTCCAATCGAAACAAGGTCAAAGGTTGTTCGCTGGAGCCGTAATTGTTTATCTGAAGTTTTTCTCTGCTAAAAAGTGTCCTGTTTTTGTTGCTTTACGAGTGTTAAAGGACTAAACTGAACAAGCTTGAGACTGCAGTGGCCATCTAAGCGAGTGGAAGCGCAAGGTGCGCGTAGCTGTAAATTCCGGGACATTTCCGGGACAGGGACACCACCGGGACAAGGCTCAAAATTCCGGGACTGTCCCGGCCATTCCGGGACGGTTGGCAACTCTGCATTAACGGATGTAAGCGCCATATCATATGGCGGAGGAGCTCACTATAAATCACTCGTTGATCGTAGTCTAAAAAAACCTACGTCACATACACAAGAAATTTCAAATCCGTAAACGTCCAGGAAGTAAGAGAAAAGGGCGCAGTTAGTCGGTTGAGCCACGCCCTGCGAAGATTTATTACTCTCGTTGCAGACTACGATATTGCGGATGAATCTGAGGAAGAAAGGGCGAAGGCATCTATGCTTACCTGGAAAACGCGAGCTCCAACAGGACCGCCACGGAAAGCTTAGCCATGGAGGCAGGCTGCGTCTGATAGCGATTTCCTGCTCTCTGATGAGGAAGACATGGGCCAGGAAGACCACGAAGGCTTCCCAGGTTTGGGAAAGTATATATGTAGCTGCAGTAATGTATTAGCATGTTGTTGACCATTGGAAAGATTTTTTTGTTCAAATTCAAGTGTAAACTTTGTGGTAAATACCTATTCCAAGTGATTGTTCTTACTCTAAACTCTATCACCTTCATCTCAGATTCTCTGAACTTTCTCTAGCACTGTAATAGTTATCTGAAGAGAGTGTGTGTCCTGTAAAACAAAGAAAAAAGATGTTCTTGTATTGATAAACAAGTTATAAACACTATAATCTATATAATTATATTCATGTTTGTGGTTTTGTTTGTGGTTATGTTTGTGGTTTGATAATTTACCACAATGTTTGTAAACAATGGTGCTATCACATACCTCAATTACAAGGGGCACATATGCATTCCTGATTTTATATAGATTTTTAACTGAAATTGTTATTTTCTTTCTGGAATCCATCCATGAAAGGGTTACACTAACATTGTAATTATGTGACATCTCATATTTACGTAAGTAGATTGCAATGAAGCTGTGGAAATCTGTAGTACCATATGTAGCACTGTATGTTAATTATGCATCATTGTAATTCACTCAATTTTGTTTTAATTACATATTTTGGGCATTTTCTGTGATTTGGTGAATCTCAAAAGTAGGACAGGTAAGTTGAGATGCTCAAAAAAACTCATAAAATGCTTTAGGTGAGTTCAATGGCAAAAACTGCAAAAAAATTCTGTTTCCATTGCGGCCATTTTTTTTTTTTACGCCCTCTAGCGAGAGTTCCCCATCATTTCTGAAAGTGTATAGAAGCTTATTTTGAAGATAATTTCCTAAGGAATGTAAATCAACAGTCCAACTTAGTTCTCCGCAAATTATTTTCGGGGCCCCAATATGGTAACCCCACTACATTGAATCCATCAGGCTTATTTAAATCGGGAATGGTCTTCAAGTGAAGAAAACGAACGTCGTAGCCTAGAGACTGCTAGGATAAGTGAGAATATGGCACTGCTTATGCAGAAAACAGAACTATGTAGCCAGAGAACATAATTGCTGGCTGTTGTACCTTCTAAGAAAATAGAGAGGTATGATTGGAAACCACACACAATATGAAACCAAAATCACCTGCAGAGAGGAATGTGAAAAAAGTTATGGCTACTAGAATAATGTTCCCGTGTGGTTTGAGGGTATATACAGTCTCACCTAAAGTGAGGAGACATTATATATATATTTGAATCTGGTAGCAGGTAGTCTTCCAACTTCCACATACCGAATGATACTTTCACTAGATGTCAACTCCACCTCATACTGTAAAACTAATGGGCACAAGTAATTGATAGCAGAATGCTAGAGTTGCTAGTGTTTTATTCTGACAGCTATTCAAGTCACCAACATGCTATAGCTATGGAGGTGAGATGTGAAACTATTACCAATCAACCTTGGTATTATAGCGTATTTCTGACATAGAATTGGCTACAGAGTTGGAATACAGAGAGGATAACTGACCCATACACAGTATCAGAGATGTACTAATGGTGGAGGGTGTGGTGAAGACGCCTAACAGCCTTGGCAGTGAAAATTATCACTTTCTGGTTTTATCCAGCTTCTGTACAAGAATTTCTTCAGAAAGCAATTGCAACATAATGGGATGATAAATTCTGAAATGAAAATGTGCATGTGGAAGTAAGGTGATGAGTATAATACATATTTTATGTATCCATCTATGATCCATCTACTTGACCCCACACATATAATTATATACTTAGTATAAATTATGCCCACTCATTACTACCAGATGACTCCAAATTGTCTAATGCTGATTAGCTACCGTAGAATACATACTCACAGTGGGGTTCAATTAATTCAAAGTTGAATTAGTTAGACTGTCATTTGGGTATATTTAATTCAACTGGTTTAGTTAGTTTGTCACAGTTATTTTATTTATTTGAACTGGTTTTTGAGGTCCATTAATTCAAAGTTGAATTAAAATTAAATTAAGGGAGCATAGACCATATTTGTGGTCACCACTTTAATGCTTCATCCATTTTGAATGGTTTTGATCTCAAAAGGTAGCTCATTCTCTGTGCTTTCCAATGATATTTATAGCCTATAGGCAAAGCACTGTTGCCATCAACATCTGGCTGACAGCTGACACACTGGCAATAGTACAGAGGTGTTTTTTTACAAATTTTCAGCCTTCATCAAGACTTGCCCTTTATGTTGCTGTCAGTACTGTCAGTCAGTTTCTAATAAAACTCCCCCCCCCCCCCCCCCTTTTTCATTCTGCAGGAAAAATGAGCCCACAGAATGAACCATATCTCATTGGAAAATTGGCTGGATTGAAAATGAAAAAGTGATCATTCATTTTGAAGAGCAAAGAGATAGCATTCAAATTATATAAAAATTATACCACAAAGCTTTCTTCCAGCTGGAAGGTCACATGAACAGCAAATTATGGCACAGCGTACTATCTTTCTCTCACCATGAACACTAAGTTCCACTCCTTCCCAAAACTTTAAAAGATCTTGTATTAGCGGGTCACTGTATGAATTGACAGTGAGCTTAGGTTCATGAGGCCCTGGAAGAATTCCAACTAGGCAAATATTTTCTAGCTTATAGCGTAGTTTTCTAGGAAGATTGAAAAAAGACAAGTATATTGCACCCACTGAGTAAGTGAGGTGCTTGTACGGCTGAAACCAATCGAGATTGATCATGAAAGCATATGAATTATCTTCAGACAAAAATGGCTTCCCACCATAATTTTAAAAAACGTTTCCATCATACACATCTCCCAGAAAACCATCAGGCATGTTTCGTGATTTCCAAAGTGCACATTTCCTTGTAAACTCGGCACTTGAAAGAATATGTTCTAAAGATGTTTGGAGATCGATATAACAGTATGTCATTAGTGGATAAAATATTCAACGAATAGTAGCCAGTTCGACTGTTTTAATTAAATAACACTCCATTGCATCTTTGCCTATTATGGCCATGTCGAAATTTGGGTATGTATGAACACCGTTTAGCCCATTGATGTGCACCGTGATATTCAATACAATCACTATACTTCCAAACTGTGTCACAATGTTTACAAACTGGAAATCTCAGAAAGACCTTCTTCTGTAACTTGGTGTAGCTACAGTTTTTGTGCCATATAAAATGACATTGGAATTGGAAGCTCAGCTCCAATAAAAGCACATGGAGCATGCAGTTTCCCAAGGACCACAAAGAACATTTTTAAGAAATGGAATATTATATTTAACAGTCGATCTGATAAGTGAAAGTGAGCCTGAAGTGAAAGGAATAATGCTAGTAACAGTCAAACGAATGGTTTCAATGATGTATCCACGTGTTCCGTAGTTGGAGATCTTGGTGGTGATTCTAGCTCATGATTTTCTTCGGAGTTAGAGTCTGCCTCATTATAATCGGTCCACACTTCAACACATGAGGCCCCACCTGAAATAATTATAATGATATATTTGTAGAGTAGAGCAAAGTGCATGCCCCCTCCCCTAAATTAATCATTTTGGTGCTACTTGTCAATGTACAGTAACTTCAAACACTCACCCGACCCAATAAAGCATGCATGCAATTAACACACTAGTTCACATTGCATTTGTGGTTCCTATAATGTACAGGATATCGCAGAATGCACTTAACTAAAATTAAATAGTGCTATTAACTCCTCTCTAGTATATAGTCCTCTCTAGTATATAGCTATTTGTATAATTATGTTATGTCCAAATTATAGGAAAGCAATGAACTTCATGTTGCAAACATTCTGTATTAAGCAACTAGACATGGAAATATTACGTTTGTTGCCATTTGGTGCTGTTGTTGTTGTTGCTGTTGTTGTTGTTAAATTAGCTAAAATAGAAAATTGCTACAATTGCAATACTGTAGCACAGTAAAACAGTGTAGCTAGCTAGCCATAATCACATTTTCTTACCAAGACTCTGATCTGAACTGTCCGAATCAGGTAGAGCAGGATCGCTATGTGGAGGACTATCTTCTCCAGTACATTCATGAGGATCTGCACATTCATTCAAAGAAGGTGGTCATCACCAGGAACATGCGATAGGTCAACATTGTCTTCAGTGGCTGAGCCTGAGGCCTCTGTGTCCCGGAGAAGCCACGTGCCAATTTCAATATTGTAGTTTATGAGTTCTGTAGGATTTATATGACATGACTCGGTCACAATGCGGGCAAATCCTCTGATCTAGTCGTTTATATTAATCCATCATGTGATATCACTTGATCAAATTTTTTGGGGCGGTAAATATTAGAAGTTGAGTGAGCTTTAGAAATTAGAACTGGCAATCAGTGGCAGAGAAGAATAGCTATATGGCAGAAAGTGTTGAGCGATGTTTTTCTAGTGAGGAGGAATACGACGTGGAAGGGCCCTTCCGCTTAGCTTCGAACAGGAGTGGAGGGTTCATTAGTGTAGCTCACTTCTCTACCGATGGTCTAGATTGCTCTTCAGTGCCTGAAAGTGCGGTTTCTGTTAGCGAAACCGATGACGAAACGATCACTGAACAGTTGCCTACAAAGTCAATCCCAACTTGCTTGTCAAAGTTTAAACGGACCTCGAGTACAGATCTCACAACACCAAAGTCTTGCTTGAGTGTGAGTAGTACATAAAGTGCTATACCTCTCTTATTATGAATCTCAAAACTCCATTGCAGTGTGGTTCATCAATGGTCTGTCTAAGTCAGCTGGTTGCACTCCTCTGCCAAAGCGATTGAATACGGATAATTCAGGCCTGCTGGAAGTAGCACTGATCCTACATCTACTTCTGTTTTGTGCGAGATATCTAATACTCTTGGAGTAGTACTTAAGAGGCTGGATGCTAGGGAACGCAAATTGGAGAGAACGTCCTCAGGATCATCTTCTGACGTTAAGAAAAGTGTGCCACTAATAGTGAGAGTAAGTTTCATTTAGTTTTGGGCATGAATGAGTTTTGGACCTGAATGTGGAGAATCACCTGTTGATCATGGATTTTCCATGATCATTAATAGATTCGAAACAACTGTCAGTTGTATTGGTTTATCAAAAAGCTCGATTTAGGAATTATTTCTCCCTTTTGAAATAAATTATGCTCTCTTCTTCCAATAAATGCACCTACGATTAGCAACCATGTTGTTGTTTTTATAGAAAGAGACAAGGATGACATATAAGGCTCTTCTTGATCATGGGGACAATTTTGCAGGGTTTGATACATCTCCAATGTAAGTATGTGCCTGGTATAATTAATCAGAGATGCCTATATGCTTTTCATTCAACAAAATCGAACTCTAAAAAGACAAGACCTCAATTTGTATTTTTCTTGTTCTTTGTGTGTACAGAACAACTTTCAAAGATCGAGACAATCAAGCTATTGTTACCTTGTTGATTAAGGAAGTGTTAGGGTGCAATCTCACCTTTTCAGCTGTTGATACGTGGTAAGTAAACTAGACCATATTGATAGCAATAAAACTCACTCCTGGTTGGTTGCTGAATTGATTTTTACATTACCTTATATCACCGGATCCTCTGGTGAACGGTAATGATTCGCTCTAGATCTGGTTGGTATATAGTTGACTATTGGCCATGGGTTATACTACCGCTCCTCAAAGCCTTTAAACCTGACCCTTGTTGGACGCTGCGAAGAGCCCATATATATGTAGAGGTTTTAATAAAGATCTAGATGAATGCTCTACAGGTGATCCATTGTGTAAAGCTGTAGAGACTTAATCTTGGAAAAAGAAATGTAAACTTCATTTGTTGTTTTTTAACCTATCATTTATAGCTACATCCAATGGTTGCACCTAATACCAGTTCACTTTAAATAACAAACGCTAATTTTCTGAGGCATCTACACAAAATGTACTTAGTCAAATGTCAATGGTGGCCATAATGAATTAACAGGATGATTTTTTCAGTGGTTGTGTCAAAGGTTGTGTCAAAGGTTTACTCTAAATATGAAATAATAGATTCAAAAAAAGTGTTTACAATATACACTTGTTTATAATTTTACACTTGCAGCTACTGCCTATACTTATTACAAGAGTTTATGTCAAGAACAATCTCTAAAGAGAAAGGGAACACATGAACAGAGGAAGAAGCGTAGACGTCGTCGAGAGAGGGTTGTTAGGGTGAGTGACACGTGTGTTGTATGTTAACAGTCTCACTCTGTGCTGTACCTTCTATACCTGTCACTGTACATAATGTTTGTCACTTATCTGTTTGTGTCACTATTGTATGTGACTGTGTGTGTGTGGGGTGGGGGGGGTGGGGGGGGCTAGGGTTGGGTGTGGGGCTAGGGCGTGGTCCCTTTGTGTCTGTGAACAGCACTGTGCGCGTATGTCTTTTTGTCTGTGAACATCTGTGTGTCTGCTTTGTGTCTGTGAACATCACTGTGTGTGTGTGCCTTTGTGTCTGTGAACATCCGTGTGTGTGCCTTTGTGTCTGTGAACATCTGTGTGTGTGTGCCTTTGTGTCTGTGAACATCTGTGTGTGTGCCTTTGTGTCTGTGAACATCTGTGTGTGTGTGTGTGCCTTTGTGTCTGTGAACATCTGTGTGTGTGTGTCTGTGCCTTTGTGTCTGTGAACATCTGTGTGTGTGTCTGTTAACATGACTGTGTGTGTGTGAACATCTGTGTTTGTGTGCCTTTATGTGTGTGAACATCTGTGTGTGTGTGCTTTTGTGTGTGTGAACATCTGTGTGTGTGTGTGCCTTTGTGTCTGTGAACATCACTGTGCGTGTGTATGTTGCACATGTGAACAACTCTCTCTCTCTGTGCGTGCATGCATAAGTGCCTCAGAGTTTGAACATATCTCTCTGTGTGCATGTGTGTGTGCGTGCGCATGCCTTTGTGTCTGTGAACATGGGTGTTTGTGGATTTTAATGTATTTTTAACACTTTATAGAGACTTGCTGAAAGGGAATCTGAATTCAAGAGGATGTCATATGCTGAATCAGACCGAGCTAAGTGGAAGAAGGTGTTAGTGGCAGGACTGATTTCAAATGACGACAGTGAAGATCAGCAAGATGGCGTGAACTTCCCTGGAGAAGTGTCAAAGTGACAAAATTGATGCTGCACATGAAGCTCGCATTCGGAAGGGCTTCCTATCAAGGAGGACAACGGTATCTAACCTGCCAAAGATAACTCCCTACTCAGATCTGACTTTTTTGGATAAAAATACTTAATCTATAATTGATATAGATTTCGTTATTGTTAATCTTAATTTGTTGTTAATCTTAATTTGTTGTTAATCTTAATTTGTTGTTAATCTTAATTTGTGTGATATCTTAATTTGTGTGATTATCCTTATGAATGAACATTTTATATTTCAATAATATTTCATTAGCTGATAGTTGATATTTCTATAAACTTTCCTGGTATAGGAAATCGCCAAGACATTTCGCCATCCATTGACTAGGATATTTCATGTGGTCTTCACCTATCAATTGACCATACACATTTCACATGTTCCTCACCAATCCATTACCCGGCATTTAGCCCTATCCATCACAGGACACATTACAAGAAATTTCAACTATCCTTGGGTACATGGCATATCAAGACACATGAAATCCCATATAACAATCTAACACCAATCCAATGGTTGGACATGCCAATTTTTGCCCAGTGGTCTTTCCAGAGCTTTTGTTTGCATTCTTCTTGACATGGAATTTAATAGTATTAATAATGCTAACAAGTAAATAGCAGTACCAATGTGGCTGGGTGTCAAACCAGTGGCCACAAAACCCAAAAATAAGGTCCGGTGAAACTGAAAAAGTCCTCAAATAGAGTTTTCAAAGCCCTCAAATAGAGTTTTCAAAGCCCACTTCCAAGGAGGTGGGGAAAACGAACATGAAAATGAAATGAACAGACTTGCCTAAAAAAACAATCTTATGGTCTCTCAAAATTAGTTCATTTTAGTTGACTTGTCATGTCAATTTTAGTTGAATTGTTTGGTTAAACTGTCATTTCAAATTTATTTGAATTAATTAGTTAACTTGTCACACATCAAATTTAATTGAAATGGGCGGTTACTACAGCAACTCCACGCAACCAATAATTTGCACACGGTCTTTGGGCATGGCGTACACACGTGAAGTGACAATACAGTGCAATAAAGACCAAAAAAATGAGCTAGCTAGTGTTGATTTTGTTCGTCCTCTTCTCCAGGTTCTTCTAGCCATTCCAACTCATCAGCTTCACTATCACTCATCCCAGAGAAAGGACCTTCGTCGTCGTCGTCTCTCTCCTCATCAACTTTGTTCGGAACGCATTCCCTCATCCTCTGAACCATCGATGCTGTTAGAGCAGTGAAGGAAGGAGCTATCTATCAATTCTTCTAGAATGGCACCCCATGCAGCAGAGACCCAATCAATGGCATCCTGTCTCTGGCATCCTGTCTCAACTCCAAAATTTTTTGCTGTCTGTGATACATTTTGCATCCCTTGTCCTCTGTACCATTCTACAATCTTTACTTTATAAGCCACTGTGTTACTTTTAATTTTTTTTAACCTGCATGACTCTGTGCCAACTTGTACAACATGCTAGCTAGCTCAGGGCAGTATGGACATTAAAATGATAGTGGTCTTGGGGAGGCGACACGGACAATGGCCAAGTGGCTGAATCGCACGTCGTAGCCTAAGCGCTCGATATCGGTCGTCCTAAATCAGGATGATGGCGGTTACTACGTCAAGGGCGTCCTAATCCAGGAGGTGGGCACTTACTACATCTTGGGCGCTCACTACGTAGCAATACTTCCCAATTCAGATTAAGCACCTATGAACACTCAAATATCGGTAAAAGGTCTTACGTACAATAAACATGCTTATACGTATAGTTTAGCTAAGCTTAATCAGAAGCAGCTCGAGATATTTTTTAGTACTAAGAAGTGATCAGGTGGTTTCCTAAAAAATTATTATTGTACTCTCGTGACAAAATTTTAACAGCAGAGGCCCTCAGCACAATAGGTATATATCAACGTTGGCTTGTGTGTATATAATACTTAAACATGGTAAATAAAACCTAATTCTGATTACTACTTGCAGGAGACTGCTTGATAAAAAAAATTAAATGCAAATGTGAATGGAAATAAGGCTGCAAATTTCATTAAACAAATTTTGCATTGACGACTTGTCAAAAAGTAAATGTTTGCCATGAGATCCTTTAAGAATGAAAAACAATATTTTACTGCTTTTTAGACTGTATCATACTTGGTGTGCTCATAATATTTATAGGTAGAGGGTTCTATAAATTTAATGATGTCTACATTTTTTACAGAACCACTATTGAAATGGTGGATGGCAACAACCCAAATGCAACCATACTACACCAAACTCCAAAGTTCACAAAACTCACATCCACAGTTTCTTAATTAACTTCCTAGATGACCTAATTTTAACTATAAAATAATCTCAGTAAGCATTGAATAATTTCCTAAGCTGGTAGCTAAACCAAATAGCCATTGTGAAAAACATTAGAAATTCATCCTTAGGGACCTTTTGCGGTATTAATTCCTTGGTTTAACTCTCAGCCATAAAACTCAAGTTTATATCTCAGCTAAAACTCACTTAGGCAGCTTATCATAAATGGCAATTTTGACCCTAAAAGTTCAACAGCCTCCAACATCTTGTCCCTATGGACAGAATTAAAGGCATTCTTGACTAGTTTGATCAAGCTGTATTTGACTGAGGTATTGTCTGGCAGCATGCACCTCCACTGTTCCTATAACAACCAAAAATGTTACCATGTCCTCCACCTTGTTTCCAGTGATCTTTGCCACCGACCTGCAGAGGAAACAATCCACTGCAATGGGCCTGATCCGAACTCCTTTCTTCTCCAAGGCAACAAGAGTACCTCCGAAAAAGAATAGGTGGATACTTAATCAGGTTTTCCTTCCAAAACCAGAGAAGAAAAAGAGGCCAGAGCTTTGAAGATGGAGGATACCTAAGCATTAATAGAATTAATCATGTCCTGCAAATGCTATGGTGTCGCAACCCATCTGGAACCCCAGCAGACAATTTAGAAATTCTTGTTTCGTTCATTTCTTGGCTGTAAAATGGCCTGCATTGAACTTAACTGCCACATATGGGTGTTTCCTGTAAGGCTAACAATGTCTCTCAGGTGCGCTGGAATGCAGTGATATTAGGTGCTTCCCAATCTCAATGGGACAACCTGTCTAACCTGTCTTAGTCTAGTCACTCTAGCTAGAATTCTAAGAGTAAATATGCTTAGAATGATTATTACGATCGGAGCATGTACAAGTCACGAAAACTAATATCAAGAACCTCTTTAACCTCTGACAAGTCCCCCGTTTTTACAATAACAAAATATCAAGTGGATCATTCCTGATATATAGAACAATCAGGTTACTAGGATATGTGTGTGTGTGTGTGTGTGTGCATGTGTGCAGGTTCTGGTTTGTCACCTTAGGGTTTGGTAATGTTCACCCACAATTTGACGTGTTGGAATTCTCATTTGCTGGTACTTTAGCGATATAGCTAGTCGCTAGGCCTGCCATAGCTGAGGTGCCTAACATCCCCTTCTCCTTCTGTGAGGTTGAAGTCATCTGGCTCTGACTTGGATGATACACAGTCTGTCGGGTGAGCGTCTGCAGGTCCATCCTGGAAGTTCGGGTAGCAAATGGAACTGTTGCATCTGGTATGAGTGTGTGTGGCTCCGGGTTAGATATCCTCAGTGGTCTGTTTACACTTAAATGGCAGACCATTTGTCATTGAGTCTTAACTTTGACCCTGCTTAAAGAATCTATCTTTGATGGACACCATAGCTACAGTGGAAGAGATGGCTAGGAAGCTGGAAGATAACAAGGCACATGAGCTTCCAGGAAGAATATGTGGAATTTATGAAGATCAAGGAGAGCAAGAACAAACTGATGAAGTAACAGAGAAAGGTCATAGGAGAACTTGGAAGATGGGAGAGATCTTACCAGCAGACAAGGGGAGGACAACAGTTCTGATGATTAAAAAACAGTTACATTTCAGATTTGACAGGAATGTTGGAAACCAAGACATGGAATATTGAAGAACGATCCTACCAGATGCAGGAAAGCAATGTGAGATGTGTACTAAAGATGGTTTTTCCTTTTTGATTTACCACTCTCTCCGACTTGCACGTAATAAAGAGAAGATTGGAGAAATAACAACTGCCTTATACAATATAATTAGGCTCAGGTGGTCTGGTAGACCACTAGAGAACAAACTTATATAATGATCGCCAAACTCCGAGTAGCGAAGTGCCAAAAAATTGAAAATGGTACGAGTAGCTCCAATCACCGTTTTGAATAGGATTTACTACCTGGTCAGACACGTGGGTGCAAAATTGAAGGGGTTGATTGTCAACGCCCTCAATTTTCCACCCGCGCGCTTGACCAGGTAATAAATTTTTAACGCCTATTCAAAACGGCACTTCGCAACTCGGAGCGGAGGTGGGGCGATTCAGTTTTTTTTAGTCCCTCCGCTTTAGGGTCTAGTAACTTGCCTATAGTTATACCTATGAAACATATTTTAGTATTAAAAGAGAGCACACAGAGAGACCTATCTTTTGAGCTATATATCAAGTCCATACCATGAAGTTTGCAGAATCTACTGAGCTCTAAATTTGTAACCACAGGTAAAAATAAAAAAATTTAAAAAATACAACTGTCACCCTTTAATTAATTAATTAAATAATTAAGTAGTGTATAGTGCAATCGAGATATAGAGTAGGGATGCAGGATGAGAGTTCTCCAAAATTAGGTGAAGATGAGTAGTTGGAAGTGGCATTTTGCGGAATGGAGAAGTGAAACTTTATAATTCTATTTGGTAGTATTGCTTGCCAAGTATGAGGAGATAAAAGAGCATATTTCTAACTATAAATTAACACCCAGGAAGAGTAACAAGGGATTACTTATATCTTCGTGGGGATAGCCTTGTGCATGATGCGAATAAAAAGGCCATTATAATTTATAGAAATGAGCCATGGCCCATGAGGTATCGGTATTTATTGGGGAATGAATAGTGTCCAAGGAAATGGTATTGATGCATTTATTATCTTGAGCAATATCTTCTCTGTCATATTTCTTCGAAGTGGTGAGGGAAGTAGAGAGTGAGGTCGAGTGATAAAGATAGATTTGTGGTCAGAATTAGATACAGGAGGTAAAATTTCACATGAGATGGGAGTGAGAGTGAAGAGTAAATATACAAGGGAAGCAATTGGGGTAATGGTGAGTTGAGTGTTGGGAAATTTGGCTGAGAGAAAATGAGTTTGATATTGCATGGATCTTATCAAGGAGGTGTGAAGGTGAAAAAAATTCACATTAAAGTCCCCGCATTAAAGTCCCCTAGCAAAATAAGATCATGATGGAAAGGTGAGGGATGGATGGAAGTGTAGGAAGTGAAGCAAATAAGTAATCATGTGAAGAGGGTGGCAGTAGAATATGGGGAAATTGACAAAAAGTTCAATAGAAGTGGATGGGAAGGAGAAGATGGAAGCAAGTAGACGATGTTGACTCCATTTCAAACTAGTCTGTAAGGGAAGTAGTTTGAGAGGGAGATTTCCGAGTTTAAAACATCTGGAGAAGGCATGACGTAATAATGCATACATGACAAAGCTGTGACTTCATTAAGCTTAGGGAGAAGGCTTCTTGGGCATTAAAGTAGAACAGATTTAAGTCTTTAGCTGGTAATTTAGGTAATGTTGAAAGTTGGAGGGAAGTGGCAGATGTGGCACAAGGAGAAATGAAAGGAGACCCTGGAGGGAGAAAACCTGGTGAGGATGACAATAGGGATGCGAACTACTATTGGGAGGGAGATGGTCAGAAAAAAGTTTTCTTCTTTGTTCCTAGTATTGTGTATTTTGACCACACTCGCAAAAAAAAAAAAATGTTTGGGTTACTGCTGCCTTGAGAAACTGAAGTTTTGAGGATTCGTGAAACCAAATAGTTTCAAATAATAATTTTTTAGGTAATCTGAAGTCCTTTCATGGTCTTACTATTGATTAGAGGACATAATGTTTGTGTTCAGGATCAAGTTCGCGAAAAACTGCTCATCGAAAAAAAGTACTGTACAGTTTTTGCATTCAACTGGTTGTGAAACTACAGAGGTGAGATTCCACCAACAATTAAGTATATACTCTATTTTAGCAATACAGTATAAAATTTTCATTGACTATAAAATTATCTAAGCATCATTGCTGAATTATTGAGAGAGTATTTACACATTATTATAGTTCATGTGTGTAATGATGATTGGAAGTGCGAGGAAGGGAGTTGCTTGGACTACAGCATCTAAGATGGACAAAGAAAAAGTGGAAATAGTTCAAATGATGTTAGCCTGTCTGTGCGTGTAAGTTATAAGATAAGAATGGGATCAATATATATCACTTGCAATGGAAATAGAAATAAGCCTACCATATGTAGTTTAATTTGCAGGAAGAGGTGCTGTGAATTGATGGCAAGATGTGTGTATGTTTGTGTGTGTGCATGTGTGTGTGAATGCGTGCATGCATATGTATGTGTAGCTATGTGTGTATATGCATACACCAAACATGCATGTGTGTGTGTGTGGTTATCAATGGCAGGGATTTATCATACAAAAGTTATTTCAAAACAAGATCAATCCAAGTTAAAAATACATAAAGTCAAGATTAAATGTGTGTATGTGTATGTGCTCTCAGTGACAGAGATATCCCTCAAAACTAATCTAAGTTTAAAATATCATAAAGTCGAATAAACAATTAAGACAAAGCATGGTTCATAGTAGCCTTCAGTACACGACTTCATTTCAGCTTCTCTTCAAACATGCTGCTCTCAGTGCTGTGAAGAAAATGGCATTGACATATTATACTATTGCATGATAGAAAAACATTTGAGATTTTTAAAAACACCCACAACAAGACAAAAGAACACACAAATATATATGAATGAGAGTAAATGGATAAACATGAGGTAAGATAACAACAATTACATGGACCAATTATGGCAGGTAAAGGAGCTAATAATTATTGTGTTACTAGTAGCTTGAAAAGTGGTTGCTAAAAATCAAGTGACCTCTCTCTGACCTTGCCAATTGCAGCATACTATGTTCATATGGTTTCCTGTTTGCTCATTCCTAGACTTGTAGCAAATTTGTTAACTTGCAGCTGCTGCTTGATCACTATAAGCATATATCTCCACACCAATAGGAAGTTCCATTCCAATCTCACAAGCATGTTCTGTGCTGGCCCATCTCAAAAGCAATGGGAAAGCTGCTAACTTTGTCTGTTTTTAGAGTATGTGTATGAATTATACTAAACCAGTGTGATACCTCCTTGGAGGTGTAAAAATCATCCACAACAATTACTAGCACATAGAAAATAGCACTGATTTTATTGTAAAACCTGATAAATCAATGGTAAGCAAGAAAAAAGGATTTTAATACCTAGCAACACATAACAAGGTATGCCAAACACAGGAGCAACTGATTTCTTATAGTTACATATTATGTATGCTCTAGGTTAGTTAGAATAGGATGGTCAATGATTAAACATTTTCGGAGCAAGAGACTGTCATATGTAGACATTGTCTAGTTCACAGTAATGGAAATAATACTGCCTTTCAACAACAAGGCTACCATATAGAATACTTAACAAATAGAAGCTAGGATTAATAGAAGATAAAGAGCATAAAGGAGCTATCACACATTGTTCATATACTTGACGAATCTTGAAGAGTATAGTTGCTAAAAACCATGGTTCCTTGTTGGTCACACACCTCTCTAGCTTTGCAGTAAATTGATTACAATCTGTGATCATCATAAGCCTTCATCTCTACAACAATAGAAGCTATACTGCACTCTCACTCTCATGCTCCATGGTAGCTTATCTTAAAAGCAAACACTTTCATATACAGATTGGGATTATGAATCTCTTGCAGTACTTCCTTATCTATACTAAAAGTATCAGTGAGGAAGATCGGGTGCAGAAACAGCTTAGCAATTAACTCCTACAGTATATTTAATAACATTTCTATACTTTTGATCAAGGTCTGCAAATGGTGTAACATCCTCTTCCTCTAATCTTTTCACTCCACTGGTTTTGCTGGGGGGGGGGGGGGGGGGGGGAAGGTACAATCAAGAAATATACATCAACAACAATTATAATGCACAAGTCTGCAGTTTATTTAACTTGCAACTCATTTAATTTATGTCCACGACTATAGGAACCAATTAAGTATGGTACATAAATCGTGATACACATTAATACTTAACGCTCACTGTTTGATCATGAAAGAATCCCATTTTCCACTCGACTGATAATCTAAAAATTAATATAGTTTGTTAAATTTTAATACCTTAGAGGAGTTGGAAATACGCCCTTCCAACGATAAATGAAGAATCCGATCATGATGACAAAAACAAGAAGAAGAAGAACAGCAATAACCACACCCACAAGAATGCCACCAATATCAGCTGCAGTTATACCACGAAGCTTATTCCCAAATATAGGTCTTTCTGATGGTTTATCGGTCTTTGCAGTAGGTTCCGTTGTCTTGGGTTTAAAGGATGTGGTGACCTCATTGACTGGACATTCAGGATCATCGAGTGTGTCTAACTGGATGGGGCAACTTGGGTCTAATTGCATTCTCAAGGAGTTGATCGTGATGTAAGCATTGCCACTCGTGACCCAAGACTGAAGTAAGTCCACTAGATCCATGGCACTGTAGTTGCTGGTGCCTAGGATGTGAGCTCTGTAGATGATCTGGTGGTTCTTTTGTCCACAGCTGAAGAAACCAGTCTTAATGTGAGCATCAGTGAGGCCACAGTTGCACATTTCATTCAAGGATCGAAAGATCTGTTCCTTCACAATGCTTAGCTGGCCTTCAATGTCCTTCTACACGATTATATAGGGACATTTTAAGAGAGTATCTACAGCACTTTTAGAAAGGATGTTAAAGGTCAAATGTGAAAAGAATTCACGTTAAAGCAAATTCTTAGCAGGTAGTGGTAAATAAACTAGCAATTAATGAATATGCTTCTGCTGCACTTGTAAAGAAAACAAAACTGATGCATATAATTTGTTTAAGTTTGATTTTATATTAGCACTTAAACATATATAAGGGAATCTAAAATTGCTATTGGTTTTATGAGGGATTGATTGAACTTACTCTGAATCTTGAACAGTCCAACACTGGTCCAAATCGAATTTGGAAAAACACAAACTGTTCTATTGGCACAAGAAACAAAACACATTTAATAGATGTGGTATAATGTAGACAATTGGTTATCGACCAGGACCAATTAACCAAACATGATATACAGCTATCTAAAATTACAAATGAAATACAATTATTTACTACTGTCAGAGGAGAATAAACTAGTAGAAACAGAGTATCTATTGTCTTGGTCATTGTTTCACAAGCAGTTTCTACATGTAGTAAATTTTATATAACAAATACTGATCATTTCGATTAGCTATGACTTAGACTGATGATATTTTGCTTTTTTAATTTCTAGTAGTGATGCCTTGCCAGAGGCAAGGAGTGATTAACAAAGATAAAATGCTTGTAACAATCAGCACCTACTCCTACTGTGCCAAGTGGTAGATAAAATGAAGTGGTCAAATGAGCAGATGTGGCAGATGAAAGCCCTGTCGGCAGTGTGGAATGAAGTTAACCAAACTACACTTGACTCTACAAAGTGCCATGCACAACTCTAAAACACAAGTTTAAAGGTCATGTATGGTAAATTATAAGTCCAGGATTAAAATGGTATAAAGTGAACTGGATCAGAAGTTAGAGAGGAGAGAAGAACTGCATTTCATGTGTGCATGGTAGGTGTTTGCATGAAAACTGTGCAGAAGATGGAGGACTGGATGACCAGGGGAAAGAGCTTTTTTCTCTTGTGTTTTATCATACACAATGTAGTGATATTTCATCTATTTTACAGTCTTGCTACTCGTACTTTCAACCCTAGTGCAATACCTCATGCAGAATGTTGACCATTTCTGATGAAGTCTAGAGCATTTAGTTGAAACGTCGAGAGAGTAAAATTCAAGTTGATATTTAGAAAGTCACATTATGTCAACTTAGAGTTTGTTGGGAAAGAAAAATGATAGGTGGTTGGTAATTTCTTACCATTTGTACATGAGTAGATAATTGAATGCAGCATAGATTATTGGTTTTTGAGAGCATATTCAGCAACAATTTTGCTAAATGTTTATTGAGCTTAAAAATTGAGAATTTTTTAGCTAGTTATCAGAAAGTTGCAACAATTCATAGAGATCTATATCCAGACTTTTCCACTGATAATTTAAAACTATGTTTACAAAATCTGGCTGATATTTGGTCTATTACTCTATCTTCCACTTCATTTGCTAGTTGTTTAAATACCACATGTATGCAACCATACACCAGATATGCCCCTATCTACATCAACCATCCTCCCTTCACTTTTTATCCATTCAATGATTTGTTTGTGCATTATCAATGGAGTAAGTACAATTACAATAGCTCACCAAAGTCTGACGAAGCATTGTTAGTCAGTCCAGTGACTCGAACTTGCATTCCTTCACCATTGGCCGTGAGGGCAGCCAATTTGAGCAGGTATTTCATCTGTGGAACTAAGGGCTGCACAATGACATCTGTTATATTGCCAGCAGTAATGGAGCTTCCTTCGTGCATGAATCTAAGGAGATTTCCCATAGGACTTCTGCCTTCAACCATTGCAGAGTACTCAACCTATAATAACAATAATAATAACCAGTTCATATAATTATTGGTTTTGTTGTTGTTGTGATTTAATTTGCTACTTCACACTTTAACTAGCAGCTCTAAAATGGACTTACAATTTACCTGATTTTAAACTGAATAAGCACATTCTAAATTATATTAGGTGATGGGCTTATAACAAACACTCATCTTTAGAAAACAAAACACGTGTCGTCAACCATCATAATAACTAGCAGCTCTACAATGGGCAGCAATTCATCTGGTTTTAAACTGAATAAACCCATACTTAATTATATTAGGTGATACTGATGCTTATATCGGTCAGTAATAAGGTTAACAACACGAACACTCATCTTTATTCTTGTATGTATACAAAGCATCATCATCACCATTATAATAATAATCTTACCAAGTAGCCAGTTATGTGTGCAGTGGTGGTTGGTGCATCCCAGGAAACAGTGACACTAACATTAGAAGAAGAGGAGATATATACTGCAGTAGGAATTGGTAGACCTGTACACAATAAGTGAGGTCAAGCAAAGTAACAAATTCCATGCCAACTCTACATCTAGAAGTAGTGATAGTGAGATCAGATCATTACAAGTACTGTGTGTATATGCATTTACTACCTTAAAATTATATCAACTGTTTTTATCCATCAACACATATCTTACTGCAACATTTTCATTTCAGAGATAAAAACATTGAATGTGATTCTTTAGAGTGAAAGGTCGCAAAAGCATCAAATTTAATATTCTCATTGTATATTTTGGTTATTTTTATGAGTTCACATATTAAAATCCATTATTGTTATACTGAGTAATTTATTTTGATAAAAATTAGATTATTGTGGATTTCATAAAACAATAGCATAGCAAATTTGTATTCTAATAAAACCCATAGCTGATGTTATATCACTAGTAGTAGTAATTAGCAACATTAAGCATGTACAAGTGCATACTCTGTCATCAAAACAACTTTACAGGTAAATTGCAAAACAATTTCATGAAACCGTATTTTTGTTTGAGGGGTTGAGGGGTTGAACTGGCCTAAAAATAGAAAATTGCTTGATAAATTCAGATACTGTGGAAGGCTGTACACCTCCATTTCTACTAGGAAACACCCTGAAAACCCTTCATTCTTGGAGTACTCCTAGATCAATTCATTTGCTGTTAGTTTTGATGTAGAAATTGTGTGACATTGCATCATGTGGCTTTTGCTATATTACTCTATAAAACTGATTGTTTTATCAACCAATAACTTATTATATTTGCAGTTTAATTGATTATCACTTAACTTATGGAAAACCATAAAATTTTGTTACAGTCACTTTTAAAAAAGCTACAAATTAGACTTCAAATTTAATATGCTATTTTTTAAGACATCTAAAATAGTTAGTCATTCAAATTCTCTCTCTGCAAAGCTCTTTTTTACTGGAACAGATATCAATAGTATCTCAAGTGTCCTGTTACACAATAAAAGTCCAACTGAAGCAATAGTATTAGTGTGCTGACTATGACTCCATGAAGATGTTACCCTCTTCAAAGTCATGGAGTTCCACATTTTTATACGTAAAACTTTAGAGTTTAATTTATAGAACAAAGAAAAAGATTTTTATGACATAAAAAATTTGAGAAAGCTATCTCTGCCTTCCTCCAAATAATTTTTTTTTTCATGAAAAAATAAATCGGTAAATTAAATCTCAAATTTTAAATGTCATAAGAAAGCCCTTTCTAGGCTATAACTCTATACACTTTTAACTACAGCAACATAAAGGGATCTTCAATGACTTGGTTGAAGAGAGTGACCAGTCTCATTGTCAATATCAATAACACCATATAATATGGGTGCCACTTCAGTTGGAACATATTATGTAACAAGATCCACGAAGAAGTGTGAACCTATTGATCTACTGATCCTGGAGAGTGCTTCACAGAAAGATCTCAACTATTTTGTATGTCAGTCACCCAATAATGTACCCAACCACTCATTATTATACATCATATGTAAAGCAGATAAAAAGTCCTTCTCTTCTAACAAAATTATTTCCTTATCTCTATGAAAAAAGTCATAGATCCTAGAACGCAAACTGTTTTTAATTAACTGTTTAAATAAGAATTGTTTATGTATAATTATTATTCTCAATGAATTCTCAGTTAATATAATGTAGAAACAATGACTTTCTCTATTATAAATTTGAAGTTTCTCCCTCAAAGTCTCAGCTAGATTCATCAGCGATGCCAAAGACACATGTGAGGTTGTTATACACTAGTAGCTAACTATCCCCACGTGATGCAAACCAAACCCTTACACACATGTCCAGCACATGAAACAGATGTGGCAAAAATAATAATAGTAGAATTAATAATTACAACAACAAATAAATTTAAAAAATAACAACAAAACTATAATAGTAATTAATAAGAAATGAATCAGAGAAAAAACCATGTTATAACCTTTAACCCTATGCTACAACATATTATGAGAACAATTAATCAAAGTATAAATAACTTAATAACTAACTATTATTTTAAATATTGTTAGCAGAGAATACTTGTTCGTCCTCTACTATTATTTTTAAATGTTGGATGGCAAACCCTCAAAATCTCATACCAGTGGAAACTCACATTGCTACCTTCTTAGCTGCCTATGGTTTCTGCTGATACTAGTTAAAAAAATACTGAAAGCTTAACTTGTAATATTCACTAAGGTACAAATTGGCAACAAATGTACATAGAAAGAATGAAGGGGGGATATGAAATTCCTCTTCAAGGATCCACCAATGTAGCTTTCTTTTCCCCTCAAGATAAGTTGCAACAATAAGTCCTTCATTAAAACTTGAATGCCAGAAGACTCCAGTACATATCCTAACAATTGTTTAACATCCTGATTCCCGACCAGCTAAAAACAAGCACTTCGTGAATACTTTTCATACATTTTTAGACTGTACCAATGGAGAACAACTTAATCAAAGACGAGCTATTCTCTAGTATGACCACTAAGTTTCATGGACATATTATGAAGTCTCCCAGGACTGAGAATGAAGTACCGATGACCTCTAAAGCATACTCTGCAAAAGCAAAGTATGAAACTATTTCAACATCCTTCATGGCAAAAAAAATCTATTTAGACAAATATTAGAAGAATTCTTGTGACAGCTGACTTTTAGCACCCTCTACGGGTCAGATCTACATAGGAAAGTCTTTTAAAACTTCAGACGCCATTACCTGCTATGCTAAAAGACTGGGAAAAGGCTAGAAGTATCTTGCAAATAAAAAAATTGTCAGTAAATTAGGCCAGTTATAGACAAGTGTGGTTATACTAGGAAAACTATTGCATCTGTGTTGTGAAATATGCAAATGGTGAAACTTATACTCATGCGCATAACCGATACTTGTTCCAAGACTTTAAGCCTGCACTTCACAGAGAGATACCATTAGGACAACTAACAGAGATATTTTGCAACAAGAACGAGAGTGACACTTATCAAACTTTATCTGCTTTAAACATTAAGAGACTTCACCAGAGTTTATGGTAATGTGGTTCTCAATTGTGGAATGAAGTGGTTACTAAATTATTAAGGACAGTCAAGCTAAACATGTGCTATATTATAAGCAGAAGTAATGACCATTGCTCAGTTCTGCTTATGAAGTTCTAATTCTTTGCAAGTTCAGTAACTGAACCTCTATCAACCTCTGCTGTTTGTTTGGCAGAGTTCTTCTGCGAATTTTTTTATCAAGTCCTTGAAGGAGGCTGTAGCTGACCCTTCATGGGTATAGTTAAGAAGAGCAATAGATATGGTAGTTGCTGATTTTGTACAGTCTACAACATTGTGTCATAAGTATAGTCAAATTAAGAACAAAAATGGCATCTGCTGATATGCATAGTGTCCTACAACAATACAGGTCTGAGTAGAACTTTGTAGAAACCTATATAGGCCTCCACCTCTCAACTATAATGTACTTAATCAACAACAACAAACAAATAAAAATAAACAATTTGACACAAGAACAAAAATATTTATAGAAATTGATCTGAAGAAAACCCAAGTGGATCACAACTTGTCAAATGATTCTCTACCAATTAAAATCATGGACACCTATATTT
Source organism: Cladorhizidae sp. MBARI D1340-BT2 (assembly GCA_028752905.1). Classification (NCBI taxonomy): domain Eukaryota; kingdom Metazoa; phylum Porifera; class Demospongiae; order Poecilosclerida; family Cladorhizidae; species Cladorhizidae sp. MBARI D1340-BT2. The sequence continues at coordinate 11,597,030 of JAQNBH010000012.1, read as the reverse complement.
ACAGCATCTAAAGAACAACATGAAAATGGTAGGTCTAGTGTTTGATCTAACTCAACCATTTGGTTCTGGTCAATATGGGTTCTGTATGTTCTTAAAGGTCAATGCCATCGTTTATAAAAACTTTCCCTTTATTTATTATTAATGTTGCTGGTGATGTTATTATTATTATTAATATTATTGTTGATAGTAATATTTTAAAGCATGCTTTCAAATATAACTAGGTGTATATATGTATATAATATATATAAGGGCACATAGATTTTATCAACTTGCTAAATACTATTTTTAACCTTGTATAGGGACAAAGATGACCGCATTTGGATTAAGAGCAGAAAATGCACTTTCTCTGTTGCTGGCACTGATGTTGTCGAATACAGTGACACTAACTTGGATGTGATATTCCACTCCTTCCTGGAGAAGGGTCACATTGCCAGAGCTTGCAGGAGACAAAAAGTCCTGAAGGGGGGGAAGGATAATACTTTTGTAAAATAAACTGGAAATTTTGGTTTGTATAGTTTTGGCAGTGTACAATGTAGGCAGATCAATAATCACTGAGTCAACTGGATTTACAGATCCAATTTACTTCATTAAGAGGATCAATGACTTTTCAGCTTTCATAATCGCCATTATGTCTAACATGGTGTGGTGATTGGTTTTGTTGTTTCTATACATACAAAAATGTCAAGTTATTTAGGTTTTAGGGCTATATTTTTAGAATAAACCTGCAAGAAACCATCCTATCGGTAGTTATTAAATGAATAATGTAGCACATTAATCCACCTAATAATGAATAATTAACATCACTCATTTTGGACATGGATTGAAATAGAGTGAAGAAAGAGCTAGTCTAACAAGCTAGTGGAAGGAGATAATATTGCAAGCAAGACTACAGAGGAGCAAGGTTTTGATGTGGAACTAAGAAGGAGCTATATAATAATGATATCTCAAGCATACACAGCAACTCTACAGTGCATTTATCTACAAAATTATTTGGATATCCTTCATACCAAATATCTCTGTTTGTCCAAAAATAAGAATAATTCTTGTGACATGCACACCAATGATATTATTGGAACTTCATAGGCCACAGAGTGAAATAATAAGCATGGTGCCTTGACAGTGAAGCTAATGTGCATAGGAGATCCTTTTTTTTAATGACAGTAACATTAACACTTTACTGCAAGATAACAAAAGAATATACATCTAACAAACTAATGATGGGAGGGACACTTAATCACTTTAAGTGTTAAACCTCAAGAGGTTCAACTATCCCAGTTAAAGTAATACTATAACATAAATATATGGTAGGAATTTTACCATTCGTTTGTCTGTAAAAACATACTTACTGACAGACAGCTTGTTCATTTTACTCTACTTCATGTAAGATAAAAATCAACACTTATGTGCAGGATTAGCAGTGACGAAGTCGAGTCCAATCTTCTCACTAAATATCATATTATTCTTACTCTTACTGATAAGATAAATAGCCCTTACCTTAGCCACAGTCTGAAGGGATTCTGCCTGCCTCTTAGTTCTGGGAATAAAACTGTTCTTGCTGATAAATGGAGTGGCATAGACAGTGTAGTGGACAATTGTAGTGTCACTGGGTACAAATGGTCTGCTCCATGTCACTTGGATAGTGTCTGGTGTGATGAGTACAGCAGCCACATTGCTTGGAGGAGTGGGAGCTTTAATTATGTCAACAAAACACTAACATAAGAACCATACACCCACATACCAATGCCTGTGATGCAAAACTCATACAGATCTCATATGTACTACATATATGAAAAGTGGGTGTCGTATAAATGATGAATCATCAATGAGTCTTGTCTAAAACACCTTGCACAAATCAAAGTGATCTACCCAAACCACCCATTTTTTCATGCAAAACCTCACCTTTTTGAAGATACAAATAGTCTGGCCAGTTACTTTCCCCCAGAGCTCTATTTATGCAATTTCTATTTATCTTGTATCTATCATTAAATTGTGAGATCAGAATCGAGCCTGTCTGCTCAGATTTAACTCTTAACTATTTATTCTATGTACAATATGTATATATATATATATGTAATTTATCTGTGCATACACCTTTTACCTGACAAGTGGACTCATATGGCCACTCCCACGAACATGTATGAAAATAATTTTGAACTCACTAGTTTTGAAGACCTGCAATCCTTACTATGTATATATATATATATATATGACTGAATTGGAGTCATGCAAGGAATCATTAGAAATTTGAGTCATCATTAGCTCTCGTTCTAATATTTCAATATCACAAATTTGGATATTAAAAATAATATCATTCTCCTGACATCTTTTTTGTGTGTGTGAAGGAAAGGTGTGTATCTCTAGAATACAAAGACTTATTTATAAGGTGCATCAACCTGTGTAATCATTACACCACAAAATTAGTGGCACAGTTTACATCAGCACCAAAACCAAGCAATGTAGTTTTTAAAAATAACATCATTGCATATGCTGACTCAAACATCCCCAAAACTTTGATCTGGTTGAGGTGCCCACAGATACTGAAATCTTATTTACTATAGTCCCAAGCAAGTCATGCTATTCTAGTGACTTTAGATCATTCAGCTACACCTACAAAGAAGAAGTACAGTTAGCTATGGTAGACTAAAATATTAGTGGGAAACTTTAAATGCTGAAAAGCATATTTGAATCTAAGGATAGACTTGCAAAGACCAACTTGTAACTCTCAGGATAACCCTCCTTAACTTGAACACACAGAATAATTATAATTAAACATCCATCCACGCTAAAGTATCACATACCTGGCGGCAAAGTTGTGATTTTCACTGCACTTGAAAATGGACTATAAGTATAATCTGGTCCTCCTGCTTTAACAGATATCTGATATTCAGTATTTGCATTGAGTCCTACAAATGTATAATTCATTTGGCGTACATCGGTGCCACGGATATACGTGTAAACCCAGGGGGAATCGCTAAACAAATCATTTTTTCTGCCTAATCTCAGCCTGAAGTGATATAGATCATATCCACCAGTACATGGAAGCACAGACCAAGAAACTGTGATTGTAGTGGAAGTGACATTTACTCTGACAGGTGTCCATGGAGCAGGTAGTCTACCTAAACATAGTAACAAAAATAGAAGTAATTTTGCTGCATTCTAACAATGTACAGCGAGAAGATTATAGATATTGTGACTTTATATTGGACATGGCAGTAAGATTGCTCTGCACCATATTGAGAGGTATAAGCATATATGATGATAATATACCAATCTCTCCATACTCCAAGCAGGTTACTCCAATAAACTTAGTCCTGCACCAGGATACATGCGATAAACTTATAGTGCATGTAATATTTGATCCAACATTTTAGGGATGTCTCTCCACAATCAGAAAGACTAAGTTGAACTTAATCAGCACTAAAGACCATCATGATGCCAGCATAGAATTTTGCTCTGTTTCTCTCAATGTGGCAGTCAACAGTAATTGTTGCTATATTTATTGAATGTCTATGTAGTAGTATACCAAAGATGAAATAAAGGCTAGTTCACAATATGACTCTCTATGAGCATGTTGCATCATTATTATAATGTTAGAAACTAAAATTCCTCCCCAACAGCAACAATAGAACTATTAATTGTATGAATGAATGTATGTGAACTAGTTACAAGAAAAAGTCTTATATTTGTGTGTTTGTCATTGCTGCTTGTGTGTAGTGATTTCATTGGCCAGACAGGTGTTATATATTTTATCATGCCTTGTTTGGTCATGATTGAAAGAGCCTGGCTCCTGCCTATTTAAGGAAAGAGTTTTTAGGGCTCAGACAGGTTGGTAGATTTGGCAGAAGTGAGTGTTGTATTTGCTATGTATTCTGAATTATAGTTTTAGTCTAGAAACTTGACCATCGTTAGCTAGTCCTCTTGTCGCTCCTAGAGCCTCTAGCCTAACATACCATATCTGGCAATGATACGACAATACAACATGATGTGGTAATAATACATGATGGCAGGCAACTGTGAAAAGCAAGAAGTAGATGATGTGGTCACCTTTCACTGGTGTACACCTGATTTGTTTGTTGTTTGTTTCTACTATCTTCTTCATCATCACAGGTTTAAGCCACCATTTTGATGACACTAGCAAAGATAAAATTACTCTCCTTTAAAGACTCCTCTTTTATCCAGCAACTAACTTTCCCTTTGAGTTCAATTGGCTCATATTTCCCATCAACTCACCATTTTTCATCAGGAAAATAGATCCCATGAGCCAGTACCAATTCATTGCATAGCAATTCAGTGATTGTGTTGTTAAACTAGTACATGAGAGAGGGATGGAACTGCCTTATAACATATACTGTGCAAGAACAGCTCTATATTGGTGCATCATAGTCAGATAGGACATTTTAGTCCAGCATGGAGTATTGAACATCTGACCAATCAGAATGCTAGAATCTAGCACATGATGAACTACATCATCAATCTTTATTTTCAAGTAAACTTTATGATGTTTGTAGATGACAACAACTCATTGTACCAATGAAGAGTTTGCCCCTCATATGATAAGTATCTTCTAAAGTATACACGTCAAAGAGAAATCTGCTAAAGTAAAAATTGTAAAAGGACAATGTCCGGAAACAAGTATGTTAGGTTGGAGGTGTTAAATAGCTAACTAGTTGTCTTCTTACTTATCTAACTAGTTATGAAACAAGTAGTTCAACAGTAGTAATAGCCTTTGGTACAGTAGCTAGCTAGTTATAGCGGTGTTGCTTATTTAGTGGCGATAGTTAATAGCAGCTAGCTGGTGAAGCTTGTTGCTTAACTGCTGTAGTTTGTTTGATAAAGCTAGTTTGTTTGGTGAAGTTTCACAGACTAACTCCTTGTTCATGACTGCCATAATGTGTACTCAGCTGTTGCTGCTGTACATTGATGGTGAAATCAAGTTCAAAGTTCAATACTATCATAATGTTGTAATATTATATATTATATTGTGAAACATGCATAATAATTTTGTGAGCATAAAATTGCAAACTGGCCCAAACTGAGATTTAAGCTGACAAATCTGCAAAGTTAACATTGGTCATCAAAAATTAATAATCAGAATTACTTGAATTTTTACTCTTTCATGCTCAGTCGACTATTCTATCAAAACCTTACTTGTCATTTGATGGGTAAAGTGACAAAATTTTGGTAGCTAAAGCTGTCTTAACAGTCCCTCCAACAGTTTCTTCTGGCCTTTACTGCGGTTTCCGAAGCACTTCTTCAGAGGAAAGCTACACAAGCACCTGTAATTATCTGGAATTGCTCAAATCTCTTCACCCTTGAAAAAAAGAGATGTGTGTCAGTAGTTTCTTTGCTCTAGGTTTTGTTGTAGACAGTGTAACATTGCTTTTGTTTGCTTACCTCAGCATATTCTTAAACCAAACTCTATTCATGAAGTTATGCTTAAATATATGAATGCTACTATCCATAACAATATAATTTGAACTCAATCATGATCAACACATTTAACATGGAATAGAGTATAACTCACGGTTCACTTTCATTCTTAACGTTCTTTGCTGCACTTTTCCAGTGCTAGTCTGATTGGCTCTGCAGGTGTACAAGCCACCATCACACAGATTTACCATACCAATCTGCAGTGAAGTAGTTCCATTAGCAAAATGAACCTCACGAACATTACGATTTCCTCTTCCGACTTTTGTCCCGTTTGAATAAAACCAGTTGGTCTCAACTCCAGGAAAGTAAGACCCACACAGAAAGTCGAGTACAATATCAGTGTAGTAAGTGAAAAGGGTGATTTTATCAATCCCATTACCATGGATACCAAAGAGGCTGATAATATCAGTCTGACCTGTAAATATAAATAAAAACATACCATCATTTTTGACAAACTAAATAAAATATCTAATGCTACTATCCATTACAAGGAATATGGTGAAGTCTGACATAAAAGCACTTGTGCTAGATTTTCGGTATGGCAAGTATCTATACATAAATAGCTATTGTTCCCTCATTACAAAAAAATGCAGACAATGCAATATATACTTGAGGGCACAGTTTCTATATCTGATTTGCTATTTTTATATCATTAGGATTGATAACAAATAGCAGAAGATGAAGTAATGGAGAGGGTACATGGCTTCCTCCAAAAGGGAGTGTGGCCCTAGGAGAACTAGCAGAAGTACTAGCAATTGCTGATAATGAAGTTGTTCATTGTAGATACGATGACTTTCTTGATAATCAATTTAAGTTTGCTTTTCAAAGTTTCGTCTCATTCATGTCAACTGTGAAATATTAGAAAATTGTTAATTGTATTTTACAAAATATAAAACCAAGGTGAGACATTGCTAAGCCCATTTGTAAGTCAGCAGCTACTTCTCCATCATCGGCTTTATTTTCATCAATACTCGCCATATCCATGCTTTTCAAAGTGCATGCAAAAGTGCTGTCATAATGTCCATTTGCACATCAAGAGATGCTATCACTGATATTTTCCTTCTTGTCGGCCTGCAACATCCATCATCCTTGTCCATAGATAAAAAAGCATGTAGCTATCATACAAAATTTGTTTTTCAGACTTTTGGACAAGATTAAGTAGGAGAAAACTCTGATCATTTTCAAGCTGATGTGGTGGGCAACAATTATTCTCCCAATGAAATGATGAAATATTCAACAACAGCATCGCATATACTTGAGATCAGCTTTTATGCCAGTTTTATTGTATATTTACACCCTGACAAGAATGTACATTTTGTCATATCATATTAAACACATGCTGAGATGTCTGCACACTGTTGTGTTGTGAGAGAGCTTTCATGCTTAAAAATAATAATATGGGGTGGGACAAAAATGGGGGGAGGGGGGTGAAGAAAAAGTATGATTTCACCGAGGATTGAACTGGTGACATTGAGCATCAAAGGGAGAGACAGATGATGACAAACAAACCCACCGAGCTTCCCCAATTATGCAGTAATTGGATCATAATGTTTATACTCACATGTTTCTTCTTGGTTGGTGGTTGCAGTGAGGTAAATGCTTCTAGGTCCATCTCCAACAGTGTAGGCAAGGACACTTACCACATACCTCGTAGATGCCTCCAAACCTCCTATTATATACTCTGTGGTTATGTTCTCAGGAAGGTCAATCACATTCTCACTGCCATTTGGGTGCAATACCATCAGCTTGTAGCCTCTCACTATTCCATTCCTTCTGTCATAACTGGGAAGGTCCCACTCTGCTCTGAATGCAGAGCAATTGACCACAGCAATATAAAATGATTGAGGAGGTCCAGTTGGAGCTGTTGTAAAAAAAAAAAGTCAGAAAAATTTAATTGCTAAAACAACGTATCAAAAAAGCTAATCACTTTACTACCTAACATAGAACTAACAGAACTTGGAAAATGATATATTTGTGTTATTTGTAAGTTCAAAACTACACTATAGCAATCTCTTTAGCTCTAGCAAGTTTGAACACATATGACTTTGTAGGTATGTCTGGTTATATAGCACATAGAATTTAGTGACAAAACATGAAGCTATTAAAGATAATTTATAAATTTATGGACAGAGCTGATTTTGACTCAGAATCACGCATTTTAACAAAATGCTATATATTAGATTTAAATATGTAATGTATTCCATTCATGTTCACCTGTTACTTTTTTTAGCTTTCTAAATATCCACTCCCATTCCAAATTTCTATGACCAATGTGCTGCCATATATAGATCTTCCAATGCTAATCATTTTTAAAATATCTCATAATTTTTAATTGCATCGATAGTCCATGTTCCAACAACCTTTTTTTATTTGCACTAACCTAATATCAATAAAAGTCAAGAAGTGCTTCAAGTTGTGTCACAATGCTAGATTACATTCCTAAAGCTACAGGAACATGCAAAACTTCTCCAGGTAATTATCTTTCTCAATCTATAGACTGTAATGTTTGTTGTTTAAGTTAGCTATAATTATTATCATATGAACCGGGCTGAATAATCTTGTTACCTGCTTGTTTTGGGGCCTAACTTGTTGGAAAAGACTCAAGTAAGTATACAGCATGCAATTACTGTAAGAGTCCATCGTGTTCTGAAAAAAAGTGATACTTAGGAATTAACCAAAAGATACATTATGTGGGCACTAATCATAGTTGAGTAAGAAATTTAACCACAATGATCCACTATTCCACATCTCCCTAATTCTCTCTGGAAGGTATAAGGGAATTCTTATTTGGGATCAAGTTATTATCCTCTAGGGATTGTCAGTGGCTAGCTTTATGTTTTTATGCTGGTTCTGCTAGATTGTGCCAATAGTAGTGATGATATTCAAATGGCTCCACTTTATGTCAGACTAAACAGAGGGTGTTGCCGATAAGACCCATGGAGGAAAGTCAAATGAAGATCAAAATGATCTGGACTGGTGAAATTCACCAAAATGATTGTGTCACCAGCAATGTCTGTTAAGTCAGAAGCTTGATGATGACTGTCAAAATTCAACTTCAGCTTGTCTTTCAACTTGACCTATTTCTTACAGAACTCAGGATGTTAGGTCCTTCTTTCTAGATCCAGTTAGTTTGTGGTAAATAAGTTTGTAGCCACCTGCACAACCCAGTTCTGTGGGACAAAGGTCATGCATTGACAGAGCGGTTGACCTGTAACTCTTGAGAGAGTCCCTACATGTGCCAGTAAATTTTCAAATGCTCCGACTGTCCTATATATATACCTCGCCAATTTATAGAGGACGGCTTGTCAGATGCTTGAATTTGTATTTAGCAAACTTACCAAACACAAATGAGGCATACTCTCACTTCACCAAGCTCTGTTGTTCCATGACAGCAGAATGTAGCTTTCAATGCATAGATAATAGAAGATGTGGATACCATCTTGATTACCTTAGTGCAACAGCTCAAGAATAAGCCTAGAGATAAATAAGTCCATATATCTGAAACAGGCAAATTGCTACCATCTAACAGGGAATGGGTAGTCTCAGGATGGCTCTGGAGATAAATGGTTGCTTTCTTTCAATGGTAGTCTTACTGCAGCATGGACTGCTCTGCACCATCTGTATGTGCCGATTAGTTATTCTTGGCCACCACACTCAAAATTTCTCTCTACCGAAATTTTTAAATGCCTTAGTGTGACCCTTATTTATCGTTTTGGAGCTTAGGGTTTCATTTCATTAAAAAGTAATAAAAACATCCTCTCACTAACAGAAATAGATCAAGATAGGATTCGAAATTTTCAAGAAACTCTCATTTGACAAAATGACTTTCTGAACAATCAACTAATTAATTATCTTCTCGATATTTCGGCTGATGCTCTAACATTCATGAGGAATAGTGGAGCACTAAGACTTGTATAAGGTTTATATACAGCTGCTTAGCAAATATGTGCTTAGAACCACACCCCGGCACATAACTTTGCAAACTGTTCTTAACATCTATCACAGTAGAACACTCTCTTGGGACAAGGTCCAAAGTGATTGTAGTAAGTAACCCTAGATGTTTTGGTTACAGTCCCTTCACAAATGATGTAGAACTCTCGTTCCATGGATTTCTCCTGATGAGTCAATCATTAACTCTTTGATAAAAATTAAAATAATAAAAAATTTTTTGGTGAATGACTTGTTTAAACTGGAATTGAGATATAATCAGTGTTAAAAATTGTTACAAGGCATCAGATGTTGGATATGGTATCTGACACACATTTTAAACTGCCTAAATAATTGGACTTTGAAATACCTGATGATTGGCTGATATAAAAGTGACCAGAACCACTAAGTCTCTAGAAATAGCGGTGAAAGTAGGAGGTAACTGGATAGCATCCTACTCTACAGACTTGCTGAAGAAACAGAGACCTCTTGACATCAATAAGTGTCATTGATGCAGACCAAACCAAGTATGATGCTAGATTTGATGATCTGTTCCAATTCAAAGAAAAACATTTTTTCTAGAAATAGTTAAAAACTGCAATCTTCAAGATGACATGGTCAGGAAGAGACCGTCATAGGTATCCAAGACCAAAAGTTGTTGGAACAGCTTCAGATGGATAGGTGCTGACTGAGCATAGTCAACTAGAAGATACGGCAGAAAGGAATGCTAAAAGGGAAAAAAGAAAAAATATGAGATAGAGCCATCAACCAGAGCCAATCTTTAAAAAAAAGTCAGCTGCAGGCACAGAGGTACTAATGGGATGTCTCCAAACCCTGAATGAACTTCTAGTGGACATAATAATCTCAACCAACAGATGAGATGGACCTGGTCCACACTAGCTGCAGATGCAAAGTGCCACTAATTTGGCACAAGGAAATAACTGTACTGCTCTTAGCTTTTCCATGAACATAGCAAACCTCTATTCTTAATGCACTGAGTAGTAACCAAAATCAGCATGGACAATCTAGAGGAAGAAGAATTATGATTTAGGCTGGACATAGGAGCAGCTATAACTGCACACTGAATCGTTGGTTTCATCAAAGAAAAGAAGAAAAACTGCAAGAGGAAATAAGAATGAGTGGAAAAAACATCGATAAATGAGGAAACAATGAAGAGAAGAGAATTATATAAGATTGAAAGTTGTTAAAACAAACAAACAAAACAAGGACTAATGAGAAGAAGAAGCAAGAGATGAAGGCGGAAGAAGGAAAAATCATAATAAACCATAAAGCACTGCTTCCACAAATGAAGATGCCATTTAGAAAAAGAAACTAGAAAGATCAGTGAAGATCGAACATATTGAAATGATTTAAAAAACAAATACTATATTTTTATCAAGAATTTGGAGATGAAGAAGGAGGACTTGATCAACTAGTCGTGGTATTAAGCCTCTAGTGCAAATAGAACCAGAGACTCAATGTGAGATTGAAATGTAGTCTATAATGGCCCGATTGCCTCCAGCTGAACTTTCAAGAAATGTGTGCATAATTCCAATAAAAGCATGCCACACCACATTTGAAATTGTGACAAAATGTAATACAAGTGCAGTGCTTCTAAATATGAAAGTGGCAGGAAGATAAAAAGTAAGAGAAACAGTCGAGATGTGGACTATATGATGGATCCTATAGTTAAACATAAGGAAATTTCCACTGTGATATACTGTCTTTTATGTTGTGTATTTTCAAAGAGAGTTAGCAAAACATATAATGGTCTCAGCCAAAGCCAACATAGAGTAGAGAAAGTTTGAAATAAATGTTATTGTGAGAGGATAACATAGAAGATAAAGTTAGGTTCTGTTTTTTCAATATTAATTTGTGCAAAGTTCATTATGTGTGAATTTTTGCATTTTTCTCTGTCAAGTCCTGATCCAATCTCTATTTCAATACTTTCATGAAGTTCTGCAGCTTCTTGTTTCATCAACCTTATCATATTATCTTCCTCAATGCTATGAAGGTACCTTCACTTCATACCTAATCACAAATTCCGCCACTGGACACAACCATATCCTTCACCAAACAATCATTTCCTCACCCTCAATAATGTTCAGATTAACTGAAAATGATTCCTAGAAAATAAGATTGAAAACAATTTCCTCGTGCTCAGTGCTTATATATTATGCCACAATGATGCTCATATGCAAACTAAAAGTATGCAAAGAAATCATGAACACCATAAGTTACACACTGGGAGGGGTATGCTTGACTTCTGGGTGACAAGTGAACATCAATGAAATGAAAAGTAAGAGAAACGTAGGCCTCGCAATGTTGACTGCATGAGACAATTATGAATGTTTACACAGAAACTCACGTCCTTCCATAACAGTGAACGATAAACTTTGAGAACTTGCTCCATCAAGGAGAGAATAGCAATAATAAACCGTTGGACTAGCTCGAGGCTTGATCGTGATGTTTATAGTTATCCCCACAGGTAATGGGGGAAATGTATACGTTGTAGAATTAAATGGTAGTGTTATACTCTGCAAATATGGAGAGTCACTTCTTCTGTACAGCAGCACAAACCGTTTAGAAGAAAGGTAATTTGGAAAATTGTAGTGCTGCATAAATACATAGCTATATACAAGTATAGCACTTTAAATACTAGTAAAAAATAACAAAAGCGATGATGCATTTTCTAAAATATTTATAACATTCATTGTAACAACATCATACATCTGGCAAACTTTCTGTCAATAACTAACCTTCCATGTTAATCTGGGAGATGCTCCTGGATGATTGATAACATTGAATTCTTCTGGAGCAGGAAGAAAGTCTTTTGGATCTAAAACATTTTCACCATAATATTGAGATTATTGACATTTCTGTACAGCCAACAAATTAACGCTATAATATTAAAACAATATTTAAAGTTGACAAATATTAACAGAAATTTAAGAAGCAGACAACAAAAATACTATTAAACCACAACAAAAATAGTGATGAAAACACTGACAAAAACTGTAGGCAAAATAAACTAAACATGAGTGATAAGCAGCACAAATATTATCAACTGGGAATGACACTGGTGTAACTAGCTGTAACTACAATTTTTCTTCAACTAGATTTGCACTACAAAAACTGTTAATCGCTGATGTTGTATCATTATCACTAATTTGTAAATGTGGTTTAATAGAGTCTGTGAAGGTTTCTCATGCTCTTGATTATATCTTATATGCTACAGTATACTATCGTCTGTATTACTTGCAAACCTACAATTATCGTAACTTCAAATACAATGTAAAATAATGGCAACCAAAAAATTGCACAAAAATTTGACAGAAACACAGAGAAACAATATTCATACATGCAGGGGGGGGGGGGAATATTCTTACATGAAGGGAAAAAATATTCATACTTGCATGGAAACAATATTCATAGATGCAGGGAAACAATATTCATGCATGCAGGGGAAAAGGAGATAGAACTACATGTGGAGAGATAGACAGACAGACAGATAAACAGACCTGGTGTGCAAATTACTCCAACATCATTACGATGGGATCTGCTACATCTTTTAACAGAAGGTTTCCAAAAATTGTATCTGCACTCATCAATTATTTCTGCTCCTTTACAACGTAATCTGTTCAGCAAGATAGTTCCTAAAAGTTACAAATGAGGAAATTAACAATATGGAAAATATACATCAAAATAGAGCCACAGAAATTATGGTTCAATTTTGTCTAGCATGATGTTGTTGTTGTTGTTGATACTATGCTAACATTTAATGATGCCTACTTTCTGTTATATCCTAGTTGCTATGAAGCACCTGAACAGTGAGCTTGTTATCATTATTAAAAAAATTCAGCAATCATGGAAATCTAGAATATCCCGTTGTCTTTCGCATGGCCTGTGCATCTTGCTGGTTGGGAGTCCCTCCTCAAGTGTGCAATTAATTATGGTTTTCCTGCCATTCTTTACTTTACTAATATATACATGCCTACAACACTAAAGGCCTGTCCACACTGCACAATAACTGGATGCGCATTGAGACACACTAGCTACCAAGAGAGTCTCAATGCGCGTCCAGTCACGACTTCGCGTCCACACTGACATGACAATAAACCAAACGCGCATAAAAACTACTCCCCCTCCAAGAAAACTGCACCCACGCACAATGGATACGGTGTGTTGTTCTGTTATGGACGAGATACCTACAGACGCGAAGGAAGCATATGCTGCTGAGGAGAAGAAGGATTTATAAATAGAAAAAGGCAATACAGTAGACGGATGGCGCTCCATGAACTCCATAAAAGAAGGCTGCGGCGGTAAAATTTTCAAAGTCTATTTTAGCTATAATAGTATTTAGCTTGATCTTGCCTGCTATAGGTTCTTTGATTGTGGCAATGATGGCTGACTACCAGCATCCATCTGTGCGCCAGGTTTGGTGCAAGCCACGCAGTAAGCACTGGTGGGAATCGGCTACAACTTCATAAATGATTCTGTTTATCTTTTAACGCGCATCCGCGTAATTAATTTTACGCTTGGATTTGCTCGACTCAAACCACCTATCGAGGTGTTAGGTCCAAGAAATCTAATTCGCATTCAGTGTGGATGCAACGAACGCGAGATCTAACGCGCATTCAGTGTGCAGTGTGGACAGGCCTTAAGATATAATGATTGCATGTAGCTTCACTAATATCTTGGCACTTTTGTGCCGACAATATTAGTGAGAGAGAACACACTAATGAGAGAGAATAAAACCATAGAATACACAGAGTTTAATTCATGATACCATACAGAATAGACATTCATGCAACCAATTACCATCTGAAAGAGAGACCAATACCCTTAATTTCATACACCCATTAGCCTATTATTTATGTGATAGCAATGACTGTGTCTGGTTTGTTCCAAATGAAGGGGGTGGGAGTGGGGAATGACTTGGTATAATTGCATAATCGGTGAGTGGTAACTGAAAGCAATGGGGATGAGTTAATTGTTGTTAAATGATTAAAAAATATAGGAAGGAATACAAGCATGTTTCCATGTATCCTGTGTTGACAGTGAAGGTACACATAAAGCAGACTAATTAGCTAACACAGGATACATGAAAACATGCTTGTGTTCTTTCCTACATTTTTTTAATCACTCTTATGATCTTGATCTCATAAATATTTCGTGAGATATATATTTATGGTTGATAACACGCAAGAAAGTTAATTAACAACAAAGAAAATCCTGGACTAAGATATTACACAAGTGTCTGCTCTACCACAGGGTGTGGCTAGTGTGATAAGATGCATGAGTATTCAAATCCCATAAACATAATTTAGTATACTCAAAAGATTTGTCATTTGCCTAAAACCTTTTAAAACAGAGCACATTGTTTGGAGTTCAGCTTCTAGTTGGAGCAGGTATGGAAGCTTAGGTGATCAAGTGGCAGCTACAGGACCAATTTTGCTGCATGTCTAGGGAGGAATCAATCCTGCAATCACCAATATAGAGTGATATAACTGGCAACATCAGACTAAAGTTCCTTGATTTCTTGCAAATATATACTTTGCTAGGTATAGCTAAGTAGACAGACATTGTGGGAGAGCTCCTTTAACTGAATGTCCACCGTAAATGCTAACAGGCACAACCCCAGACATCAGTCACACAAACAAGCTTAAAAAATTGATTAATGAATACCTAAGTATATCAATTAAACAATTTTTTACATTGACAATGAATATCATTTGCGAGTATTGTCTTCTTGGCGATGACCATAAGATCTATGGATAGACAACATTTCTGGTCTGCTTCTTTGGATGATGCTGAACTTTCTGAGTGCCTGTGAGCCAGGATGCTGAGCTTGAGGACTGTACAATGTTGCCAACATTTAATTTTGATTGAAACTTTCATTGATAGTGTTTCCAATACCCAGAAACACATTCACTTTCGATTTCAGCTTATTGCAGACAAGTTTCGCCTTCTCAGAAAATTGTTTACTTCTGACAACTGCAATTTGATGGATAAAAATATATTTTGAATTAAAAAAGCAACCTTTTAAGAATATTGTAAAGTGGAAACAGACAGATCTGTTTCGACACTGGATTCTTTAACTGCACATGCCCAGTAGACTGATGAAATAGTTGTATGACTTTACTTCTCTTTATTTCTGGCTTGGGATGAAGGGGGGGTGGAAATAAATTGAAGGAAAAGTTTAAAAGGCTAACATTTACAACTGTCATCATGAAAAGTCCCTTCCTGGAATCTTATGAGTATCTGGACGTTCTGGATCTCTTTACTCTTAAAGTAGGAGCCGCACCTTGAAGGATTTCTTTGCTGTATGTTTTGTTGTGGAAATAGAGTGATATAGCTTTTGTTTGGTTACTATAATGAAGCTGATTCTTATACCAAACACTAGTTTCTTTCATTATAATGATATGCACAGTTAGAAAAGTAAGTTTGTGAAAACAATTTAGCTGGACAATATACAAAGGCCATTGTGAGTGAAAATCAAAAACCAACTATGAAAATCTTTCCTCTGTATACACACACCATAAAAACTTGTTGTTGAGCTAGTATTTATAATTTATATTAAGCAACAACTTTTGTCAAGGTACATGCTAGGCCTTGCATATTCTGCTTCAAAATTGCTCTATTATGCTATGCTCCTATGAAAGCTCTCCATAATGCTCACCCCACCGTGTTATGATCTCCTTATGCTCTTGAAGATCAAGCCCTCGAAGATTGTAATATGGCTTTTGTCCTGATGATGCTGAAATATGTGTTGCTGATGAAAGAGAACCAGAATCTGGAATGAAGATGCAGAACCAGAGCCTCGAACTGCTTTAGTATTCCATCTTAATCTCCAAATTTCCAGTAAAGTCAGAACTCCCCCCAAAAAAGGAAATTTGAAACAGTAAAAGCTAACAAGAGGCAAAAAGCTGGAGCACTGAAT
This sequence comes from Cladorhizidae sp. MBARI D1340-BT2, assembly GCA_028752905.1. Taxonomy (NCBI): domain Eukaryota; kingdom Metazoa; phylum Porifera; class Demospongiae; order Poecilosclerida; family Cladorhizidae; species Cladorhizidae sp. MBARI D1340-BT2. Next base: position 11,580,730 of record JAQNBH010000012.1, on the reverse strand, counting down.
ATACAAATCTTACAACTGTCATGTTATTGGCTATAGTAAAGTAATTTCCTGGTGAGTGCTTGCCTGTAACAAATGGGAAGCTATTTTGGACATCATGTCTCAAAGAACTTGCTCTAAAATACTATAAGAATTAAATAATCTTCTCAATAATCAACTTGAAATTCTATTCTCTCGACATAATATATCGACTAGATGCTCTAGCCTTCATTAGGAATAATGAGATGCTAAGACTCACATGAGCTTGCTATATACTGGAAGCTAGCTATTCACCACCTGCTACAAAACCACACCTCAGCACATGTGTCCAGCAATAACAAACCAGCAATAACAAATAATTAAAAATAATGTGTATCAAATAAATAATAATAAAATAAATATATTAAAAAAATTTAATAAAAAATAATAAAACAATAAAATTGGAAAAAATAAATTACAATATTATGTCACCAATAGTGCTGGAGCAGTGGTTGATCTAGCTGAGGAGAGGAAGTCAGCCAAGGATCACCTTAGGGCCTGGCACACCTGTGGCTATTGAGACTTGATGGGGGGGGGGGGGGGGGGGGGGGGGGGATTGGAAAGAGGTCACTGGAGGAGCTGGGCCATAGGGTGAGGCAATGTACTAGAGAGGAGGTGAAGGTGAGAACATATTTTCTTCAGTGTCTCTCTGTAGAAGGAATGCAGCATCTGTGGTGGGGGCAGTGGGGAGCTGCTCAGGACTGGAGTTGTTTGTAGATAACTGCATAATAATAATAAATAAAATAAAATAAATAAAAATAAATAAAAATAAACAAATCATTAAATATAAAATAACAATAAAAAATAAATAAACTTAATAAATATAATAATAATAACAAAAATATAATAATAACTAATAAGTAAATAAGTAAATTAATAAACAAATAAATAAACAAATAAGAATAATTATGTTGGTTTCAAGTTCAGGCTCTTTAGAGTAGCGCTCCAGCAGCCAGGCAAGTACATTCCACAGTCTTGATTAAAACACTCACACTTTAGTGCTAGACTGATATGCAATGCCTCCTTCACTAGCAGTTCTTTCTATCTTTAGGCCTGGTCCAAGATGGTAGCTTCCTCCCACAAAATATGATGTCCATTATCCCATGCATGTTCAGAATTGCATACTTTTTTCAGCACACTTTCTACAGGCATCTTGGTGTTCTTTCACTCTGGTCTCCAGTCTTCTGATGGTCTCCCCAATGTAGTACTTCCCACAGATACAAGGGATGCAGTACACAATGCATGAGTGCATACTAGCTGGGAAAAACATCACTCTGCTCAATTGTGTCCTCAGAGTTCTTCCCGATCTGAAAATGACTTTGATGTTAAACTTCCTGCAGACACCCTGATATCTTCACTCATCCCTGCTACATTGAATCACTACCATAGAATAGACTCCTGATTGCCTGTATCAGTGTACTTATATTCCTTTCTGCATTTAGATGTATCTACAAATGAAAGGTTGATGAATGCTTGTGGATTACCATTCTCTATAAAGACCCTATTCAAATGATGTTCTTGCTTCCAAAGACCCTCCATCTCAGTCACTATTCTCTTGACTTTAGCATACAAGCACTTCACCACTTCTCTTCTGTCATAGATAGGATGATGCGATCTATAATCAAGGTACCCGGTTAGTCTGCATGGGTTTTCTTTAAACTGTTGCAGTTAGCCTTCTGTCTTTCTTCCTGTGTAGATGGCAATCCAGAAATGGCAATGATCTGTCGACTTCAAGCTCCATGTTAAACTTTATGGATAGCCTGCAGTTGTTCAGATGGTCCAAGAACTCCTGCTCACTTCCCTTCTTCACAATACAGAAGGTATTATCCACATATTTTAATCCAAACTCTTGGCTTCAGTGGGGCAGTTGTGAGTGCCAATTCCTCAAGCAGTCACAAAGCATTAGAAAGTGAAGAAGAGATAGGAATCAAAAGAAGCAAAAGAGTTTGTTTGAACTTCTCTAGATGTATGCCAAGGAGGTTCACTGAGCTGGTTTAACAACCTTTACAATGGAATAGAGGGTATACAGAGCCAAGGTAGATGAGCAGTTCCTGCATGCTGGTATTCTTTATCAAATAGATTTAGTTCATCAAATGCCTTGAAAAACTTATCCACATGCTCACTTAGTGGACTAAGAAGGAGAAACCAGAATGTTCATTGAAAACATATACTTATCTGTCATCTTTGATAGAACTATTTGCTTAGTGCAACACTTGCAATAGTAATTCATTTTTGTTCTGTGTTGGACTATCTGGCAGAAGTCAGTCCAAAGCTGGGCTTGGCATTGGTTGTCACAATCTACCAGCTGTAGTGAGAGATTGTTAAATCAGTTAATGTTAACAAACAATCAATTAGATACCATTAGAGTTGTATATCTGGTATTTTACCCACACTCTCCTCTATATCAGAAACTTCTGACTGTGGAATAATTCATGAAGCACTGGGAGAAGATGTTCAAGCAAATCACAATTCTTGTTGGAAGAAGAACCGAGAAAAATCAATAGTAACATGCTCTCCAACAAGGTGGTAGAGGAAATGGGACCGTAGGCTTCAACTTTTTGGGGGACACTCGTAGTGATGTCGATATCAATATGAAACAGAAGCTACTGAGCACCAATCACAAAATCAACTCCGTGTATAGTTAGCTGTAATTACCGACGCTGGTGAGCTCTTCATTAAAGTGATACATAAGCTGGAAGCAAAAAGTCCCCTTGCCTTCGAGTGCTATGACATTCTTAGTTCTGTGAAGGGGGCAATTCAGGGTTGCCATTTACTAAAGCTAAAGCTGTTAACCAAGCAAGTAGCAACCCCAACAATGTAGAAACACATCAGTTATACTATGCCAAGTCATGTATACAGCCTGGTTATAACTATTTCGACAAAAAAATTGATCAAGATCTGCTCCCTGCTGATACAGTTTTGTTTTAAAAGCAGCTGGACTCTTTTTTTCCAGCAAAGATCAATGACATCAAGACTGAGAATTCTATTGGAGACACATTTAAAGCATTCAAGTTTCCTGTTAATCTTAATACACAAATTTGAAATCTGTATTACCCCCAATGAAATCTCAGTTGACATAATATTACAATAACCTTCTCAATAATCAACTTGAAATTGTATTCTATATTACCAACTATCCTTTCTATTTACCAGATAGAGTGGACTTATTACAATGGTAGGAAAGGAAGAGTGAGAAATTACGTTGCTGATCAAGGATTTGTAAAAAGATTTTACTTTGTCAGCCATCAACAGCTTTTCGTCCTTCCCACCTTCACTGCTTGATTAAAATATCTCTGTCCAACCAAGATGAATAACAAACGATTTACTTTATGGATTGAGTCAATACTGAGGAAAGCTCTTCCCTGAGAATGTATATATCTACTACTTGGTGAAGATTTTGTTTCCATACAAACCTTAATTACCTAAATATGACTTCCTGAAATTAACTAGATGGAATTTATCCTCTGTAGGTTTGATTCTGGACCTAATTATCAAAACAAATGATAATATTATACAAGTTTACACAAATTTTGGCATGTTAAATTTTGAAAATTTCAGATAAATTTAAAAAATAATACTAAATTGACAACTTAAAGATCGCAAATATGAGAAGCTCAACCGATCTGTAAGACAGATTCTTAATTCTGGCAGCGATCTGAGAAAGTTATATATGACCAACAAACAACTACACACATTCAGAAAAAATCCTATGATGAAACTTGGATGTTTTAATGCTTTTTGTACTTCTGTTCCATCCATGTAATCTCTCCTATAAGCCTTTCATACTCATGCACATTGTGGAACTAGTTCCTAATGTTGTCAATGGTAACTTATTCAAAGGCAATTTCTATAGTCCAGCAAAACCCAAATATCTTTAGACGTGTATGTCGTTTTTCTTGCTCGCACACATGCTCTATTGGATTCAAGATAATCGCACTTTATATCTGCTATCGGGGAGGGACTCGGCAACTTTTTTTAATAGTTTTACGTTGTATCCAGTCACCAAAGACTTCCTTCTTGTTGTACTTACAAGCATTTAACATTTGACATGTGGTCAGCCTTGGCTCTTCTCTGTCATTTCTTCTTCCATCTTGAACTTATAAACTCTGCAATATTAAAAACTCACCAAACCAGCAACCAGCAACAGAAAATAGCACAACAGCAAACTGCAACTGTACTAACTGAAAAATAACATTGAATGCTTTTTGTATTGAATGCTTTTTGTTTTTAATAACACAACCTGGCCCTGGCAAGCACTATAACTTAGATAATTATGTGGTTTAAGTTCAATGTATCTTATGCTCATGAATGACACTACTATCGAGGTTATTGTCCTATGCTTTATGTTTCTAAATATATTTTATGCTGTCAGACTCTGCCAAGGTCTAGCATTATTTCACTGTTGGTTTCAACATGATTATGTTTACTAAGCCAACAACCTGCTCAACCAAAGTGGGAAGAGTGGTGCCTGCAAGCAACCATATATATATATATGCATAAGCAAGTTGAGGATGAAAGGAACTTTCTGGAAACATGGCCTAAAACAACATCCAACTTTCATTAGTTTAATTCCAAGTACATCATGCAGTAGTCTTTCCATTCTCAGTTTCTTTCCATCATACAGTCACCTAAATCTCCTTGTAAATATGAAAAACTCGAACTATACTGTTCAGGGTGTACTCCACCAGAATTCCTGATGGTTAGGAGGTCACTCATTGAGTTCTTGTGCGTTCACTTGCAAATGTGCAAATGAGTAATGAGTAAATGAGCTTCTTATCCTCAATGTTATGCTGTAAAGGAGCTGCACAGTATTAAGTTCCCATTATTTATTAGCAACCTGCTTAACAATCAGAATTTATATAGTGCACACTTACATTATGAATATTTCAATTTTTGTGAATTCCCAAATCTATCCCAAAATCAGGTAATCATAGTGCCCTATGCAGCAACAAATCTGATCCATAAGCTCCCCACAAGGGTAAAATGCGTTGTGGTGTATGTGGTGGTTGTAGCCAGTACAACCTCATAAGAGCATAACTGCAAAGTTTAGAAAATGGTTAAGGTGACCAGCATAGATTTGTGCCACAACTTTCAGCAGGAGTTAGGCAGCTGGACAGACATGGCATAATCATAGGTAGACCTGAGCACCTAATCCCTCTTTTCTTGTAAATGGCCTAGATATACACCAATGAAAAGTGATTGACCCTTAGTCAGGTTGAAGGATATGATCAATATCATTTTGTAACACGGTGGTTGGTCAATTTTTTTTTATCACTACCTGGAAGTAAAACACAAGTTACCTGATCCTCTTCCCATCTGTGCATTATTTGAAATGCAAGCTGCACTCCTGTAATTCAGCAGGCCACAGATGACATTAGCAGCATTATAATCAATTGTGTCACACACAGTCCCCCAGGTGTTGTTGTAGCTGACCTCCACACGACCAAGAAAATTCAAGCCATGAATCGGAGAAATGAGGCGGACACCAAACAAAGATCTTTGAACTACAGAGGAGTAATAATTATTGCTCTTATCCATATCCTCTTATCCATATCCTTTCTTAAATATAACATTATAAAAAACAAGAGAGAATAACTGCAATACACTATCAGCCAATATTTTCCACATCATTTTTATACCAATCATGCTCTCCCATAGTGCCACAATAATAATTAAACTGCATCTGCATACCTGTGTCATTAGTCTTAGCAGTTATCGGATTTGAATAGTAGCCTTGCATGTAACGGTGTTGGTAACCAGAGGAGCATGAAGAAAAGGAGACATCCAACCTCACCGCAATCGAATATTCTGTGTCACGACTGAGATAATTTATTTGACCTTTGTATTCTCTCTGAATGCTATTTCCTGAAGGATATACATATCGTCTTTTTGACCTGATGCCAGTGGTAGTATTAAACTGGATAGCAAAACGGTATCTTGTCATTCCAGTGGAGAGTCTCCAATTGGTCTGTGTGAGATTAAAAAGTTGAAACAGAAATGTAGACAACTTTGACGATTATTATAGTGGAACAAAAACATCAAAACAACAAATTCAAAACTCAATACAGCATTGACTTTGAAGTTCCTCACATTGGTAACTATAGTGTGTGGGTGTGTACTCCCACAGCTGCCACTATTATAACTACCACTCAAGCTATCTCTTTAGTCAGTAACTCCTAGTCAGTAATTCTTAATCAGTAATTAAACTTGAATTCGGTAAAAGGGACATATTGAGAATATATATGATGGGTTAACCTAGTTATGGTGCATTTAAACAATTCAGTGCTGTGAACTCAGGCAAACCAAGGAGCCTGAGCTAATATCAAGGCTACCTTACACACAAATATAGAGTGGACAAATACAAGTAAGAAATGAAATGAAATGCTTATACATTAATACATTACTAATTTAATCAAACCAAACAAAATACACGTACAATAGAAATTCCTGAACTCGGACTTGAATGCAGTGTTTGACATGAGACCTATGATGCAAGTTTACCGCATTCCAGCAAATACCATGTACAGTGGGCACAAGTTCAGATGTTGAAGGAGACTAGAAGTGGATGCAATGAAGACTAAAGTACACGCCAAAAAACATGCCGGTTGCGTTGCGTTCCAACATTAAAAAATGCCAACCGTAAACACAAATAAACGCACACTGTAAATGCTAGCAGTCCCAACGGAAGCAAATGGGATAAACCGTCCATGTAGCGGTGCTGAAGTGCAAGCGCTTCGCAATTGTGCCGGTCCGCTATAAGCCTCTCAGTTGCGAGCGAGCGCTCTCAAGTTTCTTCATTCCAGAGCCTTCACTCTTCCCACCTGAAGTGTCTAGCCTAAGCCTCCTGTTTCGTACTTCAGTCAAGCGTCACCTATCAAGAAGCAGTACAGTCGAAATCAGTCTCCTATCTGAAGCACCTTTTGACGGTCAAGCGTAGGTTTTCACACCTTTATTACTATAAATGCAGATTAGAACGAAAGTGCTTCAGGTAGAAGACGGATGCTGACTGCAACTGCTGTGCTCTCGCTGAGACCACCGATGCTCAGGGGACTTGGACTACTTCAGGTGGGAAGAATGAAGGTTCTGGAACTAATCCTAGCCCTCCTATCCAGATGATTATCAGAAGCTTCTTTTTTAATGTGTTATTATATATATATATATTTATTTATTTCTAATTGCTGCTCTATTTTGTTTTCTACCTGATAACTGTTCAATTATATGGTTATAAAATGTTGTTTCAATTCAATTGTTGTCTCTTTGTTGTACAAAATAATTCAATCTTGATATTGCTGAGCCTGTTAAGGCCTTCACATGTTACAACAGTGTTGGACTTTGTAGTAACTAACACTAATAACAAAAAAATTAATTAATAAAAATAAAAACTATTTTTAAAAAGGTGATGTCCCACTTTTGAGTGACCACCTTCAAATCAACGGTCTGAAAGGAGGCAGCCTGGCACTAAGGCAGGTGGAGAAATGGGGTGTCAACTTCATTGAACCTTGCGGACAAACTGGAGAAGGCTGAGGCACTAGGGAGTTACCAGAGCTAACTTGTTCTCCAGAAGTGGCAAACGGTGGGTTAGCTCCCTCTGGTTCTTCTCCAACGAAGAACATTCTATTATACATAATTATGCCAAAGATAAGAAAGGAATACACAATCATATTGTCCAATAGCATTATTCATTTTGGATGCATAACCACTTTACCCATCTCCAAATAAGAACATGTCAACAAATTAGTGTAATGTGGGTTACACAGCTGGAAATGTTGGTGGAGATCTTGAGGAAATTAGGGGCCATCACCAAAATCCTACCTACATTTTATTTGTTGCCAATCAGCATGTTCAAATAACAGGACCATCTACATTTTTACTCTCCCACATACAAAGCTGCAGTTAGAGAATGCTGATATACAAACTATACCCTAGTCAAGATAAAGTTTAACTATCGACACTTTTATACATTGAGAGCATGGTATGTAGCTAAGGGCTTGCACACAAAAGCTAGCTAAGTTTTGCTAGCCCATTCTTATGGAACAACTTAGAAAAAAAGGCTTGCAAATGCTATAGTCAGAAGCATGACTAACAAACCTGTGAAGGACCAGCTACTAGCTGAAAAGAGGTCTTTATATCACAATCATACAGAATCAACTCACTGTTTTTCACCGTGGGCTTCAGGATATCTTTTCAACAACTTATGTCGGTATAACAGGAACTGTAAAACAAAGACGATCTACTCCTTTCAAAATCTCGAAGCAAAGATGAGTCTCAGCAGCTAAAAAAATTAACTTGCCACGAGGCTTGTGCACTTTGGTGACCTTTGCGCGGAAGCGCTGACCTTTAGTCAGCATCGCTGCACAAAACTCTCGTAAACGTTAACCGTTTATTTGCGTTTGTTAGCGTCGGTTGGAAACGGTAAGCGTCTACGCGCATTCAAAATTAACGCAACCGGCCTGTTGTTTTGGCCCCTACTGTAAGTCAGGGATGAGAGAATTGCCTGTTTATATACTTCTGCAAAAGAAAACTTTTTGGCATGCTCTTCATCATGCTAAAAGTGGCCAACCAAGCTCTTGGCCAAGATCACAACTGGAGAGATAATTTTTGCTGCATTAGACTGGACTCTTTCCAGCTCTAAAATGATGTTATTGTATATGTTGGGACCCAGACTAAACAGTAGTGTTCTAGGACCGGTTAAACCAGGATCTTGACAGATAGGCCAGGCCCAGACTGTTTCCATGCTTGTTATTCCTGTATAGGAATCTGGGCAGTTTCCTTGAATTCCTACAGAAATAAGCACTCTGGCATCCATGATGATAGCTACCAGAAAATGGAATGAGAACACTTCCTAAGTGAAGGTTCCATTTTAAATTTAGGGGGTTATGATGCTTTCTGGAGATGATCGTGCACTAAACACATTTCTTTGCCAAATCATGCTTAGTTGTACATGTAACAAAACAGGGTTGGATCTGATAATGTTTGCATATCCAAAAGTTTAATGTAGTAGCTAGGTCTCTGTATGCTTCGTAAACTGGCCACAGGAAAGCTATAACTAACATTCCTATAAAATAAAATAAAAAATGTATTCACAATATCTCAAAGTATGAATGAGATAGGACAGGGCCGAGGAACACGCATCGGAAGAGCAGCTAATGAAGTGAACATTGAGACTCACTGAAAGTTTGATGAGTGGCCTGTGCACCAACAACTCAGGGGCGAATCCTGTGGCGTTTAGGGATTTTAATCTTCCCCACCAACTCCCAGCACTACCAAGTGCCAAACACAACAATGAGTGAACATTTATATAATAGAGGCCTCTTAGAAAATTAGTAGCTAGCATTGTAGTTTTCCATCAATAAATTCTTTCTTTGATCTTTAACTAGACCAGTGCAGCTTGATACATATATGGTTTGTAGCTATAATTTTCTACAGCACTTTAGCACTCTTTTCAAAACTAAGTTATTAGGAATGAATGCAAGACATTGTATGATGAGCAGGGTGGTGATGGAAAGATAGATAATTACTTTTAGCATGATTTCCAACAAAACAAAACATTAATTCCTAGCATTGTTGCCCTAAAAGCCTAGATCACATTGCTCTAGGTATTCTCATAGGATATTGAGTGTTATGATCATTTCCAGTTTAGCAAGGCCATTATCCTTGATACTATTTCCAATTTAGTAAACATGCTCATAGTTGAGTTTCAGAATGAAATTTCAACATCCATCAATAGAAACATAAAGGGTAGAAGTTTTACCTGAGCTTAAAGGAAGCTTTTCCATCATGGACTGCTGTGCTTCTCCTACACCATTTTCTATCACATGCTCTTTTTTTAATTCCAATACCAGTTCTCTTTGTTCTGCTGTTTCAGAAGCATGCTTTGATCTTTCTCTCTCTCCTTCGCTGAAGTCTATTTTCTTTATCCATTCTGGAAAATAAACAGCTAGCTGTTCTGCTAAAAAAATACCTATGCACATAGCTATGGTTTTAGGATGCACATGCATGCAAGATTCCACTTATGTACTATTTCCAAATTAATTGCACCTCCATAGCTAGACAACGCCAAATCTGTTGACTTTGCGGAGTGCTGTAGCAGCTAGGGTAGTAGTTTTTTATCACTAGACTTCCTTCTTTGGTCATAATTCAGACCAATGCAGCTGCTAATACAGCTGTGATTAGTTGCTATTGCTTTCACTCACCACTCTTGGATAGTAGCTAACCCAAGCTTTCGCTGCTTAGAAATTAGTAGTTAATCCTGATGATTTCTTTCTTTGGATCTTGCCTAGTACAATGAAGTAGTTATAGCTACAGGTGAGGTTTATAGCTTAGGTTTCTCACAACTATCTCAAGCACTCCATTGTATACAGTGTGTCAAATTTAGTGTCCGTTTGAGGCTTCTAGATCTCAAAGGCAATCTTCATGGTTTAGTTAATTACATAATTTTGTGGTGCTCCTTCCCTTGTAGAAACCTGGACAGAAGAAGTGTAGAAGCTATACCTATGCATAAGGAAGTTTCTCGATGATGAATGATGCCAAGCACTAGCAGGCAATGAAGGCTATAACTAGAGTTATTATTGCTTTTGAACATGAATATTTTTCAATGTGTAGCTAGTTTGCTAGATAGAGCTAAAGTACGAGAGTAAGAGAATTCATGAGACTTAGCTAGAAATAGTCTAGTTTTGCCTGATGATTGAATTGATGTTGGTTCTAATTCAAGATTTATTGCCAAGCCATCATGCATATGCCTACCCTCTATCATCTCAAGCATAATACATTACTAGGACTATTAAAGATACAAAGATTGTTAATGCAAGATAATATTATTTTTCACACACACACAACACACGCAGACACCACACACACCAAAAAAACATACACACATGCACACACATACACACACTTTGTCTTTTTCGGCCAGTACAGTATGCCATCATCATCATTGAATAATAAAGCTAAACTGAGCATTCATAGTAAACTACTGGGTCAGCACATTGTGCTAAGAGGCATGCTAGTTAATATGGGAAGGATTCCCTGTGAAGTAAATATGTATTCATTTTACCACAATCTAGTACATAGCTATTTCTATAAAGGTTTCAGATATAGTTTTCAGATTTCACCCATCTTCATACCTGTGGCACCCAGAGTAAACCCACTGGATATTGAACCATGTTGGCTTCTTTATAAGTTCTGCTTTCTCTATAGGTAAGTGCAATTGTCACTTGCAGTGCAGCATTCTTCCTTCAGCTAGCCATTTTCTTGTACCATTGCTGATTTAATAAGCTTGCATTATTTAAGACAGGTGTCCCGTTCCAATTTTTTATGGGTGAACATCGGTCATATTGAAACATAAAAACATGCATATGCCGTGCGGCAATATCAAGTTTTCCATTCAACTTCCGTGTGAGGGCTTGCTTTGCACGCCAATTATATACTTCTGTATGCATATAAGTTCCATAGCTAGCATAGCTTTATGCCTTTAGAAATTTAGTAGCTAATCAAGTAATTTTTCATTTGTGGACTTCCTTCTTCAGGTCAAACCTAGATCAGTGCAGCAGCTATTGCTACAGCTATAGTTTGTAGCTATAAGTTACTTTCTTATAGTTCTAGAGTGCTTTTTTAGTTTCTATTTGCTATTTTTAACATTAAATGTTCAAAATAGATATTTTATATCAAGTAAGTTGGCAGCTGTAGGTAACTATAAGCTGTGTAGAAACTTAAGTAGCTTACCTGAGGGTGCTTCTTAGACTTTTCTGCTCACACAAGTTGTAGATCTAGGATGGATAACTAATGTATGAAATCATCGAGTTAGTTGCTTATGTGAATTGCATTGTCCAAGCTTTATTTTCAATTTTTATTATATTACCTTTGGTGAGTTTGAGATTTACATGATTGCTCCTTCCACTTCGAGGAGTTAAAAATTGAAGAAAAATATGAAATTAATGAAATTAAATAAAGGTAAAATAAAATAACAATAAAAAAGGAAAAATCTAGCATGATTTAATAATATGCTCATGTGCAAATGGTGAGCTTAAGTGTCCTTCTTGACATTGGCAGTTACACGTGACACTACATGCTCTGTGAAAATAAGAGAAACAGCATATTACATGTTAAGAATAATTACATAGTCTAATGGAGGGGATGTCTCTGTTTTTGCTTCTCCCCTCTCCCTCCTGAACAACACTCCACCTTTTGGAAGCAGACCTATGACTTTACTCCTCCTGACCCATCCACCCAAGCATCCTTTCACCAAAAGACATGAGACACATACAATGCTTTGTTGGATTCAGCCAGAGATGAGGTTTCTCATAAGGTTTCTTGCTATGTCATATCCCTAGTGCTCTCTAAATTCTATCTCTAGGTCTTTGCATGAATGATGAGTCGTTGCATATTTCAGTAAGTCTTCGATTGGAAACACCTCTTTCTCAGCCACATACATGCCATCACTGTTGTGCAAGTGTTGATTGCTCGGCCAGACATGATCCAAGCTGTTGCTTCAGTGATGGTCATCATTTTCTACATGCCTCCATCAATGACATCATTCATAGATCACTAACATCTGCAGGAATTCAATCTAGACAGGAACCTCTATGTATTAATTTGGTGTAAGCACCATGACTTGGAAAAAGCACAAGGTATTATTGTTGTGGCTACGTGCTCCAATAAATTTGCAACATCATACATTGACAGGGCTACAAGTGGAGTAGAATCAGTGGATAAGTATGCAGAAAAATTGAAGAAGACCATGTACGCACAACATTAAATCAGCCACTTTTTTGGTTTTAGCGGTAGAGACGTCTGGTGTGCATGGGCAAGGCACAATCCTTTCTCAGGATCTGGGGAGAAATTTACATACATTAATAAGAGATTTCAACTCTTAAATCTATGTTTATCTATGGTAATACAACTGCAGAAGTATTTGACACCATTGATCCATTTCTACCTCCATGACTCTCTTATTGTAATTATGCGCCTTTATTATTGCTGTTGTTGTTGTTGTTGTTGTTGTATTTTATAATAATAATAATAATTATTATTATTATTATTATTATTATTATTATTATTATTATTATTATTATTATTATTATTATTACTACTACTACTACTACTACTACTACCAATAGTTTTTGAAGTGCATATTAAAAAAAAATTGAAATAAAAAAATTAATTGGTGACTTACCGGCAATGAAATTATCAGAATGATCTTCACAGTGGTGGTTTTTTGGACACGTATTCCTGGGATTGGCAATAAGCTCTCTGCAAATGATTGCAACAAGACATGATTCAATTTGAACAGACTTAACTACTATGATCTTAGGTATTGTGTATAATTTCCTGCAACTTGTGATCCTATTAAGATGACAATGAGGGCCCAGCAAAAACATCTTCACAGAAGATATGCACACTGCATTGTATGAGATTATGAAACATGCTAACTTTTCATATGACATACCTATGAGATTTGTGTGTTTTTGTAACCTGTTTAGATTCGATATTTTGCTGCAGTTGTTCAGGCTCACCATAATCATAAATGACATAATTTATACTTCAATTAGAAAGAGTGATAACTGTCTAAAATTATAGACTACTATGACAGCATGAAATGCCATGAATACTTGTGGAGGGGTGGGTAAGTTGGAAGGTTAGGAAGAGAAGAAGGGAGAAGCGAATAAAAACATTAAAAAAGTAAACTCTCAATGAACTCTCAGTTTAAAATCACCTTCAAATCACCTTCTCAATAATCAACTTAAATTTTTATTCACTCGACACCTAGCTAAATATAATATATGAGCATGGCCACCTCTAGAATGTGAACATTACATGGGCTAAGCAGGTAGCCTACTGTACCTATACAAATTTTTAGTCAATTAGGTGATGGAGTAATGAGCAGTAGATAATTGGGAATGACCATAAATAACGGTAGAATACGCAGTTGTATCGCACATTCAATGTCACATTGAGTACACACTTGGAGTTTTCTTAGCCATTTCTCTCGAGTGCTTCAAAATTCAAATATGCATGCAGTAAATCATGAATCAGAGCACAGCTCATATACAGGTTAGTATAGCCAAACGATGATCCAGTAAGGGACATTTCTCATGGTGATTTCTAATGGACTTCTCGATCGACATTTACCAGTGCATAGTGACCTCATGCCTTATATCAGAATCATTAATCTTGGGGGGGGGGGGATGAGGTTTTAATGTTATATTTGGCAAATTTTCACCAAGGCTATGCCACCCAAAGCCCAAAGCCTGGATCCAAACGATGCCACTGAAAATTAGTCAAGTATTGAATAATTCTCAGGCTCAGTGAAGCTCAGGCAGAAGGAGTTAGATGCCAGTACTAAATTAAACATTAAAGATTCCACCAAAGAATTTGGATAAAATAACAATTAAGCACTACTTCTTTATTGTTTATCATAATTATAGAGAATAAAAAAGAGAAAAAATCATTGGAGAATAGAAGTATCCATGATTCCCTCAATTAGAATGCACCTTAGATTAGACCATGTACCGTTTACTATAAATAGAATGTGCCCTCATTAGAGAACATGCTATTTACTATCAGAGGAATACTATTCACCATCAATAATTAGATCACACACACACACCAGCAGGAAGTATGAAAGGTCTAGATAAAATAATACATGGACTGCGGAAGAAAGCTTTAAATCTATCACCACTGAATTTATAATCAAATCCTTCAAAAGTTGTAGTGTTTCAGTTGAGACAAATGCATCCCATGATGGCAGCATTCACTATTTTAAAGCCTGGCCAAGTAACAGAAAGCGCTGCAGCAAACATGTCAACGAGATTGCCAACCTCCTTAGATAGGTCATGGACAATCACCTTCAAAAGCAATGAAGCCGATATGAAGAAGGTGAAACTAGAATAGAGGATGATTCCCTGTTTGAGATCTAATGATCTCGGACTATTGTGGGCTTGCCTGTTCGTCATAATAGAGTGTATCCTTGAATAGCATGTGCCCTCTAATAGTATGCATAGCTAGGTAGCTCATTAAATGAATAAAAGACAAACATTCTGACTTTCTGTGTAATTTCAAACCATTCTTATCATATCCAATCTTGAATTCAAGAAAAGTTGATGGGTTTCTGAGTATTATTCTTAGATGATTACTCTCTTGTATCTAAAATTCACTTTTGATCTGCTAAGCAGTGGTTTATGTTCATAGATTACTCGAAGAAATTTTCTTAGAGTTTGTGTCTACACTTCTTCAAACTTGCAAACTTCCTCCTTCTTGTGTGTTAGCTACCATACTCTCTAATACAGATCTAGTTCAGGCACATCACAACTACCTGATGAACATTATGACATTCCAAACATCATGGCAACTACTCCCACTGCTCTTTTGAATTATTGTTCATATGTTCTTAGGAAAATTGCTTAGAGCATTCAGAGATTTCAATCCTCAATGGACCTGATGCTATGAGAGTTCCATCCCAGAAGAGCTTACACTTTATCTACCTTTAGTGCCATAAATGTTGAATGACTGTGGTACATTCATTAACCACAGAGGTGTATTTCTGAAGTTGAAAGCCACACCTTCTAGAGGACAAAGTTTTCTATACGATGTCCCACAGTCAATATTCAGTGTAAGCACCAAAAATGCTCCAACCAGTTGAAACATGTTCTTGTACTTTCGATTGAGAAATTATTACAGTTTATATAGCCATCAAAAACTTCCACCGTTTCATGTAAGGATGCTCTTTTCCTGTGTGCACAAATCATAAGTCCTTGGGGAGTGTCAGCATCCCTTGCCTTTCTGGGACACACCGTGGGAAGAGGCAAGGTGTCCACACCAGACCACAGGGTGGAACCAATCAAAAACTATGTGAGACCTATAACCAAAAAGGTCATACAATCCTTCCTGGGTACCACAGCATACTATAGGAAATTTATCCCTAATTACGCCCACAAGTCCATATAACTCATCAATGCGACGCGGAAGAGTGCAGCTAATGTTGTATGTTGGTCTACTGCTATGAATGACATTATCTATGCCATACCCTTTCCCGAGTGTCCTCCCTTACCATCCCCACTCCCACAGACACATTTATCCTACAGACAGAGGCATCCACTAAAGGGATTGCTGGCGTTCTGAGTGTGGTGAGGGAAGATGAAGTATTACCAGTAGGGTACTACTCCAGGAAGCTGCATCCAGCAGAGACGAGGTACTCTGCCATGGAGATAGAATATTTGGCCATCATACGAAACATACAGCACTTTGGTGTTTACCGGGTGGGGAAGCCCTTGACTGTTGAAATCGACCACAAAGCATCTCCACTCTTCAACTCACCTCAATGGCAGATTAACGTGGTGGGCATTACTGCTGCAACCCTATAACTTCACCACCCGCTCTAATCCTGGCCTGAAGAATGGTAATGCTGATGGACTCTCTCGTCAGGCTTGGGATGGAGAGCAGGAAGAAGAAAAAGAACGGCAACAACCTTTTCAAGGAGGGGATGATGTCAGGCCTCAGCCCTAACTGGCTGCAAAGATCAAACTATAAATAGAATTTATAAATAGAGCTAGATAGAATTTATAAATAGAACTAGAACTCATGACCTCAGACTATCAACACATAGGACAATCATGATGTCATCTCACACTCTGAGATAAGTCCTGTAGAGACATACAATTAATTCTACTACTCTCACACTGTTATCAACACCATAAGCTGTGAAAGCCTGGCTGCAAGGGTATTTATACCCCTGTGCAGTCCAGGCTTGGGCAGTCTCATCCTATCTTCATATTCTGCTACTCGACTGTTGTTTTAATATAAGCTACTTAAGAGCTAAAACTCTTTTGTCAAGCTTGGGCTTTAGCTAGAAGAAGTTAGGGAGAGACTCTGGTGGCAGCGAATTACCAAGGGTGGTATCTGTTAGGTCTCTTGTGGTTGGAGCCTCTAACAGGCAGGTTTAGTTCTTTTTGACCAATGATTGCCTGTATCGGTGTACTTATCTTCCTTTCTGCATTTGAATGTATCTACAGAGGAAAGGTTCATTAAGGCTGGCAGATAAACATTCACTATGAAGACCTTATTCAAACGATGTGCTTCCTTTCATAAGTCATCCTTCTCTATCTATACTTTCCTGGCTCTGATATTTATCACAGAGCCAGGAAAGTATAGATAGAGAAGGATGACTACGATACTGGAGGCTGACTATCCCGCTAGGCTCTCCTCCTCCAACACTTCCATTATGCAATATAGCACTGTCCGGGTCTCACCACTCAAACGGAGACGGATTGTCGCGGCAGGCTTGGGAAGAGGAGACACACCCTACTTCACAACAGGAGGGAGAGGGGGGAGTGTCATGGATTCCCTAACCGAAGGAACCCCTGACATCAACCCAAGACCAAACCCACAAGACCATATAAGGTCATAACTGAGAACGGGCATAGAGACCAATAATATGTCATTAGGGTAACCAGATCATGCAGACAGGGAACTGATCATTAGTATGCATATTGCCTTATATAGTCTGGCCTGGGTTCATGTCTGGCAGCCTATATGGACAAGGCCAGAATGCCTCTTGTAAGTTAAAAGTGAAGACACATCAATTCCTACTATCATTTGTAGTGGGTTGGCTTATCTCGGTATAACGAGCTAGTTATCCATAACATGTGTTCTTTGCTAAAATTTGTTGCTGAATCACAAATAAATACAGCAATGCAAGTTGACCGATGAGTCACAAATGAAGCTGGAATAGAAATCAAGTCTATCCAAACCAAATAAGCTCAGTATACTCCTCTGATATGCTCAGTACTCCTCTGATATGCTGCCACCAGAGAAAGTCCCCTGTAAAGACTGATAGAGTTTTAAGTCTATTTTAATTGTCAATGCAAGGAAAAGTCTCCTTTACCACTCAGAAGCTCCCCTTTTATAGGTTACCTCTCGTTGGTTCAGGATACAACCATATATGGTGAAATTACAAAGTGTGATTATTATCTGTCCAATCAGGATGATACACGTGCAACTACTATATATGACAGTATTAATCAGTAAAATCACCTTCTCAATAATCAACTTCAAATTTTATTCACTCGACGTTCGTTTTGACTAGGTGCTCTAGTCTTCATCAGGAATAATAAGATAAGGCGCGCATGAGCTTGTTATATACCGATAGCTAGCTATCCACCACTTGCCAGTACACACACCTAGCATGTGCCCCGGATGTAAAAATAATAATAATAATAATAATAAAATAATTTAAAAAATTAAACGAACAACAAATAAAAATGTACATAAATAATAAATAAATAAAACATATACAATTTAAAAATATAACAACAACAACAGCAACAATAATATTGATAATAATAATAATAATAATAATAGATTTTAATAATAGATTTTAAATAATAAACAGATAATAAATAAATAAAAATATGATAATGATAATAATAATAATAAATATTAAATAAATAAAATAAAATAAAAAATTAAAAAATTAAAGCATCTCATTATACCTGACTGATGAAGACTAGAGCATCTAGTCACAATGTTGAAGTTGATTATTGAGAAGGTGATTTTAATGTTATTATGTCAACTGAGAGTTCATTTAGAAATATTAATCAGTGTCTCAGGCTAGTTTTAACGGGATAAGACATGTCATAACGAAGTATGATGTATATTGCATGCAAGTGTTGATAGATGGTAATTTGATAGTTATGCTGGTTTCTGTGAGTCTTCTCTCGTCTACCTTTTCCTCTGTGAGGTCATGTTTGCAATATAACAAAAATAACATGTTGCTAGTGTAGCGACATATTGTTAATCAACATTAAGCCTAAAGGAACGAGCAAGCAGGTCGGCAAATGTAGTAGCTGCCAATTGTCTCATTAGAGATATTCTAGGATGTCGGTTTCTTGGATGGGTTATTTTTTATTTTGTAAATCTAAGGCACATAATAATATATTTTGTACCAGCAGCTTCATTTGTACAAATAATAGTGGTCTTATCAGAGGTTAACACCACATCCTGGCATGGGGGTTTCTTGGGTGGGTCCTTTGATTAGGCCTCTTGCCACATACTCCCATACTTTTATGGTTTTTGAACTCTACATCAGAGTAACCACTGCAACTAACCTATCCTCCCCCTGGTGGGTAGAAGAGAAACACCTTCTTAGCTCTTTGTCCAGCTCTTCACCACAACGTCTTGCCTTCTTAGTTTCTTTGTTGGTATCTGACAGTGCCTTCCCCAGAGTGTTCTTGTGCTCTAGACAATCTTCTCAGCATTGAGGGGTTGCCATCTACAGTGCATCGATCAGTGATCTTCTTTGATTTGTCTCTGCAAACCTCAACTCAGCAACCCTCCAACTGGAATAAACACTGACGCAGCTTTCATCAAAGTTTGACTGTACTTATTAAGAAGCTACTCCTCTCTCAGATAATCTAAGATTCTGGCTTATGCCTCAATTCATCTTCTAGCTCAGGTTGGTCTGGTTTATGGATGTTCCTTTATAGTGTTGGTCCCAAATACACCTATAGGTTACGACGACTTGCTGGGCCTTCCCTCCCCTGAAGAGAAGGAAAATGGAAACTTCTTTTCTGAGTTGCTATGAATCATGATTTGTCTCAAATAGTTGGGAGGGGTTTAGTTTTCATGGAGTTCCCCTTATAGGCTAAAAAATGCAAAATTGAACACAATTCACTTATCTAAAAAGATTTGCAATTTATAAATGCCCCCAAATGCTTAATCTACTATACATTTTGGATTTTATATATGACCAAATGGGGACGACGTGTTCATCTATAATCAAAGACCTAAGCTTAAAATGCACAGAAGGCAAGAAAACTTACAAGATTCGCTGCAAAGTGTTAAAGGACTAATCATAAAAAGGAGGATAAATGTGTGTGTGAAGACTTCAGAGCTCCATAGATTCTGGAGAATTCACTGTAATATAAGCTTAAAAATATAAGTTTCTCTGTGTGCTCTCCCTTGGTTTAAAACATCGCATAGGTATAACTATGCCAAAGTCTAAGGAGGGGTAGGTGAGTGCGTGATCCTCTGCTGATGTTGCTACATTCAGGATAGTGTCATACGGCTGTATTACTAGTGAGGTAACAGGAAGCTTTTCTCTATACTACGTGTTTTCCAAATTAGATTATACTAAAGAATGTTGTTACCCACTATTTGTGGCCCACCCAACAGGCTAAGTGCTGATCCTATGGAGTTAATGAAAACACTCAATGTATAGAGAACTGCTTCCTGTAACCACACTTCCAGTCAGGAGCCACACTTGCAGCCAATTCAGGCAATCAATTTTGATCCCCAACCACACACTTTAGCTGTATGTAACTTTGGCATAATTATAACTATGCCACATTTTTAATATCAAGCAAAAGCATACAGAGAGACTAATCTTTTCAGCTGTATGTTAAGTTTATACATGAAGTATGCAGAATCTATGGAGCTTAAAACTCATAACTACAATTTCCCATTTTTATGGCTAGCTCCATTACTGTTTGTGCTCTAATAATAAGAGCAAGGTTGATTAATGTGCATTGGTCATGTCCACACTAGCATTCATAACCAAAAATTGTAGCCCCTCTCTCTTCTCCCCTTCCAAAGATATTGTTTTTCTCGTCCTGTGAATGAGCTACCACAGACCTGAAGGAGATTTACAATGCTGAATAGAAACAATAGCTAAAGGTAAGGCAGTGGCATAGATGGATGATGTTGCAGAAATCTCACAGGGAAAAAAAAAACCCTGGAATATGCTAGCAACTATAGTGGCTATAGCAACCTCCCTTAAATATTAAACATAAAATTGAGGAGGTATTTTATAAGTAAGTACAGATAAGTTAGTTTAGATGTAGCTATCTTATGCCTTATGTACAGTCTTTTTATTTGGTGCATATTTTTTGCACAATTGTTAAATCAATTCAAATCACCTCTAGCTCAGTAGGTGCATTGGATCCCAGGACATACATAAATATGCACATTGAGTGTGTGATGTGGACAGGTCATTAGGAAGCTGGAAAAAGCTAATTCTCAACAATTAACCAGTTTATTAATTCTCGTTCACATAAAGTAGCATAAAACCAAAATATGGAAATAACACAATCCAGTATACTCAAATCCCCTAATCCGGACAGCTTACAACCATAACTCAGAAATGGAGTACCCCACATTTTCGCCAATATTGATTTCCCTTGAATTCTGCATTCTTACATTATTGAGTGCATGGACATACACAAAACATGTATATACTGCACATCTATAGTGGCTGAAAACAACGAGAACACACTCATTTAGAAAGGAAATGATGGTGATTTGCCTCCGTACATCTTCTCTCATTCAAGCTGCAATGTCGTGCCATTTTTTCACAAGAAGAAGATTTCCAGCCACAGCAGTGAGATTTCTGGGTTGTTGAAAGCTTCACCATTGTATGACTTGAATCATGGCCTTCCACCTTCGCCCTTCCACTCTTATTATGACTGTTGTGTGCAGCTTTCCAAATTATCCTTCTCAGACATCTTCAGCTATAAAAAAAAAACTCTAAGCAAAAATCGCTCTTTGTCAACAAAAACTGGACTGTAAAACTGTCAAAACAAATCACACTTCTGCAAGTACAAGGACTGTGCACAATACATGTGATGCGATAGTGCACTACGAGGGTGCCTGGTAAACTGGTGTTCCTGGATGTGGGACTACCAGATGAGTGGATTTGAAGTGTACTATTAAACTGAGCAATACATTACATGGCCAAGAGTTGGCACCAGAAACAAGATGGTTTCTCACACCCAATCACCAAAGAATAGTTACCACCTGTGCCACAAAGTTGCTAGCTGTGCAACTTTCATAAGAAACTTGCATGACGAAAAGTGATTGGCTACCATACCATTGTAAGTTCTAGCATTTAGTTTCATAAACCTGTGATTTAATGTAGTAACAACTAGTAATTACAATGACCTTCTAGATAATCAACTTGAATTTTACTCTCGAAATTTTGACCAGATGCTCTAGCCTTCATCAGGAATAATTCCTGGTGAAGACTAGACCTTCCAGTTCAAACGTCGAAAGAGTATAATTTCAAGTTGATTTTAGAGAAGGTTACAGTAATTTTATTATGTTAACTGAGAGTTCATTGAGAAAGATGATTATGCTTGCAATAGCTAAAAGTCTATTGCAGGACTTAATTGAATCTAAATTTAATTAGTAGCAGCACAAAAAAGGATTAACTACATGATAAACAGAGCCATAGTCATCTCTATTAGACAACATAACTAAACCATATAATTATAATACCTTAAAAATAGCATAGCTGAAAAACAGAATATGTTAAGTTGGTAGGACCAAAAAAAGGAAGACGGGACTATAACCTATCCCTCTTCAATACACTAACACAGGCTGAAACTGAGCTAATTAAGATTTGCAAGGACTTCGTCAACTAAAAAGGTATACAAGCTGGCAGGCAAACAGTGAGGCAGGAAGGGGTGCAGATAGGCAGACAAGCAAGCTAACAAGCAAAAAGACAAGATAGAATAGTTGACAGATAATGATCGTCCAATCCAAACAAGCAAACAAACAAAAAGTACACAACAATAACAGCAAAGCCTATCATTTATAATTTTTATATATATATTCTTTCAAACAAGGGACCCTCTAACCTATTACACAAAATATCTCTGGATTTCAGATAAATGATTGCCATATTACAATCTGCTTGTGCTTTCTATATATATTTTTGGTTCTTACATACCATTCCTGCACACGAGTCCAGCATCATCTCCATGAGAAGTGCAAGTGTGTCTCTCTGGTCCCCAACCATGGAATAAACATTGATCTAAATATTGCTCAGTTCCTCTGCAATACAGTTTACTCATCCATATGGGCACTTCATTAGCAGCTCTGCCAGTTCTAGCATTAAATGTTGGGCAAACCACACCAGAATATCCCAACATGCTAGGAAAAGAAGTAAATAAAGTCAGGATCAAAATTTGATATTAAAGGTACAGTATCTGGTTCATCACTGAAAACATATGCACTGTTATGTATCTAGCATATTTATTACGTGTCCTCTCCTTCCCATCCATGACATACATTATATTTGCTAGATTTTCTTCACTTCACATCGCTTCATGATGGGTACGATAAGAAATTCAAATAATAATTAGCCATGCCAATACACTGTTTGGTTATAGTTCCATTGTCCTATGACAAATGAGCTTGCAATACAGATAAATTAACCTAGTGTATATAGCTATATAGCTCATATCATAACAGTAACTGTACATACATATACTTTACCGGCAAGCTACTCGGCCATCACTCATACTCCATGATACATCACAGATTGTTCCCCAGGTGCCGTTGTAGAGAACCTCCAATCTGCCCTGATTTTCAAACAAAGTTTCTGAGCTATTAAGTTGAATATCTTGGATATTGGTAGATGAAACAGTAGGTTGACCTGGGGGGGAAATGCATTCCTCATAATTATGATTCTCAAAAAGTGAAAGCAAAGAAAACAGCTATATAAAACTAAAAGAACTCTAATGGCCGGTTGGAAATATTCATTGAAACAGAACTAACAATAAGCAGATAGTATGAAACATGACTTGCCAAAATTGCGGTAGAAAGTGAGAGCCAAAACCTGAAGCAGAAGAGCAGCTTTCATGATGCAATACCAACACAAACAACTTTGGATAGCAAGTCGTTCAGCAGGCCAGACTCACGCGCTCAAGCGTGCAGATTCGGAGAGGAGTGGTTTATAAACCCACCCCAAACAGCCTCCAGTTCTTCTACCCCGGCTGGGGGAAACAGATGAGGAAAATTCGTTCACCGCGGGGAAAAATCAATCCCGCCTATCACGGACCAGGCAAAATGGACCGGGACCTACTGTCGAGTAAGTGTTGCCAAAAGTGGACCTAGTCTGCAAAATTTGGATCGTGTCTAGCAGAAATAAATGCAAGGCATAGTGTGCTGAGCGAAGGTGTAATATTAAAAAACACAACTTTTGCGCACAGCCAACAGTAGACATTTTTTATATAACGATCATTTCCATTTTAGAACTTGTCAGGTGAGATCATTTCAATTTAAGCAAACCTCATAGCTCGTGTGTTGACGAATAGAGTGGTAAGTCAGAATGAAACTTCACCTGAAACTTCACCCTAACCTAAGAAAGCTTCTCCGCCATGGGCTGCTGTACTTCTTCCACGATTTTTTTTTTATAACACTCTTCTTTTTTCAATCTCAGTTTGCAGGCTTTGAATTTTCTCTCTCTCTCCTTTTCTGAAGTCTATTTTCTTTATCCAATCAAACGGCTAGCTGTTCTGCTTATGGAATCAGCAGGTGTGCACGTAGCTGTGGTTTTAGTATGCACATGCGCGCAAGAAACTGCTAATCAAATCTGTGTTGCCGGCCACTGTAGACTTATGTCCAGCCCAGACTGCTAATAATTCTGTGGTTTGTAGCACTCTCGATTCAAGTGCTTTATTGTTGTTTGTAAACCACAACAAAGTAGGTAAGTTGCGTGGCTCAAGCTTACCTAAGCTGTGACGCTTAGGTTGATCTGATGATTTCTTTTTTCGAAGTGGCTAGAGGACCGGCAGCCGGCGACGGTTGGAGAACCGGTAGTGTATATTTATGAACGAGCCCAAGAGGGCGTGGTTATCTATGTTGATTCGATGTCTACTAAAAAAAATTCCGGTTGCTGGACGCTTTAGGATATTTGATGAGCTTGTGAGTAAATTAAGGACTAGGGCTAGGGCTAGGGCTAGGGTTTTGTCCAGTTTCCGAACCGGTTGCCGGTTCTCCAAGTAAATTTAACCGTCGCCCGCTGCCAACCACTTCCTTCTTTTTTTTAATCGTGCCCAGTACAATGCAGTAGTGATATGTACAGATGAGGTTTGTAGCTATCGTTTTCTCACAGCTATCTCAAGCATTCCATTGTATGTCAAGAACTACTGATCTATTTTCTTCTTGAGCTCTACTTCTCAACTTCTGGAACGCTTTATTTATGATATGTGTATCTGCTATGGCGACAACACAATTTGGTTTTCTTTGAGCCTGTCCCTCATTGCAGTGATTACTCAGTAATATTAGTGAGTTGGTTTACATTAATTCTCAATTTGATTGGGACTTTGTGAAACCATTTGATATTGTTTCACATTATGAACTTCTTGTCAAGCTGAGAAGCATATACCCCAAATGGCGATCTCTGGTCTTGGGTTCAGAGCTATCTCACAAAAAGACAGCAAAATGTATGCTTGGGAAGCAACCGATCAGACCTATCAGCAGTAAATTCAGGAGTACCCCAAGGTAGTATTCTAGGTCCACTGCAGTATGTATCAACGACCTCCCATTACATGCCAGTAACTCAAATCATTTCCTATTTGCCTATGATGCTAAATGTATGAAGCTGGTTGAGAATACCCATGGCTGCACATATATGCCTTCAAGGTTATCTGGAGAACTTAAGGGCATGGAGATGTAAATGGAAGTTGATGTTTAATTAAATGAAGTGTGTCCTCCTCCTTAGTTATTATAAGAGATCCTCTATTTCCCTAATCTTGTAATATCTCCAAACACAATATCCCAGTGAAATCTACCCACAAAGAACTAGGAGTCATTACCACTCTTATCTTTATTGACAGCTCATTACAATCATTTGGCCTCAAGGGCATTCAGACTGCTTTGGCACACATTAATCTCTGTTGTCTCCATTTATAAGATCACAATTTTTGTTTTGCTCTCAAGTAGAGCATCAACATTTAATCAAGTATATCCTCAAACTCAATAAGATACAAAGGAGAGCTACAAATTCTATCTTATTTATCTTACTATAAGACAGGCTCATTCAATAGACCTTTTACCATTGATGGGTGAATTCGTACTGAATGACATGATTTTCTGCATAAGAAGTCTCAAGTCTCCAGTGAGTCACTTAACTACATTAGCTTTAGCTCTAACAGAATAAGGTCGGGTACTAATGAGCACACTATAGATGAACTTACAGTGAATCCATATAAAATACATACATAAAACAGATCAATTGAAGAATAGTCACCCAGGCCGAGGAAAACCTGATCTTCTGAAGAACAGTCAACCGAGCTGGAACGATCTGAAGTATAGTCACCCCAGCTAGATCTACATTGGGAATTAGAGAGTAATATGATCACACAGGCTCTGGGATGCGTTCTGAGAGAAAGCCCTAGCCCCACTCCCAACCCTAGCCCCAGCCCCAGCCCTAGCCCTAGCCCAAGTCGGGATCTTCTAAAGAATAGTCACCCAGGCCGGGATCTTCTGAAGAATAGTCACCAGGGCCGTGCTCGGGCAACTATTCTTCAATTGACCCCATAAAACATACATAAGCAATACCAAGTATTCCATCCGACTCCCCTGTGAGGGCTCCCTTCGTTCGCCAAGTAGAAATGAATACAAGGCATGATGTGGCAAACTAAGGTACAATAAAAACATCAATTTGAAATTTATAAAAGGCAAGGGCAGCAAAGTGCAATAAAAAAATTCAATTTTAAATGTATATCACACTGCTATAAGTATTGTCCTACTCCTAGCATCACTGCAGGGCTAACACTATACACTGATCTATAAATTATTCATGTCATCAGGTGTGTTAGCAATATGGGGAAGTAAGCAGTTCAATATTGATTGTGATGATCATTACCATTTTAGCAAACTTGCCCAGAGCTAGATTGTGTTGATGAATAGTATGGCTAAGTCAGAATGAAACTTTACTTGAGCCTTCTCCACCAGAGGCTGATGTGCTTCTCCCACAATTTTTCTATAACAGTGACTTTTCCCCCCAAGTCTTTGTTCTCCTTTTCAGAAGCAGGCTTTCACTTTTCTCTCTCTCTCCTTCTCTAAAGTCTATTAACTTTTTGGCTTAAAAAGATTTGGAATCTTCAGCTATGCACAAAGTTATGGTTTAAGTATGCACATGCACACAAGAATCTGCATGACAACTATCTCTAAATTCAAAATGGAGCCTCAGTTGACATAAAAACATTATAATAACCCTCTCAATAATCAATTTCAAATTGTACTCTCTCTCAATGTTTCGACTGGATGCTCTAGCCTTCAGCAAAAATTCTGAATCAAATAATAACTACTGCAAATGATTCTATGCCTACTTCATAGTAAAAATGTAAATGAAGATAAGAAATGCCAGTTGCTTATAAAAAGAAGTAAATGTCGTACTGATAAATAACAGGGATTTTGCGCATGCGCTGAATGTAAACTGAAGTTATTTAAGACAGGTGTCCCGTTCCTATTTTTTGTAGGTGAACATATGGTGAATATTATATAATACACCATGCACAGCACTGTCAAGTTTTCTATTCAACTCCCCAGTTAGGCCTCAGCTTTTCTCACCAATCACATTGCTCTAAGTATTGTCCTACTCCAAGCATAGCTTCAGGCCTAACACTATACACTGATCTGTAAATTATTGATGTCATCACATTGGATTGTAATATGGAGAAGTAGCTAAGTATATTATATTCATCACAGTTTTCAAAGAATATCAGCTCAATATTGATAAAGGTCATTTCCATTTTAGAACATGTGCGTGATGATGATTTCCATTTTAGAAAATGGGTCCATAGCTAGAGTGTGTTGATAAATAGAGTGGCAAAGTCAGAATGAAACTTCACTCTAAACTAAGGAAGTTCTCCATCGTGGGCTGCTGTGCTTCTTCTTTTATAAAACTTGCTTTTTTTCCCCTCCAAATCTCAGTTCTCTTCATTCTGCTGTTTTAGAAGCAGGCTTGGACTTTTTTCTATCTCTCTCCTTAACTGAACTCTATTTTCTTTTATCTATTATGCAAATCAAACAGCTTGCTATTCTGGTTAAAAGATTTGGAATCTGCAGCCTTGCATGTAGGTGTGGTTTTAGTATTCACATGCACCCAAGCATCCACATGACCACTATTAACAAATTAATCATTTCAGTTTATTGGATTTCATTTCTACAATATGCGAGGCAAAACAATGAGAATATGAAGTTTATATATACTGAGGATGTAGTTGGACTGCTGCCATGTATTGGTGCAGTTATTAATGACCCCAAAAACCTGTAATGATCTAGGTATGTCAAAACACAGTTGAAGTACTGCAACAGTAATGCTTTAGCCTTTTGGTAGTGCTAGATCTAGTTGGTGACTCAATGAACTAGACAAACTTGAAAATAGAGATTGAGACATTCTCATCTTTTAGACATTTCACCAGAAATAGTATTTTCTAGAGATCCATCCAGAATGTCAGTGGAAACATTTGGAGTGAGGACAATCTAGATTTGTAATCTCGGACATCCTTTAAAATATATTTCATTGCCCTGCATTGGGCCCATTTTAAAGCAGCTATGTCCTTGATTAGCTTTGGTCTACATAATGCCAGGTATAGTTCAGTTTGAAATTGAATAGTTCTATGTAATGCAAGTTGATTTACTAACAACGTGCATCATGGTTGGCAGGTTTTCTATAATGATGTGTGTCAGATTCATACTTAATTCCTCACAATTATGTTGGGCGAAGTAGGAACCTTAAAAATCAGTGGGCTCGCTATGGGTGAGAGTCACGTGGCGAGTGGTTTTCACTTACGTATGGTAATAGTTTGGCTTTTCTACATTACCATCAGCAAACAGGATGCCAGAGTTACATTAAAGCCATCATATTAATAAACTTTATTCATTCATATACAACTACTGACTCAATACCTATGTGCCACTCCCCATCAACCTACAATATTTTATTCCATTATAAAGCACACTGAGAGATCTGTCCATTATTTGGCAGTAAGATTGCATGCATGAGACTAAATTAACAGACACAACATCATTTTTTCCCTGAGTTTTAGGTCCCTTTAAGTAAGAGGACTATTCTCGCTTAGCAGAAATGTGAAAGTAAGCATTAATAAATGCTTTAATCTAACTTTTGGATAACTGAAAATATGTAGGTATATTTGCCATAATAAATAAATTGATGGAATAAGTGTGAGCCATGCTTGAGTGGATCTTCTGTCAACTGTTGATTTATTTTAAATATGTGAACAATTCCCTGCTTAGAAAAAGAACACCATTGCTTAATGGAAAAAAATTAAGAAGACATTTGAAGATCGAGGAAAGAGAACTGGCTGCACGGTGAAGACAGATTGCTCAGTTAATAACCGTCAGAACATGCATGGTCGAATTTCTTTATGACATAGCTTTTCACCTTCTCAACATGATCTAGCTAAAGACGTGGATACACTGTTTGTCCTGAGGCTGTACAAACTATAAGTACTACCAGTCAAAATTAACTATCAATTAATGTATAGTTCACATGTTTGTGTAATGGAAGAAGATATTCTTGGAGCATCATTAAATGATTAATGCACTTCATGTAGTTTATATAGCTCAAGCACTTGTTAAAGTTCAGAGATACAATAACTGCAAGATCTTGGATAATCTCAAGAAGACTCATAGATGGCTAGATAGTTTACAGAGGTATTATATGAGCAGAGATGATCCAGTTCACTGCTGCCTGGCAACGAGTTCAGAGGAGCATCAATGCACATCTAAACTCAGGACTAATATCACCTTGACTTTCACTCTCCACTCTTCGTCAAGCATCTGCCATGAATACAAAATATATATATCTAAAATTCTAGGAATTTTTTGTTGGCTTTCCAGCCGATGATAAGCCGATGATATAACACACATTCAATGCTCACGGGTTCATTTTGAATCATGTACAACAATATATTTTCCTATGGGACATGCCATAAGTGGGTTTTGCTGAATGTATTTGATGTAATAATGCAAATCTCCCATTGGGTCTAGAGTTTGTGTGATTATAACGTTAGAAATATCATTATATAACTTGCTATGGTATATTGGACCCTGATGTGATAGGTCTTTAACTCTTTAGGGCTCATGCGGATATATCTTCATGCATAGTATGTGTGTTTTATTTCCTTATGGTAGAGGATAGATCTGTATAAAGATTGCAACTTGGAGGACATTACAAAACAGCTCATACTCTGAAATCCAAGTCAAATTGTTAGCTTCTCTGACCATACTCCATTAGAATAACACAGCAGTTGCTTAAATTGAATGGCAAGTGTCATAGTAAAATGGTGAGATTTATACTCATAAAGGAAAAGGCTTACTTTAAAATATGAGATTTTACAGGAGGGGTTAAGAACCAAGTACTTGGTGAAAGCCACATTGAGTTGGTGTAGCGTTTGTAGAGCTACATTGACTGACTACACCAAGAGTTGGTGTAACTGGACAAAAACAAAAATATCAAGTTGCTGAAGGCAACAAATGATCAAGTGGAAATGATCCAAGAGAGAAGCATTGTTTGTCACACTTGAGCTTGAAGATGGAGGTTACGTATTAGCTAAGTAAAAATAATTACTGCTAAGTCATTTGGCTTAACACTAGCGAGGTAAAGAGATCATGTTTGCTTTTATTGTTGCTGGGCTAGCTATCTTTTCAACAGAGTTTACCTGATACAAATAGAGCCAACAAGCCATGAAGAAAGCATCTTTGACTCCAGCTGTTCTTATCCCACTTACTTGAAATCAAAGTCAAGCATGCTCATGCATCACGTTATTTTAAATTTTGAGCCCTAAAGAGTTAGTTATTATTGAAGGTATGGTGGACTCGAAAAAATACTCCAACTTTACTCTAACTCCTTCCAGCAGTCATTTACTTTGTTCATCACACCTGAAAAAAGTATGCAAATTAAATTGTAGAACAAATGATAGTATGCGTTGTTTCGTAATATTGTCTAATAAGCAGTTTAAGTAATGCTGTTTTGCAGGTTGGGATTAGAAGCAGCCACTGGACACACAGATTTTATGATATCTGATGATGGATTTCAATGAGTCCTTGACAGACACTGTTCAACTGCTATTTTGCTCTAGAGAAAAGATGTTTATTAGTTTAGCCCTAATATCCTATGACTATGCTAGCCATCCTTTTCATGAGTTCTCTCGAGGACTTCTCTTAAACAACTTTACTCCTGTATAACAAAGAGTGGAGTTAGTGTAAAATATGTGGTGTGAGATGATTGCTAATTCTCTTACAGTTCAGTTCCGACATTAGCAAATCAGGTTACTTTTGCTAAATGTTGTTGTCTTCTACATAAAGGAAAAGGCTAAAAAGTTATTATTATTATTCTAAACTTTCATTATAGGAATGGGTTAAGAACCAATTACTGGGTGATGATACATTTACGGACTACACCAAGAGTTGGTGTAGCTATTCCTAGCTACTAATAGTTCAGGTACAACTACAACCACTCTAGCAAACTCCAGCTAATCAACCAAGCCTACATATATAAATATACTAGAAATGAATGCAAGGCATTGTGTTGTGTATGAAGGTGCCATTAAAAACATCAATTTGAAATTTATATCACATTGCTCTAAGTATTGTTGTACTCCAAGCATAGATGCAGGCCTAACACTATAAGCTGTTCTGTAAATTATTGATGTCATTATTGCATACCTGTGGTCATTCAAAAATTAGAAAAAATGTAGCTTAAGACCATGTGGCATATTCAAGAGAACATCTGCCAATCTAAATGTTTCTAAATACCCAGGGGGAGAAATAGATTTAACAGACACGGCGTGCTGTAAAAGGTTGGCTGCCACAAATCATATCTATATATATTTATAAACAAAAGGTATATGGACAACCTTGTCAACAAGCTACTGGAAGTTCGTAGGAAGCCTCTGAGCAACATTAACCCTTGTACATGAATATTTCTCACTTTAGGCATGATCAGTCATTGTGGTTTATCATTGTCCCACTAATGGAATTTAGTTCTAGGAACCCCAAGGTCTATAACTAAGTAATTATGACAATTTGTACCAACTGACTACCGTAGCAACATTAACCTTTGTTCCTACTAATAGTTAAGGCACTCTTGCTAATTACTAGCATTGATGGTTGAATTAAAACCCAACACCACATGGTATTTGTTTAGCTCCTATACTGGGAAGAATTGGCAGGTGACTGTGCCTAGAGCTAGAGTTGACCATTGGTTTAGGTAAGTATATTAACTAAGCCAGCCAGTGCTAGTGGTTAGTACCTATCGCAACTCCTACTTTCTGACTCAAGAGAAGAAAGTATTGAGTCTGCCAGCGGCTGTTAAAAAAGCATAGTAGCTGCTTAGCTGATAGTAATGCTATAAGAAAATGCAGGAGTAGCTATCAAAGTTATGAGCCAGAATTCAGAGCAGCAAATTGTTCAAATAAATTTCCACTAAATAACTTTTTTCTCCCATTAAGTCAATTTATGTTGTAGGTATCTGTCAGATGACAGGAAAAAGGGTGCTGGAGGGAGCCATGTCTCTGGAACGACTGAAGAGAAAGTGCGAAGACATGCTTACAGACTACACCAAGTGTGTCATATGTCAAGGACCTGCAATCAAACAACTGTTGAACATTCAGCTAACAACAGTCCCAAAACTTCTTGTAGCCATTACCTGTCGACAGGACTAGACCTACAGAAGGTTGCACCATGATGTAACCAAGGACTCGTGGGTGGCAGAGAAGTCAGCCAGTGGCATGCCAAATGCAGAAACTTGTACATCAATGAAAAGAGCTACAGACTAGCAGAAAAGAGGCATCCAGGAGCAAGCTGCACAATGCTGGCTCAGCCAGAATGCAGTACCTCAACCAAAATGTTCATCATTCCCAGCAGGCATCACACAGCAGTATCTGATGCCAAGAGTACATGTATGATATGTACCAAAAGGTGGCTTAAAGGAAAGACACCTACAGCCAGGGTGTCAACAGAAACCAGCCAACAGGCGATCGTTGAGAAAGCCAAGAAACTGAGTAGAGAGGACATTTTGCTAAGACTGATTGGGCAAGGACATGACATGGTTGCAAATGACATATCATATCACATACCATGCATGAATGCATTCAAGGCAACACGAGTCCTGACTGGTAAATCTGCACAGAAGAATCTGTATGATGTGGCTTTGAATCATCTGGTGGAGCAGCTAGAAATATCCCTGTTGCAGGATAAATGTGGCTTCCTGATCAAGCCCTTGTGGGACAACTACTTGGTGATTCTCCAGGAGCTAGTAGTAAAGACTGCAGACACGAATATCACTGAAATGTAAACTGCAGCAGAAATTTGGGAAACGCATCTCCAAACCAGTGGATCTGCCTTTATCTTTGCATCTTCCATACCACTCGGTGATGCCCTTGAGAAACTGAGGCAACTGGAGGCAGAGAGCTTGAAAACATTGAACTAAATAATAAATGGAAGCTGAAAGTGTCACAGGTAAGCAAGATAGCCCATAAGAAGACTTCCATTCCTCTCATTTCATGTGCCAACAGTGCAACTGACTCTATAAATTGGCATAGGGTGGATGATCATCTTGATAGAATTCAGCCATTTTTGTAGTGATGCACTCTTCGGCACTGATGGTAAATAATATGGACGGTATTAAGTACATACTCTGTAAAGCTCTTTGATAATGGATGCTAAACTGTCATTTAGTTCTGAAATCAAGTGGTCAACAAGAGGAATAGAGATACTACGACAGTAATATTCACTAGGAGAATTGCCAGGAACATTGTCTCTGTGAAGCTGGTAACCACAAGGTCTAGACAGGATGGCTGTATACAAATACTCTGACACAGTTTCTCAATAGTGTTGAACCATTTAGAGTGACTATATTCCTAACATCCATCAAAGTTGTGGTCACATTGCCAATCTCAACCACTGCTTGAACTATATCTTTCGCTTCAGCCAGAAGAGTGGAGGTTAATGATTGGATATACTTAAGACCAGCATTGGTGAGAACTAATACACTAAGGAGAAATCTTTTGTGCTAATTGCTAGCAAATGTGTTCAGGTATTTCAGGCATCAGTTGTCGTATCTTCAGGCCACTCGGTAGTACTGTGTATATGTTTTCCATGCATGCCACAATAGAAGGATAAAGTGACTGGAAAAGGTTGAGAGCATCTAGTCACTGCACCCAGTTTGGCATAAGTCTTTTAACTTATCGACTGCTTAGCTGGTTGTGTAGTACCATTGGACTTCTCCAGAATGTGCAGCATTTTGGAGGAGTAGCAAAATACATAAAATCTTGACCTAGAGTATCCATCATGTTATGAATATTGATACATCCGATGAATTAACGACTGCTAAGTTTAAGCAGTGTGTTGTGCAATAGAGATATAGAGTGGTGGGGATACATGATGACTTGTTATGACAGTGCTCCAAAATTAGGTGAAGATGAGCAGTTGGAAGAAGTGGAATTTTGCAGAATGGAGAAGTGAAACTTTATAATTCTATTATGGTAGTATGCTTGCCAAGTATGATAAAAGAGTGTGTATAGCATATTTCTAACTAAAAATTGACACCCAGGGAAGAGTAACGAGGGATTACTTAATCATTGTGGGGATACGAATAAAAAGTCCTTTAGAAATGGGTCACGAAGTATCGGTATCTAGTGGGCAGGGAATGGTGTCTAAAGGAATGGCATAGATGCATTTATTATCTTGAGTAAAATATTCTGTTATATTTCTTCGAGGTGGTGAGGGAAGTAGAGAGTGAGATTTAAGAGGCTGAGTGATAAAGATAGAGTTGTGGTCAGAATTAGATAAAGAAGGTAAAATTTCACATGAGATGGGAGTGAGGGTGAAGAGTAAATATACAAGGGATGCAATTGGGGGAATGGTGAGTTGAATGTTGGGCAATTTGGCTGAGAGAAAAAGAGTCTGATATTGCATGGATCACATCAAGGAGGAGTGAAGGTGAAGAAAAATTGACATTAAAGTCCCCTAGCAAAATAAGATCATGATGGAAAGGTGAGGGATGGATGGAAGTGTAGGAAGTGAAGCAAATAAGTAATCAGGTGAAGAGGGTGGACAGTAGAACATGGGGAAATTGACAAAAAGTTCAATAGGAGTGGATGGGAAGGAGAAGATGGAAGCAAGTAGAGGCATACTCGATGTTGCCTCCAACATGTGGATTTCAATCTAGTCTGTAAGGGAAGTAGTTTGAGAGGGAGATTTCCGAGTTTAAAACATCTGGAGAGAGCATGATGCAATAATGTGGGTTTGTACATACATGACAAAGCTGTGACTTCATTAAGCTTAGGGAGAAGGCTTCTTGGGCATTAAAGTAGAACAGATTTAGGTGTTTAGCTGGTAATTTGGGTATTGTTGATAGTTGTGGGGAAGTGGCAGATGTGGCACAAGGAGGAAGATGCTGGAGGGAGAAGACCTGGCGAGGAGGTGCTAACTACTGATGGGAGGGAGATGGTTAGAAAAACGCTTTCTTCTTTGTTCCTAGTATTGTGTATTTCGACCACATTCACCAAAAAATGTTTGGGTTACTGCTGCCTTGAGGAACTGAAGTTTTGAGGATTGTTGAAACCAAATTGTTTCGAATAATATTTGTTTAGGTTATTTGAAGTCCTTGCTCTTACTATTGATTAGAGGACATAATGTTTGTGTTCAGGATCGAGTTCGTGAAAAACTTCTCATAAAAAAAAAAGTGCTGTACAGTTTTTGCATTCAGCTGGTTATGAAACTACGGAGGTGAGATTCCACCAACAATTAAGTATGTAATCTATTTTAGCAATCATAATGTTTGAAGTATAAAATTTTCATTGACTATAAAATTATTTGAGCATCATTGCTGAATTATTGAGAGAGTATTTACACATATAGTTCATGTGTGTAATGATAGTGCGAGGAGGGGAGTTGCTTTGGATTACAGGACCTTCGATGCACAGAGAAAAAGTTATACTGTCTGTGCATGTTTAAGTTATAGGATGAGAATGGGATCAATATATATTACTTGCAATAGAAATAGAAATGAGCCTACCACATGTAGTTTAAGTTGCAGGAAGAGGTGCTATTAGTTGATGGCAAGATGTGTGTATGTTTGTGTGTGTGCATGTGTGTGTGCATGCATGCATGCATGTGTATGTGTGTGTGTGTAGTATGTGCATGCACCATGCATGCATGTGTGTGTGTGGTGATCATTTATCATACAAAAGTTATTTCAAAACAAGATCAATCCAAGTTAACAATACATAAAGTCAAAATTAAATGTGTGTATGTGTGTGTGCTCTCAGTGACAGAGATTCACCTCAAAACTAATCTAAGTTTAAAATATCCATAGTTACATAAAGTCGAATAAACAATTAAGACAACAAAGCGTGGTTCATATTTTAACTTAGTAGCCTTCAGTACACGATCAGACTTCATTTCAGCTTCTCTTCAAACATGCTGCTCTCAGTGCTGTGAATAAAATGGCATTTACGGATTATACTATTGTATGATAAAAAAACATTTGAGATGTTAAAAAAACACCCACAACAAGACAAAAGAACACAAATATATATGAAT
This sequence comes from Cladorhizidae sp. MBARI D1340-BT2, assembly GCA_028752905.1. Taxonomy (NCBI): domain Eukaryota; kingdom Metazoa; phylum Porifera; class Demospongiae; order Poecilosclerida; family Cladorhizidae; species Cladorhizidae sp. MBARI D1340-BT2. The sequence continues at coordinate 11,544,361 of JAQNBH010000012.1, read as the reverse complement.
AAGATTAAATGGATAAGCATGAGGTAAGATAACAACCATTACATGGACCAATTATGGCAGGTAAAGGAGCTATCACACTATCACATATTGTGTTACTTGTAGCTTAAAAATTAGTTGCTAAAAATGAAATAACCTCTGTCTGACCTTGCCAATTGTAGCATTCTAAGTTCATATGGTTTCCTGTTTACACATTCCTAGACATGCAGCAAATTTGTTAACTTGCAGCAGCTGCTTGATCACTATAACCTTCGCACTGTCTAAAGATTTTCCATAACACGGACTGCCAAAGGGGTACACCAGCACCCCAGTGGATCTTTTTCAAATATCAACACAAAGAGGCCAAATTTGCCTATAAATCATAATTTATCATTTTTATCCCTTCAACTTAGAACCAGAACACACACACTGGTCTAGTCTAAGCTGGAAAGTGAAGTAAAGTAAATAGCTAACATTATTGAAAATCAAATCACAAAAGATGCAAAATCATCATTGATAATTGAGTCTTTACTGTATTCCTTCTTTGCAAGGAACACAAAACACTGTATGACTAACAGAATGTTCTTTGCAGACAAAACGTGTACACAGACTGCAACTTTTTCTGTCATTTTTCCTAGAGCACAAGTAACATCTACCATAAGTTCGAATCACAATTGGTTGATGTGCAGCACTCTCCAAAGGCAAGAAGCCATGCTTTTGGGCAAGCTGCCTCATTGCTTGTGAAATTCCATGAAAGTTGCCATCAACCCATTTTTGGATTCTAACTTCAATTTCTCTTCTGCAGAGTTCTTCTCCTAGTGCCTCCAAGTGTAGCCGACGTTGTCGCTTGCAGTTTTTCTCCATGATATTAGGGTTCTTGGTTCTGTACAACACAAATGTGTTGTATGAAACAGCATCAAGAAGGGGAAAAAACACATTCATAGGGCATCTGCAGGTGTTTCGTCTACAAGAATACTGAACAATAAGTTTGTCAAAGGTATCGACAGCTCCTTTTGTAGCATTATATGCCATGATAATTTCAGGTTTTTTCATTTCAATCTTCCCACCTCCCTGTAAAATGATGTTTTTGCTGTGGTGCTCTGTGGATAGCAGTATCACTGCCTTACTTTTCTTTGGCACATAAGAAACCAATGTTTTTTCCTTCTGGAAACAAAACATACTTTCATGTAATTCACGGTTTTTATTTTTTAGGAATTGGGGTGGAATTGCCCGTTTGTTCGATTTCTGTGTTCCAACTAGAGTTAGCTTTTTCTCCCATAAGTTTTCTGCCAGGGGAATTGAGGTAAAAAAGTTATCCACTGTAATTCCTCGACTTGTTTTTTCAATTGGTTTTGCCAAGTCAAGCACAACATTCATTCCAATGTTTGTATTTCGTTGTGTTTGATCTCTGTCTTTTCCCAAATAAACCTGCACATTAGACAGGTAAGATGTTTCCATATCGCATAAGCAAAAGTACTTGATACCATACTTGGCTGGTTTGCTGTGCATAAATTGTCGGAATTGGCATTTACCTCGAAATGCATACAGAGTCTCGTCAATGCATATATGACTGTGTGGTTCGAAAGCAATCCGAATGTTGTTTTGAAACTGGGAGAAAATGTATTGCATCTTATGAAACTTCAAGTCCTGCCCTGTACGTGTATCCACATCATCAAAGGTGAGGTATCTGGTAATGGTTCGAAACTGTTTTCGTGTGAGAACAAGAGTTACATATTCCTGATAGTGCATGGAGTCAGGAGACCATATTTCATCAACATCTACGTTTCGCTTTTTCGTAACTCCAAGGATAAGCAAAATTCCCATGTAGCCAATTATTTGATTTTCTGTTACCTCTGGAATATCATCAGGAATCCTTTTTTTAGTGCAATCACAAATATGCCTGATCATAGTTGGTGTAAGAAGTGCAAAGAAAAAGTCCAGTTGGTCTTCATAGTGAGCAACCCACTGTGTCAATCCAGGACGGACATGAATGACATTATGTTGCCGAAATGATGCAGGGTGAGGTGGAGTACTATGCCATTTTGTTCCATCTTTCCCAGTGAAGGCGACTTCAGCAGTATCATGTTCAACATCTTCATCAGAGACATCAGAGTCAATGCAAATCTCTTCTTCTTCTTCCTCCTCCTCCTCTTCATATTCCACAGCATCAATTTCCTCTTCACTGATTTCTCCAAGGCTTCCTGTATCACATACTTCTTCGTCACTATCTTCCTCCAAAATGATGGCAATTACCTCCTCAGCATACATAATATGCACATAAATTCAGGCCCAGAGATAGTTGTTTGAGTGAAATACATGATTTTGAAAAGAAGAAAAAAATTACCATTGACTGCTAAAATGGGTACAGGTGTGCCCCACTTGACTTTTGTTCAATATATCTAGTGAGAAAAAAAGTCAAACAGAAAAACAAATTGTAGTCAAAGATGTAAAATTTATTACTTCGTAAACATGAAAGAGAAATAGTATTAAATTTGTTTGTGTCACACAGGGGACATTATTATATATGTCTGGGGTACACCTGTACCCCTCTTGGCAGTGCGAAGGATAAGCGTATATCTCCACATCAATAGGAGTTCTACTCCATCTCACCAGCATGTTCTGTGCTGGCCCATCTCAAAAGCAATTGGAAAGCTGCAAACTTTGTGTGTTTTTAGAGTATGTGTATGAATTATACTAAACCAGTGTGATACCTCCTTGGAAGTGTAAAAACCATCCACAACAATTACTAGCACATAGAAAATAGTATTGATTTTATTGTAAAAGCAGTTTGTTAAATCAATGGTAAGCAAGAAAAAAGGATTTTAATACCAAGCAACACATAACAAGGAATGCCAAACACAGGAGTAACTGATTTCTTATAGCTACATGCTACATATTGCCTAGTAGTACGTATGCTCTGGGTTAGTTAGAATAGGATGGTCAATGGTTAAACATTTTCAGAGCAAGAGACTGTCATAATTATGTACATTGTCTACTTCACAGTAATGGAAATAATACTGCCTTTCAACAACAAGGCTGCCATATGGGATTCTTAACAAATAGAAGCTAGGATAAATAAAGATAAAGAGCTTGAAGGAGCTATCACACATTGTTCATATACTTGACGAATCTTGAAGAGTAGTTGCTAAAAACCATGGTTCCTTGTTGGTCACACACCCTTCTAGCTTTGCAGCACAAATTGATTACAATCTGTGATCATCAATAAGCCTTCATCTCTACAACAATAGAAGCTATATATACTGCACTCTCACATTTCATGCTCCATGGTAGCTTATCTTAAAAGCAAAAGTGAACAAAACACTTTCACATACAGATTGGGATTATTACTATATGAATCTCTTGCAGTACTTCCTTATCTATACTAAAAGTATCAGTGAGGGAGATCTTGAAAAAATATGGGTGCAGAAACAGCTTAGCAATTAACTCCCAGTATATTTAATAACATATCTATACTTTTGATCAAGGTCTGCAAATGGTGTCACATCCTCTTCCTCTAATCTTTTCACTCCACTGGTTTTGCTGGGGGGGGGGGGGGGGGGGGGGGGGGGGGGGGGAAAGGTACAATCAAAAAATATAAATCAACAACAATTATAATGCACAAGTCTCGTGCTATATGAAGTTTATTTAACTTGCAACTAATTTAATTTATGTCCATGACTATTGGACTATAGGCTAAACCAATAAAGTATGGTCCATAAATTATGATACACATTAATACTTATGAGGAAGTAATGCCCAATGTTTGACCATGAAAGAATCCATTTTTTACACTCTACTGATGTTCTAAAATATTGTTTTTATGTTAAAATTTTAGTACCTTAGAGAAGTAGGAAATACGCCCTTCCAACGATAAATGAAGAATCCAATCATGATGACAAAAACAAGAACAAGAAGAACAGCAATAACCACACCGACAAGAATGCCACCAATATCAGCTGCAGTTATACCACGAAGCTTATACCCAAATATAGGCCTTTCTGATGGTTTATCTGTCTTTGCAGAAGGTTCTGTTGTCTTGGGTTTAAAGGATGTGGTGACCTCATTGACTGGACCTTCAGGATCATCGAGTGTGTCTAACTGGGTGGGACAAGTTGGGTCTAATTGCATTCTCAAGGAGTTGATCATGATGTAAGCACTGCCACTCATGACCCAAGACTGAAGTAAGTCCACTAGGTCCATGGCACTGTAGTTGCTGGTTCCTAGGATGTGAGCTCTGTAGATGATCTGGTGGTTCTTTTGTCCACAGCTGAAGAAACCAGTCATAATGTGAGCATCAGTGAGGCCACAGTTGCACATTTCATTCAAGGATCGAAAGATCTGTTCCTTCACAATGCTTTGCTGGCCTTCAATGTCCTTCTACACGATTATATAGGGACATTTTAAGAAAGTATCTACAGCACTTTTTAGAAAGGATGTTAAAGGTCAAATGTGAAAAGAATTCACGTTAAAGAAAATTCTTAGCAGGTAGTGGTAAATAAACTAGCAATTAATGAATATGCTTCTGCTACACTAGTAAAGAAAACAAAACTGATGCATATAATTTGTTTAAGTTTGATTTTATATTAGCACTTAAACATATATAAGGGGATCTAAAGTTGCTATTGGTTTTATGAGGGATTGATTGAACTTACTCTGAATCTTGAACAGTCCAACACTGGTCCAAATCGAATGTGGAAAAACACAAACTGTTCTATTGGCACAAGAAACAAAACACATTTAATAGATGTGGTAATGTAGACAATTGGTTATCGACCAGGACTAATTACCACATATGATATACGGATTAATTTGCTATGTAAAATTACAATAAATTTACTACTGTCAGAGGAGAATAAACTAGAAGAAACGAGTATCTATTGTCTTGGCCATTGTTTCACAAGCAGTTTATACATGTAGTAAATTTTATATAACAAATATTACGATTAGCTATGACTTAGACTGATGATATTTTGCTTTTTTAATTATTAGTAGTGATGCTTTGACAGAGGCAAGGAGTTATTAACAAATTGTAACAATCAGCATCTGCTCCTACTGTGCCAAGTGGTAGATAAAATGATGTTGTCAAATGAGCAGATGTGGCAGATGAAGGCCCTTTCTGCAGTGTGGAATGAAGTTAACCAAACTACACTTGACTCTACAAAGTGCCATGCACACTCTACACAAGTTTAAAGGTCATGTATGATAAGTTATAAATCCTGGATTAAAATGGTATCTTAGCAGTTTGTAAGAAAGTGAACTGGCTCAGAAGTTAGAGAGGAGAGAAGGACTACATTTCATGTATGCATGACAGGTGTTTGCATGAAAACTGTGCAGAAGAAGGAGGACTGGATGGCCAGGGGAAAGAGCTTTTTTCTCTTATGTTTTATCATACACAATGTAGTGATATTTGATCTATTTTACAGTCTTGCTACTCGTACTTTCAATCATAGATAAATACCACATGCACTATGTTCACCAATCAACTTAATTTCTGATGAAGGCTAGAGCATCTAGTTGAAACGTCGAGAGAGTAAAATTCAAGTTGATATAGAGAAAGTCACATTATGTCAACTTATAGTTTGTTGGGAACTTATATAATATTTAAAATGATAGGTGGTGGGTAATTTCTTGCGATTTGTATACAAGTAGATAATTGAATGCAGCATAGATCATTGGTTTTTGAGAACATATTCAGCAATAATGGTGCAGAAATGTTTACTGAGCTTCAAAATTTAGAATTTTTTAGCTAGTTATCAGAAAGTTGAAATACATAGATCTATATCCAGACTTTTCCACTAAACTGGCTGATATTTGGTCTACTACTCTATCTTCCAATTCATTTGCTAGTTGTTTAATTTATCTTGCACATATACACCACACATATGCAACCATACACCAAATATTCTCCATCTACATCCAGCATCCTTCCTTCACTTTTTATCCTTCAATGATTTCTTTGTGCATTATCAATGGAGTAAGTATAGATTACAATAGCTCACCAAAGTCTGATGAAGCATTGTTAGTAAGTCCAGTGACTCGAACTTGCATTCCTTCACCATTGGCTGTGAGGGCAGCCAATTTGAGCAGGTATTTCATCTGTGGAACTAAAGGCTGCACAATGACATTTGTTATATTGCCAGCAGTAATGGAGCTTCCTTCATGCATGAATCTAATGAGATTTCCCATAGGACTTCTGCCTTCAACCATTGCAGAGTACTCAACCTATAAGAATATAATAACCAATTCATACATAATTTATATTTGGTTTTGTTGTTGTTATGATTTCATTTATTATCGCTAATTCTTCACAGTCTAATTAGCAGCTCTACAATGAACTACAATTTACCTGATTTTAAACTGAATAAGCACATTCTTAATTATATTAGGTGATACCGATGCTTATAACAAACACATAGAATACAAAACACACATCATCACCATCATAATAACTAGCAGCTCTACAATGGGCAGCAATTTATCTGGTTTTAAACTGAATAAACATATTCTTAATTATATTAAGTGATACTGATGCTAATATCGGTCAGTAATAAGGTTAAATTTACCCTACTACTAATCCTACCAACACGAACACTCATCTTTATTCTTGTATGAATACAAAGCACACATCATTACTCTCATAATAATAATCTTACCAAGTAGCCAGTTATGTGTGCAGCATTGGTTGGTGGATCCCAGGAAACAGTGACACTAACATTAGAAGAAGAGGAGATATATACTGCAGTGGGAATTGGTAGACCTGTATACACAATGAGTGAAGTGAAGCAAAGTAATAAATTTCATGCTAACTGTACATCTAGAAGTAGTGAGAGTGAGATCAGATTTCTACAAGTAAAGTGGTAATGTGCAAGTGTAAATTTGCTATTTTAAAACTGCTTTTATCCATCATCACATATCTTACTGCAATATTTTGAGAGATAAAATTAAATCTTTAGAATGATTGGCCACCAAAGCATCAAATTTGATATTCTCAGTCATAAATTTTGGCAATATGATTATATTTTTGAGTTCATATATCTTATTGTTATTTTGAGTCAAGCACAACCTTGATGAACAAATAAAACTCATGGCTGATGCCATATCACTCTCAATTAGTAACATTTAGCATGTATATTTGCAAACTCTGTCATCATATTAAAAAATTAACCTTTTTTTTGGCAGAAAAATACTAAGAAAGACTGTAAGCACATTTATACTGCACTCTGAACAACTTTCACTCTTCGGGCACTCCTTAATCAATTCATTTGCTGTTAGTTTTGTTGTAGTAATAGTGTGGCATTGCATCGTGTGGCTTTTGTAACTCCATATAAAACAATCGTTTTATCAAGTTATATTTGCAGTTTAATTGATTATCACTTAACGACAATATTTATGGTATTTAGTTACAGTCAGTTTAAAAAAGCTACAAGTTAGACATCAAATTTGCTGTGCTATTTTTTAAGGCATCTACGATAATCTTAATTTTTACCCCTGTATATTATATAAAATTATATATTATTATAATACATGGCAGAACTAATGCTCAAACATTCTATTTACTAAGGACAGTAACTTTTATCACATAAACTATGGATGTAATTTTTTTTTTACCAAAAGGTAGATCAATTTATGGATTTAAAAACAATATAAAATATGAGGAGCGGGGAACATTATTCAGTGAACGACAGGAAAAATTATTATTAAAGTCATTCAAATTCTCTCTCTGCAAAGCTCTTTTCTGCTGGAACAGATATCAATAGTATCTCAAGTGTCCTGTTACACAAGAAAAGTTCAACTGAAGCAATACTTATTAGTATGCTGACTATGACTCCATGAAGATGTTACCCTCTTCAAAGTCATGAGCATCACTATTTTACATGTAAAAGTTTAGAGTTTTAATTTATAGAACAAAGAAAGATATTTTTTTGACATAAAAAAAATTAAATAGCTTCCCACAAAAGTATATTTTTAATGCGAAGGTAACTCTATCAATTATCAAATTTTTACTGTCATAAGAAAGCCCTTTCTAAGCTAGAACTCTATAAACCTTTAACTACAGCAACATAAAATGACTTTGTCAACATCAATAACACCATAATAATATGGGTGCCACTTCAGTTGGACCATATTATGTAACAAGATCCACAAAGAAGTGTGAACCTATTGATCTACTGATCCTGGAGAGTGCTTCACAGAAAGTCAATTTTAATTACCTAACATATATTTTGTATGTCAATCGTCCAATAATGTACCCACTCCCTCATTATTCTACATCATTTGTAAAGCAGATAAAAAGCTCTTCTCTTCTAACAAAATTATTTCCATATCTCCTATGAAAAAAGTTATAGGTCCTAGAATATAACTCTTTAAATAATAATGAAAGATGTTGTTTAATAATATTTTAATTATTCTCACAATGAACTCTAGTTAATATAATGTAGATACAATGACTTTCTCAATTATAAATTTGAAGTTACTCCCTCGAAGTCTCAGCTAGATTCATCAGTGATGCCAAAAGACACATGTGAGGTTATTAATCTAACTATCCCCATGTGATGCACACCAAACCCTGACACACATCATGAAACAGATGTGGCAAAAATAATAGTAGTAATAGTAATATTTACAACAACAAATAAATTTAAAAAATAACAACAAAACTATAATAGCAATTAATAAGAAATAAATCAAAGAAAAAAACCATTTTATAGCCAGTTTAATTTAACCCTATGCTCCAACATATTATGAGAACACATTAATCAAAGTATAAATAACTTAATAACCAACTATTATTTTTAATATTGTTATCAGAGAATACTTGTTTTGGCATTTTTAAATGGTTGGCAAACCCTTAAAATCTCAAACCCAGTGGAAACTCAGATTGCTACCTTCTTAGCTGCCTATGGTTATGCTGATATTAGTTCAAGAATACTGCAAGCATAACTTGAAATATTCACTAAGGTACAAATTGGCGTACATAGAAGTATGAAAGGGGATATGAAATTCCTCTTCAAGGATCTACCAATGTAACTGTCTTTCCTCTCAAGATAACTTGCCAACAATAAATCCTACGTTAAAACTTGAATGTCAGAGGACTCCAGTGCATATCCTTAACAATTGTTTAACATCCTGATTCCCGATCAGCTAAAAACAAGCACTTCGGTGAATACTTTGCTTACATTTTTAGACACTCCCAATGGAGAAGGGAGGAATTACTCATACAACCTAATCAAAGACGAGCTATTCTCCAGTATGAGACTAAGTTTCCTGGCCATATTATGAAGGAACAAGTCTCCCAGGAGACTGTGATGAAGTAGCGATGACTTCTAAAGCATACTCTGCAATTGACTTTACTCAGCAAAGTATGAACATCCTTCATGGCCCAAAAAATCTATGTAGACAAATATTAGAAGAATTCTTGTGACGGCTGACTTTTGGCACCCCCTACCGGTCAGATCTCATAGGAAAGTCTTTTGAAACTTCAGACACCATTACCTACTATGCTAAAAGACAAAAATAAGGCTAGAAGTGTCTTGCAAATACACAGCCAAAAAATTTGTTAGTAAATTAGGCCAGTTATGTGGTTATACTAGTAAAATTATTGCATCTGTTTTGTGAAATATACTGCATTAGAAACTTATACTCATGGGCATAACCGATACATGTTCCAAGACTTTTTAAGCCTACACTTCATAGAGAGATACCATTAGGACAATTAACAGAGATATTTTGCAAGAAGAACGAGAGTGACACTTATCAAACTTTATCTGCTTTAAACATTAATTAAGAGACTTCACCAGAGTTTATGGTAATGTGGTTCTCAATTGTGGAATGAAGTATATAGTTTGCTAAATTGTTAAGGACAGTCAAGCTAACACATGTGCTATATTATAAGCAGAAGTAATGACTATTGCTCAGTTCTGCTTATGAAGTTCTCATTCTGTGCAATCATTACCAAGCTAAAAAAAAGCTCTAACTGAACCTCTACCAACCTCAGGTGTTTGTTTGGCAAAGTTCTTCTGTGAAAATTTTATCAAGTGCTTGCAGGAGGCTGTAGCTGACCCTTAATGGGTATAGTTAAGAAGAGCAATAGATATGGTAGGTGCTGATGTTGTATAGTCTACAACATTGTGTCATAAGTATAGTCAAATTAAGAACAAAAATGGCATCTGCTGATATGTATAGTGTCCTACAACAATACAGGTCTGAGTAGAACTTTGTAGAAGCCTATATAGGCCTCCACCTCTCAACTATAATGTACTTAATCAACAACAACAACAAACAAACAATTTGACACAAGAACAAAAATATTTATAGAAATTGATCTAAAGAAAACTCAAGTGGATCACAACCTGTCAGATGATTCTAAAATCATGCACACCTATATTTACAGCACATAAAGTACAACATGAAAATGGTAGGTCTAATGTTTGATTTAAGTCATCCATTTGGTTCTGGTCAATATGGGTTCTGTATGTTCTTAAAAGTCAATGCCATCGTTCATTTTTAATTCAAAAAAAAATTCCTTTTATTTATTATTAATGTTGCTGATATCAGTAGTAAATTATTATTATTTTTGGTAGTAGTAGTAATATTTTAACATAAATAAGTAACAGCATGCATTCAAATATAACTAGGTGTATGTATATATATATAAGAGCACATAGATGATTTATCAACTTTGTTAAATGCTATTTTTAACCTTGTATAGGGACAAAGATGACCGCATTTGGATTAAGAACAGAAAATGCACTTTCTCTGTTGGTGGCACTGATGTTGTCAAATGAAGTGACACTGACTTGGATGTGATATTCCACTCCTTCCTGGGGGAGGGTCACATTACCAGAGCTTGCAGGAGACAAAAAGTCCTGAAGGGGGAGGGGTTGGGGGGAAGGAAATAATATTTTGTAAAATAAACTGGTTTGTATAGTTTTGGCAGTATCACAAACCGTATTGAACAATGTAGGCAGATCAATAATCACTGAGTTAACTGGATTTACAGATCCAATCTATTTCACAATGACTTTTCAGCTATCATAATGGCCGTTATGTCTTTGATTGGGTTTTTTTCCTTTCTATACATACCAAAATGTCAAGTTGTTTATGGCTATATTTTTAGAATAAACCTGCAAGAAACCATCATATCGATAGTTACTAAATGACATTATTAAATAATGTAGCATATTAATTCACGTAATAAAGTTAATGAATAATTAACATCACTCATTTTGGACATGGATTGAAATAGAGTGAACAAAGAGCTAGTCTCACAAGCTAGTGGAAGGAGATAATATTGCAAGCAAGACTGCAGAGGAGCAAGTTTCTGATGAAACTAAGAAAGAGCTAATAATAATCTCTCAAGCATATACAGCAACTCTACAGTGCATTCATCTACAAAATTATTTGGATATCCTTCTTGCCAAATATCTCTTTTTGTCCAAAGATAAGAATAATTCTTGTGACAGGCACACCAATGATATTATTCTGGAGTTAGATGTAAGATAGTTTTGCACATCAGAAAGTGTTTGGAACTTCATAGGTGAAATAATAAGCATGGTGCCTTGACAGTGAAGCTAATGTGCATAGGAGATACTTTTTTAATGACAGTAACGAACAATTTACTGCAACATAACAAAAGAATATAAATCTAACAAACTAATGATGGGAGGACACTTAAAACTTTAAGTGTTAAACCTCAAGAGGTTCAACTTTCCCAGTCAAGATAATACTATAACATTAATATATAGTAGGAATTTTACCATTCGTTTGTCTGTAAAAACATACTTACTGACAGACAGCTTGTTCATTTTACTCTACTTCATGCAAGGTAAAAATCAGTCTGAGTCCAATCTTCTCACTAAATATTATTACTCCTACTGATAACATAAAATTTAGCCCTTACCTTAGCCACAGTCTGAAGGGATTCAGCCTGCCTCTTAGTTCTGGGAATAAAACTGTTCTTGCTGATAAATGGAGTGGCATAGACAGTGTAGTGGACAATTGTAGTGCCACTGGGTACAAATGGTCTGCTCCATGTCACTTGGATAGTGTCTGGTGTGATGAGTACAGCAGCCACATTGCTTGGAGGAGTGGGAGCTTTAATTATGTCAACAAAACACTAACATAAGAACCATACACACACTACCAATGCCTGTGATGCAACTCTCATACAGAGCTCATATGTACCACATATATACAAAGTAGGTGTCGTAGCAATAAATAATCATCCATGAGTCTGTCTTGTACAAATCAAGCTGATCTACCCAAACCACTCCTTTTTTCACACAAAACCTCACCAAAACCTCAGCTTTTTGACCATAAAAATAGTCTTGCCAGCTGCTTTCCCCCAGAGCTCTATTTATGCAATATGTATTTATCTTGTATCTATCATTTGATCATAATCGAGCTTGTCTGCTCAGATTTAACTAAGGGGAGACAGTTGGATTTTTTTACTTTTTTTTTTTTACTTCTGGTTACAACTTTAGAGCTCTGTAGATTCTACAAACTTCATGGTATGGACTTGATATAATATAGCTCAAAAGATAGGTCTCTCTGTGTGCTCAACACCCTCAATTTTGCACCCGCGCGCTTGACCACGTCATAAATTTTTTATGCTTATTCAAAAAGGTGTTTGAATGCTCTTGGGCTTCCTCTAGCCACTCATACCAATTTCAATTTAAATATCACAAAAGTTTGGTAGAAAAAATTACAAAGATATGTCATTCCCCTGATATCTCTTCTTGTGGGTGCAAGAAAAGAAATCACTTCTTGTAGGTGTTAAGGAATAGGTGTGTCTCTAGAATACAAAGACTTATTTATAAGGTTGCATTCACCTGTGTAATCATTACACCACAAAAATAGTGGCATAGTTTATATTAGCACCATGTAGTTTTTTTAAAATAAATAACATCATTGCATGGCATGCACATGCTGGCTCAAATATCCCCAAAAGTTTGATAAAAATCTGGTAGGTCCAGAGGTCCCCACGGATACTGAAATCTGATTTACTATAGTCCTATGCAAATCACACTACTGTAGTGACTTCAGATCATTTATCAGCTATATACACCTACAAAAAAGAAGTAAGAGTTGGCTATGCTAGACTAAAATATTAGTGGAAGCTCTAAATGTTTAAGATGCTGAAAAGCATACTAGAATCTAATTAAAGGATAGAGTTACAAAGACCAACTTGTAACTACCACTGATTACCTTCATTTTCCCTCTTAAACTTAACCACACAGAATAGAATCATAATTAAACATCCATCCACACTAAAGTATCACATACCTGGCGGCAAAGTTGTGATATTCACTGAACTTGAATAGGCACTATAAGAATAGCCTAGTCCTTCTGCTCTTACAGATACATGATATTCAGTGTTTGAATCGAGTCTTACAAATGTATCATTCATTTGACGTGCATCGATGCCAGTGATGTACTTGTAAACCCAGAAGAAATAGATATTAAAGTAATTAATTATTCTGCCAAGTCTCAGCTCGAAGTGATGTAGATCATATCCACCAGTACATGGAAGCACAGACCAAGAAACTGTGATCGTAGTGGAAGTGATATTTACTCTGACAGGTGTCCGTGGAGTAGGTAGTCCATCTAAACATAGTGACAAAAATAGAGGATATTGAAAGTTTACATTGGACATGTCAGTAAGAGTGTTCTACACTATATTGAGGGACATAAGCATATGGGAAATTATTATACCAATCTCTCTGTACTCCAAGCAGGTTACTACACTAAAATGAGTCCTGCACCAGATACATGATATAAACTTATAGTGCATGTATTATTGGATCCAACAATTTACGCGTGTCTCTCCACAATCAGAAATATAGAGCTGGACTTAATCAGCACTAAAGAAACCATCATTATATCTGCATAATGTTGATGTGTTCCTCTCAATGTGGCAGTCAACAACAACTGTTGCTATATTTATATAGATTACACTGGGAATTGATGTAATAGTACATTGATGAAATATAGGCAGGTTCACTCTATGAATGTATTGTCATATTGTAATACCATATCTGGCAATCGTATGACAATGTAAAATGACTTGGTGATATGACATGATGGCAGGCAACCAGATGCAGTTGATGTGGTCATCTTTTTATTGGCATTCCCCTTTAATTAAGAAATAGTAGCTGCTTCATCATCACATGATTGAGCCACCATCTTGATGACACTAACAAAGGAAGACAGTCTTCTTCAAGGACTCCTCTGTTATCCAGCAAACCACTTTCCTTTTGAGTTCAAACGGCTCCAGTGTCATGTCAATCCTTCATTTTTCATCAGAAATACAAGTCTCATGAGCCAGTACCAAAAAAGTCAGTGATTGCTGTCACAGTCAGATAGGATATTTTATTCCTACATGGAGTATTGAACATCTGACCAATCAGAATGCGTGAATCTAGCACATGATGAACTAAACTATCAGTTCTCTATTTTCATGTATGTTTGTAGATGAGAACAAGCTCATTTGACCACTGAAGAGTTTGTTTAACTTGTGGCAGGTATCTACTGCAGCATACAAGGCAATACCAATATCTGCTAAGGCAAACTGGTCAAAGGAACAATGTCCAGAAACAGGTAGTATGTCAGGTTAGAATTGTTAAATAGCTAACTAGTGGTCTTGCTACTTGTTAAGGAACTATATAGTTCAACAGTAGTACCAGCCTGTGGTACAGTATCTAACTAGTTATAGTGGTTTGGCTTGTTTAGTCGGTGATAGTTAACACTATCTAGCTAGTGAAGCTGGTTTAGTTTGCTTACTGTTGTAGCTGGTTTGGTGAAGTTTCATGGCTATAGAACTAACTCCTCATTCACGGCTGCCATAATGTGTACTCAGCTGAAGCTGTTGTGATGGTGGAATCAATTTCAAAGTTCAATACTTCCATAATGTTATAATGGTGTTTTGTGAAACATGTATAATTGATATGGTAAAGTTAGTTAATAAAAATTGTGAACCGGCACAAACTGATCACACACTATAAATATCTACTATGTCAACATTGTTCACCAAAAATGCTATTACCCAGTCATGCTCAGTAGATTGTCATACCAAAACTTTACTTCTGGTTTGATGGGGATAGGGAGTGAAAAAAAATAGAAATGGTTGATGATCACAAATGTAATCTGAACAGTCTCTCCAATGGTCTCTTCCTGGCCTTTACAGCTTTTTCTGAATCTCTTCCCTAGAAGAAAGCTACACAGGCACCTGTTCCTACCTCGAATTGCCAGAATCCCTTCACACTTCGGGGGGAAAATGTTCATGGATAGTTTCTTTGCTCTAAGTTTTGTTGTAGACAGTGTAATTTGTTTGCTTACCTCAATAGAGCATATTCTTAAACCAAACTCTATTCATGAAGTTTATTAAAAACACAATATAATTTGAACTCAAGTTTTTATCAACACATTTAGCATGGAATAGTATAACTTACTGTTCACTTTCATTCTTAACGTCCTTTGCTGTACTTTTCCAGTGCTAGTCTGATTGGCTCTGCAGGTATACAAGCCACCTTCACACAGAGTTACCATTCCAATCTGCAGTGAAGTGGTTCCATTAGGAAACTGAACCTCATGAACATTAAGATTTCCTCCTCCAACTTTTGTTCCATTTGAAAAAACCCAGTTGGTCTTTACTCCAGGTAAGTAAGACCCACAGAGAATATCGAGTATGTTTTCAGTGTAGGAAGTGTAGAGAGTGATTTTGTCAATCCCATTACCATGGATACCAAAGAGGCTAATGATATCTGTCTGACCTGTATTTAAAAATAAACACACACACCATAATGAAATGCTACTAATGGCATACGGTGAAGTCTGACATAAAAGCACATGTGCTAATGATTCTGTATGGTGAGTATCTATGCATAAATAGCTATTGCATCCTCATTACTAAACAAAATACTGACAATGCAATATCTATTTGTGGGCACATCTTTATAACACATTTTCTCTGTTTTATATGTTCAGGATTGATGACAAATGGCTAAAATGAACTCTACTATTCTACTATGATTGTGCGCATGGCCACCCCCCTCCCAAATGGCAGTATTGGCTTCACCATAGGAGAAGTAGCACTAGAAATTGCTGATAATTAATTTGTTCATTGCATATGTAATGACTTTCGGGATAATCAACTTAAGTTTGTTCTATGAGATGCTCCAGCATTCAAGTCAACTGTGAGTTATTTGAGGGTTCTTAGTTCTATTTTACAAAACCTAAAACCCAGGTGACACATTGCTAAGTCCATTTGTAAGTCAGGAGCTATCTCTCCATAGTCAGGTGGGTGTTTTCCAGACTCGCCATACCCGTGCTCCTTCAAAGTACAAGCAAAAGTGTCATCATAATGTCTATTTGCACATGAAGAGATGCTTTCTCTGGCATTTTCTTTCCACTCGGCCCATAGATAAAAAAGTATGTATCATACGAAAAAATTGCTTCTAAGATTTTGACCAATATGAGGTAGGAAAAAACTCTGAAACTGATGTGGTGGGCAAAACATTAACTAGATGCCATGCCTGTCATCTGTAGCTGCCAATGAAATAATTAAATATTCAACAACGGCAACTGCACTTATAAAATAAATATGCACATTATTATACTTGAGATCAGCTTTCATGCCAGTTTTGTTGTATTTTTACATGTTTATGAGAAATCAAATAGTTGGGGCATTTTGTCATAATTATCGTATTAAGCACATGCTCGGATACCTGCACACTGTTGTGCTGTGAGAGAGCTTTTATGTTTATAAGTAATAATTAGGGGTGTACAAAAATATGGGGGAGGTGGAAAAGTGGGTAGAGGGGGGTTGAGGGGGAGGGAAGGTAACTAGTTTAAATTGGGAACTTTGCTGACAAGCAAACAGGGGTTAAGAGAGGAAAAGAAAAAAGTGAATGATTCCACCACCAAGGATTGAACTGGGTACCAAAGCATGATAACAAACAAACACACAGAATTGAGTAAGTAGATCATAATTATTGTTTATGCTCACATGTTTCTTCTGGGTTTGTGGTTGCAGTGAAGTAAATGCTTCTAGGTCCATCTCCAATAGTGTAGGCAAGGACACTCACCACATACCTCGTAGATGCCTCCAAACCTCCTATTATATACTCTGTTACATTTTCAGAAAGGTCGATCACATTCTCACTGCCACTTGGGTGCAACACCATCAGCTTGTAGCCTCTCACTATTCCATTCCTTCTGTCATACCTAGGAAGGTCCCACTCTGCTCTGATTGCTGTGCAATTGACCACAGCAATGAGAAATGATTGAGGAGGTCCAGTTGGAGCTGTTGTCACAAAAAAAATTAATTCAGGTCAGATAAATTTAGATGCACATCTAAAAGCACATCTAAAAGCAAATCACTTCACCACCTAACATAGAATTAACAGAACTTGAAAAATCCACCATTTGATATTTTATCTCGGTATTTCTGAGGTCAAAACTGCATAGCAATGTCCTTAGCTTGATCAGAACCTTGACTACATTTGTCCTAAGTATGTCTATGCTTATATATATATAGTACATAGAATTTTGGCACCAAATGATGAAATTAAAAATAGTATATGGAAAGAGCTGATTTTGACTCAGAACTATCCTTTATATATATATAACACTTAGTATTAAGCAATCCATTTGTGTTCACCTGTTGCTTTTGTAACTTTCCAATTCTCCAATCGTATTTAAAATTTCTAGAGCCAATATCTGGATCTTCCAAGTCCAACAATTTTTAAAGAGATCTCACATATTTTTTAGTTACTAGAGTCACTTTCCATGTTCCCAACACCTTACGATATGTACAAAATATCAGTTGCCTTTGGCAAACATCAATAAAAGTGGAGCAGTGCTTCAGGGTGTGCTACAATGCGGGATTTTAAGTCCTAAAACGAATTGATAGTTCAACTACAGGAACATGCAAGATTAGTAACATTCTCTATATTTGGACTGTAAAATTTCTTGTTTAAGTTAACTATGCTCGCATTTTAATTGGGCTGAATAATCTTGTTGCCTACGAGTTTGTGGGCCTAATGTGCAGGAAGAGACTCAGCCAAGTATCTAGCATGTAGCCAACTGTAAGAGTTATTCATTACAAGTTCATCGTGATCTGCAATTAACCATAGTAATGTAACCACAAATCTGCACTAGTCTACATCTAGCTAGTACTCTGGAAGGTAGAAGGGAGTTTTTGTTTGTTTGGGATCAAATAATCTTTCTTGGATTTTCAGTGGCTAGCTCTGAAGAAGATTGTGTTTATACACTGGTTCTGATAGGTTGTGTCAATAGTAGAGATGATATTCAAATGGCTCAATTTTATAGCTAAAATACAGGGGGTTGTCACAAGATAATACCATGGAGGCAAGTCAAGTATAGGTCAAGTATGGAATTTACCATAATATTTTGTGTCACCAGCAATGTATGATAAGTCACAGGCTCAATCAGCCAAACATCACAATGAAATGTAACTACATCACTGTGCCTTCTAACTTAAGTGCTCTATTCTATGTTCATAGAGTAGGGAGGTATAATTATATATAGTTTGATAGTGGAAGTTGGGAAAAAATGGTATGGTGAGAGGAAAACATGTTAGGTTCTGTTTTTATGGACATTACCAAATCCAGTAATGCATCTGTGCAGAGTTAATTATGTGTGCATTTTTGCATTTTTCTCTGTTAGGTTGGATCCCTATTTCTGTACTTTCATGAAGTCCTGCAAAACTTCTTGCATTATCAACTTATCATATTATCTTCCTAATTGCTACCAAGGTACCTTCATTTCATACTTAATCAAAAACTCTGCCATTGGACACACTCATATCCTTCACCAAACAATCATTTCCACACCCTCAATAATGTTCAGAATGATTAAAACCTGATAATAATGCCTAGCAAATAAGTTATGTGTACTTATCAAATGATATTTACAGCATAGAACAACTCAAATTGAAAACAATTTCCTCTTGCTTGATGCTCATATATTATGCCACAATGTTGCTCACATGATATGCAAAGAAGTCATTAATGCCATAAATTACACACTGAGAGGTCCATGCTTGATTTCTGGGTGACAAATGAACTTTGGCTCATGCAAGCCTCGCAATATTGGCTGCATGAGACAAATATTATTAATTATGAGTGTTTACATAGAAACTCACGTCTTTCCAAAACAGTGAATGATAAACTTTGAGAACTTGCTCCATCAAGGTAAGAATAGCAATAATAATCTGTTAGTCTAGCTTGAGGCCTGATTGTGACATTTACAGTTACCCCCGCAGGCAATGTGGATAATGTAAACATTGTAGAATCAAATGGCAGCGATCTACCATAGGGATATGGAAAGTCACTACTGCTGAACTGCAGAATTAACCGTTTTGAAGAAAGATACCTTGGAAAATTGTAGTGCTATATATACATATATACAAGAATAGAAAATAATCACTTTATATACTAGTAGGAATATTTGTAATTTACAAAAGAGGTGAGCAAAAGTTCATTTTCTAAAATATTTATACAGTATTCATTGTACCAACATCATTCATGTGGCAACCTTTCTTAGTCATAACTAACCTTCCATGTTAATCTGGGAGATGACCCTAGATGATTGATAACATTGAATTCTTCTGGGGCAGGAAGAAAGTCTTTTGGATCTAAAAAATTGTCACCATAATATTGAACACTTTGAGAATATTTGACCAGAAAAAAAAATGGCAACAATTATACAAAAATAATTGATAAGTATCAACAGTAATTTGAGAAGCAAACTACATAAATACTATCAATCCACAACAAATATAGTATTTAAAAACACTACTGTGAGCAAAATAAACTAACCAAGCATCATAAGGAGCACTAACACCATATCAACTAGGAATAACACTAGTAACTAGCTGTACCACCATCTGTTCTTGAACTACTAAAACTCTAATCACTCATTATCACTATTTTGTGAATGTGGTTTGACAGAGTTGGAAATCGTGTGATTATTAGCCTTATGTTGTGAGTGGTTCTTGCTCTTGATTATATCTTATACGCTACAGTAGAATCGACTCTATCACTTGTAAAACTACGACATTCAACTTGAAATACAATGCAATGATTATGCCAACAACAAAATTGCAGAAAAAATAACAGAAATGCAGAGAAACTATATTCATACATGCAGCGACACATGACATAGAAGATGCAGAGGGGCAGGCAGACAGACAGACAAACATACCTGGTCTGCAAACCACTCCAACATCATCTCGATGGGATACACTACATCTTCGAGCAGACGGTTTCCAAAAAGCATAGTTGCACTCATCAATTATTTCTGCTCTTTGACAACGTAATATGTACAGCCAGATAGTTCCTAGAAGTTACATGATAGAAATGAACTATATGGAAGATATACATAAAAATAGCTACTAAATGATGGTTCAGTTAAGTCTAGACTGATGTTGATGCTGATGCTATACTATCATTTAATGATGCCTACTTTTTGTTATATCCAGTTGTTATGAAGCACCTGAACAATAATCTTGCTGTTGCTATTCTAAAATATCACCAATCATTCTAATCTAGAGTAAGCTGTGTATTTTACATGGCCTATCTTGCTGGTTGGGACTCTTTCCTAAATCTGTTTATCAATGTTTTCTTGGAAGTTTGGCTGTTTTGATCTCATTCTTTTAGCTTTGAGCTTGTTGTCTTTGTTCTGTTCATGTTCTTTTCCAATTTTTTCATTCTGATATTCTTCTCATAAATACTTCATGAGATACATTTTTTGGGTTGGTAAAACACCATTACATTTTATATTGTATAGGTTGTGCTCCTTCCTGATGGTTAGGAGGTCACTTATTGAACTCATCGAGTTTTTGTGCATTCATTTTGCTAAAGAGCAAATCAGTAAACAGTTGAGCACATATTTGCTGTTTAGCAGCTGCTCAGTATTAATTTCTAGTTATTTATAACCACCCAGTTTAACAAACACAATTAACATAGTACTCGCCTACACTTTTTACATTATGAATATATCAATTCAGAAGTCCCAAAGGAAGATAAAGCTATCCTATGCCATAATGGAAACCCAGGTAATCATGATGCTCTAATGAACAGATCAATGAACTTCTCACAAGGGTAAAGGGCTTAGTGGTATACGTTAGACATGCAGCAAATCATGACAACCTCATAAGAGCACAGCAGGAAAGTTTGGAAACTGGTTTCAAGTAACCGGCATAGATAGTTGACAGTTTTGCCACAACTTTCAGCAGGAGTTAGGCAGCTGGACAGACATGACATAATCATGGGTAGACATGAGCACCTAATGCCTCTTTTCTTGTGAATGGCCTACACCAAAGAAAAGTGATTGGCCCTTGTCAGGTTGAGGGATATGATCAATATCATTTTGTGACATGGTGGTGGGTTAGCTAGACCAATTTTTAACTTTTATCACTATTTGAATACAGCCTGAAGTAAAACACAAGTTACCTGATCCTCTCCCCATTCGTGCATTACGTGAAATGCAAGCTGCACGCCTATAATTCAGCAGGCCACAGATGACATTAGCAGCATTATAATTTAATGAGTCACACACAGTTCCCCAGGTGTTGTTGTAGCTGACCTCCACACGACCAAGAAAATTCAAGCCATGAATCGGAGAAATGAGGCGGACTCCAAACAAAGATCTTTGAACTATAGAGGAGTAATAAATGCTCTTATCCATACTCTAATCCATATCCTTTCATAAATAACAATAAAAACAAGAGGGAATAACTGCAATATAATTATTATGAGACAATACTTGCTACATCATTTTGATATCAATAACATGCTCTCCCATAGTGCCATATTAACAATTAAACAGCATCTACATACCTGTTTCATTAGTCTTAACAGTTATTGGGTTTGAATAGTATCCTGGCATATGACCGTGGTGGTAACCATAGAAACATGCAGAAAAGTAGACTTCCAACCTCACGGCAATGGAATACTCTGTGTCACGACTGAGATAATCGATGCGACCTTTGTATTCTCTCTGAATGGTATTTCTTGAAGGATATATATATCGTCTTCCTGACCTTATGCCAGTGGTAGTATTGTACTGGATAACAAAATAGTATGATGTCATTCCAGTGGAAAGAGTCCAATTAGCCTGAGTATGATTGAAAAGATCAAACAAAACATGTAGACAAGATTGACAATAATTATAAGGGAACAAAAACATCAACTACAACAAATTCCAAACTCAATACAGCATTGACTATGAAGTGCATCACATTCAACATGTGGTAACTATAGTAGGTGTGGGGGGGGGAGGGGTTGTTGCCATAGCTACCACTATTATAAATGCAACTCAAGCCGCCATTTAATGCATTAATCTCTATAGTCAGTAATTCCTAATCGGTAATTTGTATATTCTATTCACAATATTATTAAAACAATAATCAGTCTACACATGCACCTGTAGGTAGTCATAAAATTCCTGAACTTGACTTGAATGCAGTATTTGACACAAGATGTATGATATAGAGAGGGTGAGAATTCCACAACTTTGTTGCACTAACAAAAAAGGAAATAGTTCATTCCAGCAAATATCATGTAGAGTGGGCACAAGTTCAGAGCTTAAGTGGATGGAATGAAGACTGATGAGTCTGGGATGAGTGAATTGTCTATTATATGTCTGCAAAGGAAAACTTTCTAGAAAGCTCTCCATTATGCTAATATTGGCCAACCATGTCCTTGGCCTAGATTAACACTGGAGTGATCAGTTCAATTTTTAATGATATTTGCTGCATCAGCTCTGAAATAATGTTAGTATATGTGTTGGGTCCCAGACTGAACAGCAGCGTTCTAGGATCGGTTAAAGAAAGATCATACACAGATAGGCCAGGTACAGGCTGTTTCCATGCTGGAAATTCCTGTGTGGGAATCCAAGCAATCTACTTGAATTCCTACAGACAATGTCTAAATGAGCACATTGACATAAGTGATCCCCATGACAGTAACACCCAGGTAATGGAATGAGAACACTTCTTCAGTGATGGTACCATTTAAAGTTTAGGAGGTGGTGATGATGCTTTCTGGTAATGATCATGCACTTGGTCTTGGATGGGTTCAAATGCATGTTGCTTGGTGACACCCACCCAGAAGCAATGTTGAAGGTAACCAGGACTGTGTGATTGCATACTGGCAAGAGAACATAATATTATCAGCAAAGATGCAAAGATACACTTTGTTATATGGTCTCAAACTTGCTAATAATGACCAAACAAGTTCTTGACCAAGGTCAACACTGGAGAGACCAGTCACACCATTTTTGGTACAAAACATTGGGTCCTAGTCTCCATAGTGTGTTGTTAAAAGGTGTATTTGTTTTTTATAAGTAGCATACACAACTTTCTATCTCCTGGATGTATCAGAGAATCAAGAGTATCTGCCTAGCTTTAATAGGAGAGTAGTCCATTGGATAACCAAGTAAATAGTTCTACAAGATTTTCGATATAAAGTGGAACTTACATGACTGCCCTTACATATTCAGGTTTTCTTCCCAGTCTCAATAATTCAAGCACAATACTACAGACTTTGGACATTGTAAGCACCTGACCTTGCAGCAATCAACTAACACACATCATTAGCACTGAAACAAAATTGCAGCTCTCAGTTAAATATACACATCTGAGTATGTACTTTATTACCATCATAATTCCTCACTACCACTTACACAATACACTATATAGTATGTAACCTTTCATTGGACTATGCATGTCCACTCTGTATTTAAATGCACTTGTTCATCAATAAAATCCAACAAGGTAATGCATTAGAAAATAAATATTCAGTATCTCAAAGTATGAGACAAGGCTCCATCTGAGGAGCAGCCAATGAAGTGAACATTGAGACTCCGCTGAAAGTCTGAGCATGCATGGCCCGTGCACCAACAACTAAGGGAATCCTGGGAGGTTTAGTGATTTTACTACATACTATTATTTTATTAGTTCATTAATTATAAGTATGGGCATATTTGTAATATATATATATTGGAAATACAAATAAAAACTAATTCCTAAATTAAATAATGAAATTCAACTTACCGGCAATGAGATTATCACATCAATGTTCAAAGTGGTGGTTTTTTCAACGCGTATTTCTGGAATAGGCAATAAGCTCTCTGCAATGGATTGCAACAAGAACAAAATCTGCTGATTCAATTTTGACATACTTATACGATATTCGGTATTGTGTATATTTGCTGCGACTTTGTGATTCTAAAGATGATATTATGAGAGCCCAACAAAGACATCTTCACAGAACACAATTGTATAATATTATAACACATGTTATCTTTTGCAAATGGTATACCAATGTTATTTGGAAGTTTTTGTAATCTGTCTTGACTTGGAAGTAACTAATATTTTGCTGTCAGTTTGTGCAAGGCTCACCATAACCTTAAATGACATATACCTCGATTTGGAAGAGTGATAACTGAACATTAGAATAAAAACATTAAAATAAAAATCTCTATTACTTACCTAGCTAAATATAACATGAGCATGGCCACCAATAGGATGTGACCATTACCTGTGTTATATAGTTAGACTACTGTGTCTGCACAAATGCAAGTCAATTAGATGAAGGGGTAAGGAGCAGTAGATATTTGGGAATAACCATAAATATCTGTAGAATAGACAGTTATAATGCACATTCAATGTCTCATTGAGTACCCACATGAGTTTTTACTTTTAGTATATTACATCTACTGTAAAATATTGGTAATACTCTGGCTCAGGCCTAAACTTTCCAGCCATGTCAGGGCAAGGAAAGGTCTTTTTCCTGGCTTGACCATGGAAATGTTATCACATGATAATCTCTCATCATGTGAATTTTTCCACAACTCACGATTTATTTATCCCTAAAAGAGGAAAGGTTTCTTCGAGTTTTCTCAGCCATTTCTCTTGAGTGCTTCAATAATTCCTTTGGAATTTAAATAGGCATGCAGCAATTATGAGTCAGAGCACAGCTCATGGACTTGTTAGTATAGCGAGTTTACTCGTGATGATTTCTAATGGAGACTTCTCACTGCTATAAACGGACACACACAGTGATCCCATGCCTAATATCATAATCTTTAATCTTGGGGTGGGAAGATGGGACTTTCCAAAATTAGGGCCAATATAAGGTTGTAATAATTATCATACTTGGCAAATTTTCACCCAGTCTATGCCACTTTTTACCTGGAAAAGCTAAGGTCCAAACAATGCCAGAATAATTCTCAGGCTCAAGAAAGCTCTGACCAGAAGAAGTGAGATCTGTACTGTATTAAACATATAAAGATTCCACCAAAGAACTTGGATAGAGTAAGAATTAAGCACTTCCTCAGTGTTCATCATTTAGAGAATGAAAAAATAATTGGGAGAACAACACATATAAAATAATCTTGATTCAGTAGTCTAGCAAGCATTTGTCAGTGTGTACCATAATTCCTCAATTAGAATGAACCCTTAATTACACCATGTACAGTTTCTATAAATAGATTGTGCCTTCCATTAGACAACATGCCATTTACTATTAGTGAAATAGAATTCATCATCGATTAGATCACACACCAGCAGGAATGAAAGGTCCAGATAAAATACTACATGGTGTTGGGGGGGGGGGGGGGGGGGGGGAACTTCACCATAATCCAATCCTTTAAAGGTTGTGATGTTTCACTTGAGACAAATGCATCCCATGATGGCAGCATTCACTATTTAAAGCATGGCCAAGTAGTAGAAAGAACTGCAGTAAAATTAGTAGCGAGATTGTCAATTTCCACAGAAAAGATGATGATGACCAACAACAAAGCTGATATAAAGAAGGTAAAATAGAATAGAATTGTGATGGCTACAACCATGGTTACCTTTTTGAGATCCAATGATCTCGAGCAACTATTGTGAGCTTGCATGTTAGTCATGTTTAAATAATAGAGTGTGTCTTGAATAGCATGTTCCCTCAAATAGTACGTGCAGCTATATAGGCAGTACATGAAATGAATAAAATGCACACTTTCTGACATGATAAATTACATTATGGTAATTAGTTGCCAGAGATCTTTTGTTAACTATTCTTGTCATATCCAATCTTGAATTCAAGAAAAGTTGATGAGTTTCTGAGTATTATTCTTAGCTGGTTCCACTTGTTCCTCAATCATATCTAAAATGCACTTTTAATATGCCAAGCAGTGGTTTATGTGCATAGATTTCTGAAGAAATTTTCTTCCAGGTTGTGCTAGACTTCCTCAAACTTGCCAACTTCCTCTCTCTTGTTTGCTAGCAACCATATTCTCTAATACAGATCTAGTTCAGGCACATCACTAACTACCTGATGAACATTATGATATTCCAAACATCATAACATCTACCCATTTGCTCTTTGAAATATTGTATATATCTTCCAAGGAAAGTTTCTCAGAGCATTTCAGATATTTCAATGCTCAATGGACCTGATCCTATGAAGGTTCCATCCCTACGCTTCATTTGCATTTAGTGCCATAAATCTTGAATAACTGTGGTACAATCATCAATTGACAGAGTTAGGTTTCTGAAGTCGAAAGCCACACCTCCTAGAAGACAGTTTCTTATATTATTTCCCACGGTAAATATTCAGTGTAAGTTTCGCACGTTTTTGGGTCTTGTAGATTTTTACCATCATTTTGAAAGTAACTGTAATTAAGTTGGTTCTACTTGCCACCAATGGACCACCGGCTGTTCCAAAAGTGAATCCATGGGACATCAAGCCACAGCATTCAAGACTACAAAAAAAATTCTTGGAGAAATATGGCACTTTTAATACATCCTGAGCTGGAAACCCTAACTCACATCATGACGATGCCTACGAGATATATAAAGACAAAACTTTGTGTGTGTTTTAAACGACCACCCAAGGAAGAGTATAAGCCACCCACTTTCCTGATTTTGAATTTTTAATGGAGGAAGCTCATATTTGGGTCTTTGTGCAGTATTTTAGCCACCCACATAAGATGGATATACCTACCTTTTTACATGAATGTATAGTTAATAGTAGAAGGTAACAGGTGCCAATATATGACTATTTTTTATGTCTTTTGGGGGCCAAGATGTAAGATTTACCACATGTCATGTACTTTTTTAATCTCCTGTGACAATGCTTGCATCACTTCTCTTTCGGTAATGCTGAGTACCTCTTGGTAGTATTATACCAAACAAAAAGTGGCATTAGGAACCCTTTTGGGCTAGTGTGCTCGTATCACCTCCTGGTCCAACCCTTCATAGGGGGGCACATTGTGGGCTGTCATAAGGATAAATAAAGATAAACCAACAGAGAGAAGGATGGACAGTCAGAGAGACAGACAGACAGACAGTCAAGGCCAAGATAAATTTTAGTAGATCTCAGCCCTATTTGTGGTGTGTATATATGTGTGTGTGTCTGTCTGGGCTTCTTTGTCCTCAATAGACATCCACACAAGAAGACCCAGGGATAATAGAGCCAGAAGAAATAAGGGTTACTCGACCAGAAGAATATGGGTAGGGTTTTGGGAGCTTAGGCCATTGCTTCTTAGATATGCCACTCCCTCGTATCTTTAAAAAGAGTCATATCAGCCAAAATGGGGCATATACAACTTATAGCAGGAGGAAAACAAAGGCAGGATTTTGCATCCATAAGCCATGGTTCCAAACCAAGAAAGTAAGGGTAATTTTGGGTAATTATGCAATTATGAAGTTGGATCTCGGCTTAAAAAGTGTAGCGTAGTTAATTCATTGTTTTTCTACCATTTTAAGGGCTAGCATGCCATGATTCATGGACTAGCGTCAGTATAACATGATTCATGGACTAGTATCCCATAGTTGTATCACATGATTCGTGGACTAGTATCCCTTAGTTGTATCACATGATTCATGGTTTTGTCATGTGCATATCACCCCTACCATTGTATTATTAGCTATAAAAGGTATTTTTTTAAATTCTCAGTTTTCATGTAATGCCCATGAACACTTGGTAACTAGGTTATAGCTAGCTACCATGGTTTGGTTCATTCTGGTAGTGACACTTCCCATGACATCTAACAACTATTGTGGATATGGGTAGGAGAGCAAGAGAAGTTGGAGCATAGTATGGAGATGTGGGTAGGAGAGCAAGAGAAGTTGGTGCATAATATAGAGATGTGGGTAGGAGAGCAAGAGAAGTTGGTGCATAATATAGAGATGTGGGTAGCAGAGCAAGAGAAGTTGGTGCATAATATAGAGAAGTGGGTAGCAGAGCAAGAGAAGTTGGTGCATAATATAGAGATGTGGGTAGGAGAGCAAGAGAAGTTGGTGCATAATATAGAGAAGTGGGTAGGAGAGCAAAGAAGTTGGTGCATAATATAGAGATGTGGGTAGGAGAGCAAGAGAAGTTGGTGCATAATATAGAGATGTGGGTAGGAGAGCAAGAGAAGTTGGTGCATAATATAGAGATGTGGGTAGCAGAGCAAGAGAAGTTGGTGCATAATATAGAGATGTGGGTAGGAGAGCAAGAGAAGTTGGTGCATAATATAGAGATGTGGGTAGCAGAGCAAGAGAAGTTGGTGCATAATATAGAGATGTGGGTAGGAGAGCAAGAGAAGTTGGTGTAAAGAATGTATATAGCAGAGTAGGATTGAAACGGTGACAAGAGGCTACCTGCATCACCTCCCTCCTTTAGGCCGACAGCTGCATTTTTTAATTAAAAAAAACACATGTGGTTATCAATTTAGAGCTCCGTAGATTCTGTAAACTTCATGGTATGGACTTGATATATAGTTCAAAGATAGATCTCTCTGTGTGCTCTCTTTTAATACTAAAACATTTTTCATAGGTATAACTATAGCCAAGTTACTGGAGCTAAAGTGGGGAGAACCTCAAAACTTGAATACATGATTTTGCCACATAAATATATCCAGATTGCCAAGTGCTATATAGAGAGTTAAAATTAGGACCAGTGGCTAGAGGAAGCCCTACTCTATACAATGAGTGATTTCATTAGGCACTACAACGTAAGTTCGTGGTCAAGCACGCAGATGAAAAATAGTATTTTTAACGAAATTCATTTTACAATTGGGCGCTTGCATACGTACTTCATTTTAGCGCCTAATCAAAACACTCATTGCATAGAGTAGGGCTCCTGTCGGGGAAATTACCCTCTCCTGAGGCCTTCCTGCCTCAACGAATAATACTGTCGCTTAGTAGTCCGAGCGGGACTACTTCTGGTAATTTCCACCGTGAAGCTCAGGGTACTGGCTACACCACCAATCACCCCTCCTAGACATAACTGGACAAGCCGTACCTCCGCCTCTCTCTAGGCCCTTTACGGTCTTGCCCCTTTGGCTCCTACCCAACACTTGG
This sequence comes from Cladorhizidae sp. MBARI D1340-BT2, assembly GCA_028752905.1. Lineage (NCBI taxonomy): Eukaryota > Metazoa > Porifera > Demospongiae > Poecilosclerida > Cladorhizidae > Cladorhizidae sp. MBARI D1340-BT2. The sequence continues at coordinate 11,515,023 of JAQNBH010000012.1, read as the reverse complement.
GTAGATGAAATACTCAACAAGTCAATGCCAAAGATACTACACATATCGTGTACACCCCATCAGGAAATGACCTATGTGATTTTCCTGACAGCTTCCTTTAGCCACTGCTGCTAATTGCAACTCTCTAAACACTTGGCAATCTAGAGATATTTATGTGGAAAATCAGCCATCCAGGTTTTGAGGTTCCTCCCACTTTAGCTTAGCTATAGATATAATATTTTAGTATCAAAAGGACCATACAGAGAGACCTATCTTTTGAGCTATATAACAAGTACATACCACGAAGTTTACAGAATCCATGGAGCTATAAAGTTGTAACCACAAGTTTAAAAAAATGGTGTAGGCGTCCCATCCCTCTTTAGCAAGATATTGGAGGGCCACCTTTTCCACCAAAATTACTGCCCCTTCCCAGTAATTCGTTCAGTGAGAAAGAGTTGAGTTTACAGCCAATGGTATTGATATTTCACTATTCTTCACTCCCTACGTGCTAGTGCACTTGATTTGGAATACCGAGATTGAAGATAATAACTGAATGGGAACAGTTTCATAATTCCGAGTTATTGAATGCAAGTGGTTGTGGCATATAAAATGAACATCTTGAAATGACATGCCAAAGCCTCACAACACATCATGTATTGGTCTTAAGAAACGAGGATCATAAAAGAAGTAGGTGGTCAGTTATCACCACAGTTGCAGCGCTATCATAGTTAGGTTAACTATCACACACTCCCCTCTACACACAAAAAGTATAAACCTTAATGCATGGAAGCCTCTCACACAACAAGGCCTGGACACACTCATCCATAACAATACCCTCACCAGTAGTTTTGAACACTTTGCAGGCAATTTTGTACTTTGCGAAATAATTTTACGAAAATAAATTAACATGAAAAATATTTCATAAGATTTTACTACACCTTACCTGAACATTGTTTAGCTCTTTCTTGAACCAACTATTGCAGAGGTTCAAGACTGAAATAGGGAATGTGTTTAGACTGAAACAGCTTCATATTTGAAATGCAAACTTGATACAGTATGTATGGGCTGAAAGTTTTTTTGAATGAGTGTTCAATTTTTTGGTGGAGTCTGTACAGACTTTTAGTAGGTAATATTGTAAGTCTTCAGTGGCAGGCTTTGTAGGATGTACTCTAGACCAGCTGCTTGGCTTCCTTTAGGTAAGCTAACTTGCACGTTACAAGCTTTGATATTTGACTCTGAAAATAGGCTTCCCATGATGTCACATGCCATAATGTAGATTTTGCATTAGGGGGGGGGCAGCGATTTCTAACCTGGTGAGTTGGAGGGGAGGGGGGAAGGGGGGGGTGGATTTTTTTAACTTATACCACATTTTAAAGCAAGAGACCATAAGAAGCAGAAGCATGAAAAAAGTCGAGACTTCAGATTTAGCCAGATGTGTCCATGTGGTCTTTCATAGCTTTCCCTTACCTGATGGCTACACCGATATAGTTTTTGGTAAAGAGTCTTGAAGTTGGAATGAAAATGACAAAGTATTAACAGACAAAGTGAGGTATATTCTAGTCTAAATCTCCACTCGCTCTTTGTAGATAATAGTCCAAATCACTATACGAGGATTTACAAGCTATTAAAATTGGTAGGTCTGCTTTATTGAAGTCAAGTTAAGTTTTATTTCTAGATGATCTATAGAAACCTATCCTAGGTCCAGGATTAGGAACTCCCTAACCACAAGTGATGTCAAAGATGTTGACACTTCTAACTTCTATGCACACAGCATCCATCTAGGAAACCCTTCTTCTATTCTGCCACTTGGTTAACAATATGTTGCTAGGCCTTCACATCATGTCACTTGTGTTTGCTTTGAGCAATTCACAATATCTGCTGCATCGTGTCACACCGCTATGTTTATATGTGTGTTCTCCCTGACAATAAATTCCCTGGAGGACTCGTGGGATACATCCTATATATCAGGGAGGTTTTTCACTGTCCCAACAAGTTTTCCTAGTTCACTTATATACTACTTGCTAGAATATGTTGCCGAAATGCAAATAAAGCCCAGCCATGCAAGATGACCGATGATCACAAATGATGCTAGAATAGAAATCAAGTCTACCCAAGCAAAGTGACACAATGCAACCTCATGTTCACAATATCACAAAAATGACATGTTGCTCGGCATATTGTGAACCAGCATTAAGCCTAAATTGTAATTAGTGTGGATTAGCACTTGTACTGAGGAATGCACAGGCACAAGCCAGCTGGTCAGCAAATGTAGTAGCTGCCAATGGCCTCGTAGTAGCATATTCTAGCATGTGGGTTTCTTCGATGGGTTCTTTGGTGAATCGACCATATTGCTAAAACACTTATAAGATCTTTTTTACCTGTGACTTCATGTGAAAAAACGTGACAGCTAGTCATGTCATTAGAGAGTAATACCATATTCTTGGATGTGGGTTTCTCGGAATGGGTTCTTCGGCGAATCTACACTCATTGGCAAGAACTTATAGGTTCTATGACTTCATAACTTATAGGATCTGTGACTTCATGTCTACACAAACGTGACAGCTAGTAGTGGTCTCATTAGACCATATTCTATAGGATGTGGGTTACTTGGATGGGTTTGGTCATTCTAGAGTAACACCACATCTTGGCTTGTGGGTTTCTTGAAGGTTCTTTGGTGACTAAAGCCACTCACATGATCCTCTAACAGAACCTCGTGTTTTAGTTCTCCATCTAAAGTAGGTTTACTACAAACTAACCACTGCAATTAACCTAGCTCTTACTCTTTCCTTCCCTGATGGTTAGAGAGAAACACCTTCTTGGGCTTTGAGCTCTTTGTCCAGCTCTTCACCACCAGGCCTAGCCCGGTTAGTTTCCTTTGTTGGCATCTGACAGTGCCTTCCCCAGAGTGTTCTTGTGCTCTAGACAGTCTTCTCAGCATTGAAGGGTTGCCATCTACAGTGCATCGATCAGTCATCTTCTTTGCCTTTGCAGACCTCAACTCAGCAATCCTCCAAGTGGAATAAACCACTGACTCAGCTTTCATCTCAGCTAAGTCCTGTTTGACTGTAGTTCATATTTTAAGCAGCTACTCCTCTCTCAGATAATCTAAGCTTCTCATCACAGCTAAGTCCTGTTTGACTGTAGTTCATATTACTTAAGCAGCTACTCCTCTCTCAGATAATCTAAGCTTCTAGCTTACACTATCAGTCTGGTTTAGGAATAATCCTTTGTGGCCTTGGTCACAACCACACTTCCAGGTTTATGACGACCTGTAAAAGCTTCCCTTTCCTGAAAAATGAAACTTCGTTTCTGGGTTGTTATGAATCTGGATTAGTCTCAAATGACTGGGAGGGGTTTATTTTTGTGGGTTTCACCTTATAGGCTAAAAACATCCCCCCAAAACGAGCACAATTCACAAATCTACAAAAGTATTTGCAATTTAAAAATCCAAAAAATAAGCACAAACACTAATACATTTTTGTGATTTTATATGTGACCTAATGGGGAAGATATGTTCATCAATAATCAAATGTGAAGGCATGGCAGCTAACCTTCCCTAGTTTTGGTCCCAGAAAGCAAGAAAACTTACAAGTTTAGCTGCTAAGTTTAAAAGAACTAACCATAAAAAGTAGGTAAATGTGTGTGTGGTATAGACTTTGGAGCTCCATAGATTCTATAGACTTCAAGACAGGTCTCTATGTGTGCTCCCTTTTGGTTTAAAAACATGCGTAGGTATAACACTGCCTAAGTTGCATGCATCTAAAGTGGGAACTTGAGTGCCTGATCCTCTGTAGGTAATGCTACTTAAAGGATACTGCTAGGCAGGTGTAATTACTAATGTGGTTAGAGGAAGCTTTACTCTGCACTACGAGTTTTCCGAATAAGCAAGCCAAGCCACTAAGAAGGTTGTTTACCCACTTTTTGTGGTGGCCACAGGCTAAGTGTCTAAGTGCTGATCCTATGGCATATCCTGTAAACACACTTCAAATAAGGAGCCGCATTTGCAGCCAATTCAGGCAATCAATTTTGCACCGCCTCTCTGAACTGTATGTAACTTAGGCATTGCCCTAGCACTAGCCCTAACCATATGCAACATTTTTAGAATGAAATGAGATCAACCTTTTGAGCTCTATGTAAAGTTCGACATAGAGTGTGCAGAATCTATGGAGCTCCAAATTCATAACCACAATTTTTCTTTTTTATGGCCAGCCACCTTAATGTTTGTGGTCTAATTTATGCCATTATACTTTAAAATAAGAGCAAGGTTGATTAATGTACATTGGTCATGTCCCCACAAGCATTCAGAAACAAAATTTGTAGCCCTCTCCCTTCTCCCCTTCCAAAGTTATTGCTTTTCTTGTCGTGTGAGCTACCACGGACCTGAAGGAGACTTACAATGCTGAATAGAAACAAGAGTAGAGCTAAAGGTAAGGCAGTGTCAGAGAAGGATGATGTTGCAGATATCCCACAGGGTAAAAACAAACCTGGAATATGCTTCCATGACCTTCACCCCTTCAGTCACATGTGGGAAGGCTCATTGTTCTCCTTGTCTCAGACACCTTCAGCTATAAACAAAAAAGCTAACTAGAATCTTAGCAAAAATCGCTCTTTGTCAGCAACAAACTAGACTCTACCACTGTCAAAACAAATTACCTGCAAATACAAGTTCTGTACCAATATATGTGATGCGATAGTGCACTATGAGGGTGCCTGGTAAACTGGTGTTTCTGGATGTGGGACTACCAGATGAGTTGATTTTGAGTGTACTACTAAACTGAGCAATACATTACATGGCCAAGAGTTGGCACCAGAAACAAGATGGTTTCATACACCCAATCACCAAGAATAGTTACCACCTGTGCCACAATCTGTGCAACTTTCATAAGAAACTTGCATCTATAATTATGATAAAAACAGAGCCATAGTCATCTCTGCTGTATATATAGGCATATTACACAACATACCTACACCATATATAATACCAGCATAGCGAGTATGTTAGGTAAAAAAAAAAGGAAATGGTCCTGTCTTCAATATACTAATAGAGGTATCACCTGATTAAGATTTGCAAGGACTTAATTATCCATTTCCTCAACTAGAAGCAAGTAAGCTGGCAGGCAGGCAGGGATGGGTGCAGGCAGGTAGGCAGACAAGCAAGCCAACAAGCAAAAAGGCAAGATAGAATAGTTGACATAATGAATGTCCAATTCGAATAAGCAAACAAACAAAAACTTCGCAAAATTACAACAAAGCTTATAATTTGTAATTTTTATATAGAGACCCTCATATCTACTACACAAAAACTATCTGGATTTTATATGTATTTATATAATCGCCATATGACATGCTTGTGCTTTCTATATTTTTGGTTCGTACATACCTTTCGTGCACATAAGTCCAGCATCATCACTGTGAGAAGTGCAAGAGTGTCTCTCTGGTCCCCAACCACGGAATATACATTGATCTAAATATTCCTCATTTCCTCTACAGTACAATTCACTCATCCATATGGGCACTTCATCGGCAGCTCTGGCAGTTCCAGCGTGAAATGTTGTGCAAACTACATCGGAATATCCCAACATGCTAGGAAAAGAAGTAAACAAAGACGGGATCAAAATTTGTTTTAAAGGTATCTGGTTCACAACTATAAACAATGAAAACATTGGTGTCCATATGCATTGTATGTACATAGCATCTTTATTATGTGTTCTGTCCTTTTGCTCCTATTTTATTATATCTGGTACAATTTTCTTCAGTTCGCTAATCTTCAATCACTTCATGATAGGTATGATATGAAAATCATACATTATAGCCTTACCAATACCCTGTGTGGTTATAGTTCCATTGTCCTATGACAACTGAGCATACAATATGCAAAATTTTACCTAGTGGAGCTAGCTCATATCATATAACTTTAACTGTGTATACATAACTTTGGAAATGTAATACTTTACCGGCAAGCCACTCTGCCATCATTAGTACTCCATGAAAGGTCACAGATTGTTCCCCAGGTGCCGTTGTAGAGAAGCTCTACTCTGCCCTGATTTTCAAACAAAGTTTGTGAGCTATTAAGTCGAATATCTTGGATATTGGTTGGTGAAACAGTAGGTTGACCTGGAAAGAGCAAGAAAATTGTTTTAAAAAATGCATCCTTATAATTATGATTGTCAAAAAGTGATACATCTATTTTTAACATTGTAGCTATATAGCGATTTTTAGTCTTGAGTTTATTTTTTACAAGTAACAAAAACTACTAGAGCTACACACGGAAATGTCTGGCATTGAATATGCATTGAAACAGAACTAATAATAAATAGCTAACCCAGATACCACGGAACATGACTTGCCAAAATTGAGGTGGAAAGTGAGAGCCAAAACCAGAAAGAGAAGAGCTACTTTCATGATGCAATAGCAACACAAATAACTCTAAGTCGTCCAGCAGGCCAAACTCTCGTCGTGGCTGGAGCGTGCAGATTTGGAGATGACTGCTGGTTTATAAACCAATCCACCTCTATCCAACCCCCTCCCCCCATCCCACCCACACGTACAACGTTCTTCCACCCCAGTGGGGGTAAATGATGTCGTTCTCTCCACTAGAAAAACCGTTGTTTCCCAGGCCTGTCACGCCAAAAGACCGGTGCGGCCGATCTTGAACCCCCCCAGTAATTGGTAATCCCGGTCACCTAATCTTTCCGGTCACCTAATCCTTTCCCCCCCATCCTCTTCCATAAGGATTCTGTGGCACCCCCCGCCTTCCAGGGTAAACCTCTAATCCTCGTCTCGACAATATATAGAGCTCAAGGAAGGAGACCTCTACCGGTCAGAAACTAGGGGCGTTTGCCCACTTTCTCCCAGAATTCAGCTTGGCGCACTGACTTTATGCGGACAAACAAACCACTCTTGATTGAAGTTGACCCTCTGGAGACTGGTAACAAATCTCTCCGGTGACTTGTGACAGCTTCTGGCTCCACCAGCTCTTGGTGTCTGTCCTTCAACTTATATAATTTTCTACATCACTAATCCACATTGTCATAAGTTTATGTAAGAGTAAATAGCAAGTTCCCCCACTGGAATTCTACAAGCAGCTAGGATTTCCCTAGGATTTTCCATTCTACACACTTTATTATGAAAATTCTTATTATTGATAGCTAGGTTTGCTTTGATCTTATTGGACTATTGACTGAGATTGAAAAATCACAGTTGACATAACATTCATAATCAACTTGAATTCACTCGATGTTTCTGCTAAATGAAAGCTAGACCAAACATCGAGTGAGAAAATTCAAATTGATTATTGATATATAACTTGTTTTGGAATGGCCATAAGCTCAAACAAGCCAAGCAATTGTCTTGAAGATGGTCAGTATCACCAAAATTACTGTACGGACTATATTAGTTACCTAGATTCACTATTCCAAGCAGAAGTTAATTGCTTTTTGGCATTTGATATTATGTAGTCACCAAAGTCTGCAGGATTATGTATATATGGATATTAACTTTCATTAAAACAACAAAAACATATTAATGTCTTGTATTAACAGATATTTTCCTTACTCTTTCTAACCAAAGTATTATCAAATATATAGTTTGGTCTTCATCAGGGTGATAGATGAATTTCTGCCATCTTGATAGCTGAGATCCAGCAACCATAGGTAGTCAAGCCGTACATCTCTACTGAAGCTTCGATCCTTGTGGATGTGCAGAGCCTCCTTCACAAGACATTCCCTCCATTTGAAGTCTTCTCACTTCAAGATTGGGTGGTAGTGGTTTCATGCATTTTTAGCGATGTTTTCAGTTTTCCTGTGCATGTATCCATGTGTTCTTTTACTCTCGTCTCCAACCTGCTCATGCCCATGGAACGTGATATTATATCATTCAAATGTTTATTGTTCAAGTTCCTGATGCAAGATGAACACTTGTGTTGCTTGTGGAGGAGCATGCTTTCATGGCACTGTATCATATGGCCAATCAGATACATTTGAAATGTCTCTAGACTCCCAACTATATATCAGCGATTTTCAAGGGTAAGGGATAAGATAAATAGAATATTCAGTATGAAATTAGCCTCAAGCTGGCACAAAATAATGATCTTTGATCTTTATAAAAATAATTCAAATCTTATCCAAATCCATTATGTCAATGGCAACTGCTCTGATTTGTCTTGGACATGTGATCATTGACTCATAGCTAGCAATGTTCCATTGTGACATGGTGAAGACTTAATCATTTAGTAAAATGACTGTGGTTTGTACATTTTTATTTCACATGGCCAGAGGTAAATCTATTCAAAGGATGGAATATGACCAGGAAAAGATGTGATGTTAATTAATTTGTTCCTTTAGTGGTGAGAATTCACTTCCATTCCAGAAAATCACTATAATTATGCCTCTGTTGATACTTCCAGAATGTTTGAGACATGTGTCAGTTCCAAGTAGAAATCAAATATTGTTCTAAATTCAATTATTGAGAAAAATGCACTTGAAATGAAGCCACCATAAATCTACACAAAACAATCTTTATTTACTTGAAGTACTCGGATTTTGTGGACTGCAATTCTCAACAACAAAAAAATATATGGCATTTACAGTGCTGTTATTTTTCCATCAGAAGTTCATCGGATTTGCAAGACCCTGGGAGGGAGAAAAAAATTCTGATGAAACATGCCACTCTCTTATTTCTGAGATTTGCAGGGTGCAAACTGAAACAGGCAAAGGGATCTGCCACTGCTAGTCATTGGCTAAGACATACCATCCAAAACTTGTCATTCATCCTAGCGTGAGACTGACTATTGTTACACCAGTAAACACCTGAGAGAGGAGCTGTCGAGAGTCCATGCAGGCAATTCTCAACCATTTACATCAGTCAGGAAATACACCTGAAAAAGAATCATGAACAGAGGAAGCTGTAGTTAGAGGAAGAGAGGAGTCAACACAGGGAGGAAGCTGCAGTTAGAGGAAGAGAGACCTGGAGGAAGCTACAGTTATAGGAAGAGAGGAGTCAACACCTGGAGGAAGCTGCAGTTTGAGGAAGAGAGGAGACAACACAGAGAGGAAGCTACAAAGGTGAGTGAGTATATTACAAGTCATGTCAAGACCAATGCATGCAAGTTAGGAGGAAAATCACAGTGCTTAGCAGCAAATCTGCACTGACACCACCAGAGAGAAAATAACTAAAGGTTATGAAACATTGTTTCACCTTAACTATTTATGCTGATTGCAAACAGGCAAAGTTAATTCCAACCTGGGGCAAGAGACTGACAGCCAGGTGTTTCCAACAACATCTACAGAATAGTCATTGCGAACCAAGGATTTGGCTGTACAATGAAAACCACATGAGTTTAGGAATACCGACCACACCATGTAACTCCTGATGCAGTACTGAAAAAAGTGTGTACCCTAAGCAATTTGCTATATTCCTGGACAGTGCAACTGGCACAAATAAAATTAAGTACCTTTTTTTCCTGGGCCATGGAGGTGGTAAAGTCTAGATTAATTGGCCACATTCACGGGATTGCCGGACTCACCAAATTTGCTCTGGATTGCCTCTTCATTGCAGTTGGGAGCACCTTCAATGTTGCAGGCACCATCACTCTCTGCAGACACTGTTGTTTTTCTGTAACAGAAAACTATGAGTATGGTAAGAAGGTACTGACATGGCAGGATGTATTTAGGTCAAAAATATTCAGACTTAGCTACTGGGTGTGACTCTATTCATTTAGTCTCTCACACACAGGGTCAATTGTGATGAAAGTCACGAAACGATGTTATACAGGAGCATGGAAAGATTTTCCCTTATAATTATGTGCAATATCTAGAATGCCATCATCAAACTAAGAGAATACCAAATCATAATTATGATATCAAATGAGACAAAATAGCTCACATGGTGACCATGTATGATAAGTTCATCTCACCCAACCACCAACCTAGGTGTTTGCCTATCCTTCAACCACCATACCTGGCATCTCAAACTATAGAATCATCGTCCAACTCCCCTCTACATCATCTTCCTGTGGTAGCTATCTACTACTGCTAGACCAAGGAAGTCTGGTCTTTGCACTGTTGAAGGCTGTGATGGCAGTGGACACAGCAACAAAGCCAAATGGAACCACAGCCTACGCGTAGGCTGGATGTCCCATCTTCCATGCTCATTCCTAACATTATCAAACAAGTCAAACTAATTCAAGTGTGGGTATTATCATCATACTGGTAATATTTTTTATCCCTGCAGAGTCTCGTTGATCAATTTTGTTCACATGCTCACCAATGCTTGACTGAAGCGCCACATCCATCATTACCATGCACGCGCATTCAAAATTATAAATTATCAGTGTGCTGCTCGACTTGTCTGTTCCTCTTCCATTCTACTCTACTTCAGTGTGTAAAGCAAGGTAATTTATGACATATTGCTAGTTAATTACTTTTAGCTTAGCAAGCTAGAAGAAATTGAAACTACTTGCAGAAATTGAAAATACTCGAGAATAAAAACATCATGTTCAAGGAGTAAATATTTATTTACAGTTAGCATTTTTAAGCAGTTTCAAAACCTACCTGTTTTCTGATTGCATTGTAGTATGGTTAAAGATGCAACTAAGGAACTCTGAATGATCTTTCAGGTTAGATGAAATATGGAGGTTTCTGTCAATGTGCATCATAGATCTGACCAAGCATTACTAAATTTTTATAATTGTATAGACCTCCTGTTGCAGTCTTCTCAACAGGCCCTCATGTCAGTTTTTCCTTTTGTACAAAACCTGAAGTTCATTAAGTTGAAAGGAAGTGTGACATACCACACCCACAATAATACTAGTCTCTAGCGGATTGGCTACTATTTTTGGTGGAGTTCTGTTGATCGCAAGGTTGTGGACTGATTAGTTTGTAGGAGGCAGCTGTCTCATCCAACCATACTGTCTTCTGCCCCCAGAAAAAGTTGGTACTTTAAACTTAAAATTTGCTTTTTTAGGTTCTGAAAAGGAACTCTATGAATTCCCCAGCTTTCCTCAGATATATATTATACATATCATGAATTAACATGCCAGAAACCTCCTTCAAGCATGAGAATAACTGACTTTACAGCTTTGTTATTTCCTTAGCCATTCAGGCATTTCAAGTAAGAACTACTAAACTTGGACTATATGTAGCTGCCATTATTCTAAATTTTTACATGAAGTTACATGGTTCATGTTGTAGAGACAAGTATCTATAGTAAATGACTTGTTTACATGTAGGGTTGGTTGCATACAATCATATAACTACAGTGTGTGAAATCACCTAAGCTACATACATTCATACCTTCAAAAATGTTTATCAAAATATTCACTACATTCATATTTTGTAATTAGATATTTGTCAATGAATCAACACCTCATTATTCATCAACAATTTGATGCTAGCACATGCTAGGAAGATGAGCTTATTCCTGATTTTTATGCTGGTTGTTGGCAGGAATCTGCCAGCAATGAGGGTCACTTTAAAGAGGGAGGGGTCACTATGTAGTACAACGCCTGTCATGCATTGCACCTGAAAATTACTGTAATGCCTGCTTAGACAGGCACTCCATCCAGTGGAAGGAGGGGGACATTGTTTTCTCATTCAAATGCACTCCATTCTCAGATGGATCACAACTAAGTAAGACAAATATTTTGGCCCAGATATTCTAAATTGTAATCCTCAGCTATCTGCCTCACTGAAATCAGTATCTAAAATGAACTGCCTCCTCGGAAGATAATGGATAACAAGGCTGTCACAGTCGTATGGAGGTGACTGTTTCCTTGCAATCTGCACTCCATTCTCAGATAGAACACAATTAACTACTCCAATAACAATTTTAGGACTATTTATGATAGAATGAACTGCCTCCTCAGAATATCATTGATGAGAGGGGAGAATCACTCCATCCTGCAGTAGGTTACTCTATCTGTGATCCCCCAGGTCAGTGTAGCCTAGTATTTGGTGACTGGGGGTCACTGAGAACTAGGCTACAGTGACACCATGGTCATTTTAAAGGGAGGTCACCAGATACTGCAAAACTACACTCCATCACCAGATACATCACAACTAATAACTTGGCATATACTCCAGTCACAGATGCTTTATTCACCTCACTTAAATGAGCTCAGATGAACTGCCTCCCAGATGACCATCGAATAGTTACAGGGGTGTCACTCCATCCCAAGGTCACTATACAGTGAATGGGGGTCACTGAGAACTAGAATAAAGTGACCCCCTGTGTTTAAAGGGTTAGTCACCAGATACTACAACATCTGTCATGCATTGCACCTGAAGGGGGGATGACTATATACAGATTAAAAAATCGCTCGTTCTTGGCATCCAGCTAACCTGTACGATCATACACAGATGCTTAATTTCACGTTTAACCAAACCCTAAAGTGATTAGATAACAGGTAGGCATTGAAACCTCCTAAGGACACCAACTATATAATTACCAATTATATTTACTCCTTGAACACGATTGTTTTTATTCTCGAGTGTCATCAACTCAAGTAGCATCAAATGTATTACACAATTACCTTGCTCTACCCACCAAAGTAGAGTAGAATGGAAGCAAAACAACACTGATCTGAATGTGCATGCATGCTAATGATGGAGCTCTTAGATGTGGCTCTTTGGTCAAGCCTCGGTAAGCATGTGGACAAAATTGAGTCCTGAAACTTTACAAGCCTGGTGTATTGATATCATCAATAATCTCATTTTTCAAAAATAGAATAACATTTTATTTCTATGTGCGACTGTCACACACACACTCATATAAATAGCTATATAACATGTATCTTTGTCTGTAATACGAGCAGGGTCTCATGGTATTGGTTGGATGATAATGAATCTTATTAACAAGAAAGAATCACAGTAACTTAAACCACTGTGATCCAAAAAAATGATCTTTCTATGCAACTATGCACATGTAATAAGTGCACATGTAATATGAACAATAATAGATGAAGTATACCTAAATCTGAAAAGATTTGATCACATTTCCACTACAGAAGCTTCAGTTTGTCCTAGACAAGATCCATGCATACGAAACAGGAATTGTAACATAAATGAAGATAAGTTACTGAAAAAGTGAATATAGACATAAATTATGAAGAATTGATACATGCGCACACTTTACATAGTTAAATTCGAGCTTTGGTCTGCATTCCTTGTCAATGGCAGGTGCAACACATCCACTCCAATCCTGTAAAATGGACCACCCATTGATATGACTGGGTATGGTGGCTACCTGCCTTTACCTCAATACACACAAAACAAACGGCGTCTACAAAATTTGTACAGCATGAAGCTCTATTGCTTCCACAGCACACCAAGTCTCAGGGGAGATTTCGAGATATAGCATCAGCATTGACATTATTTTAGACTGCTCTATGCTTGATAACCAAGTTTATCTCTTGAATAGTCACTAATTTGTCACAGGGTTGTGCTGAATTTAACAAAGACATTCACACACCATGATCAGTGTACATGGCATTATGATGTCTCAAAAATGTATGGCCAAAAGTACTTCACTTCTCACATAGGTGCCAGTGACTTAAATTCTATTATCCCATAGTTTTACATGGAGTTGGATGCAATCCAATAAGGTGAACATGACCTTGTCCTGCCAAACGAACTCCACTAGCATCAATCTCTGCATATGACAATATAAGTGATACCACCTGATGGTTCAACTGGTCAGAGGAATTACCATATACAGAGTGCAGTATTATAGTGTATTTTGCTTTGAGCATGGAGGGGATGTGCAATTTCAGCAAAATCCAGAATAAATCGCTATAAATAAGGTCATGGCCTAGTAGAACTATATAAGAAGATTTTCATTGCATCCATAGAGACAGCATAGCAGCAAAACTGTTCAATCTTACAGCGGTCAGGATGAATTCCAGAAGCAAAAACCACATGCTCTAAGCATGGTACCACTCAATGTAGTAAAATATATTTCTTAGACTTAAATCTCATAGCATTGTTTTACTCAACCATTCTAACTTCACATAGGTGTTTGAAGTGCTCCTGGAATGTCTTGGACTCAATCAAAAGGTGGTCAAAATACACAAGGCAAATATTCTACCCAAGACCAGCCAGTGCCACTTGCATTAACTGCTGTAAGGTTGCAGTGGTAATATACAAGTCAAAATGCATTCCAACAGCCACAAATTCATATCAGCCATAGTGAATGGTGAACGCAGACCTCTGGCATGACTCTCATCTAACCTTCCACTATCCAAAAGAAAGGTCAATAGGTGTAACATACTAGTTCCACAATCGATCTCTATTCTGGGTAGGGTGTGTACACACCTTTCTTGGTCATTCTATTCAATCATCTATAATAAATTTAAGACCTGAACTGTCTATTTCTCTTTGGCACTAAACCACAGGCTTTCCCACAGGATGATAGATGGATGTATAGTTAATCATTTCAGTGATCATGCCTACATTCGTATCCCGATCTACTGCATATGTTTGATACTGTTGTTAATGTGTGACCATCAGTTGCACTACTAACATGCAGAAATATGTCGGTGCAACCATGCTCATTGTCAGCCAAAGATAATGTGTCAGAGTGCTTGAACCTCCACTCTCCAAAAATTATGAAGGGGCAATCCTAAAGCGGTTTCTTGATTCTATCCGGTGTTTGCTCTATAGTATTAACATAACTGCACTGTGATCCCAAACTGAGCCCATGAACAATCTCACCGACCTTAAAAAACTAATAACTTCAGGCTGTAATAAAAACTAATAAAAACGAACTAATAAAAGGCCACTATTCCTAATATCGTAAGAACTCAGGCTGACAGGCTGTAATAACTTCAGGCTGTAATAAAAACTAATAACTTCAGGCTGTAATAAAAACTAATAAAAACGAACTAATAAAATGCCACTATTCCTAATATCGTAAGAACTCAGGCTGACAGACTGTCATAACTTCAGGCTGTAATAAAAACTAATAACTTCAGGCTGTAATAAAAACTAATAAAAACGAACTAATAAAAGGCCACTATTCCTAATATCGTAAGAACTCAGGCTGACAGGCTGTAATAACTTCAGGCTGTAATAAAAACTAATAACTTCAGGCTGTAATAAAAACTAATAAAAACGAACTAATAAAAGGCCACTATTCCTAATATCGTAAGAACTCAGGCTGACAGGCTGTAATAACTTCAGGCTGTAATAAAACTCGTCTATGCCAATATCATCCAATATCTGCCAATACTGCATGTCTATATCTTGTCCACCCTCATTATACCACTCTTATCTTTGTTCTTCTAGATGAAGGCTAGAGCATCTAGTCGAAACAATAAAATTTCAAGTTGATTATTGAAAAGGTATTTGTACCATCACAATCTCACAGGGATATACAAACACCTATCATCACACAAAGATATCACAAGTTCGTGAGTGCTAAGCCCATTGAGGTTAAAAAAACATCCACTCTAGAGTCAAATAACACTTGGGATTTTTATGTTCCCAAGAATTTACCATCAGCTTGTACTTTCAGGAATTGGCCTTTGAGGCTAGGGATAGCACTAGGCTTCCTTCACTAACCTCAAATAAGCTACTGTGTAGTTGACATCCTCCATTATAATTATTAGCTCTCTATTAGCTCTAGAAATGCTCAATTCTATTGCAAGTAATGCATTCATACCCAGCAACCACTATTGTTTTCTGTTGGGTTGAAGAAATACAGGCAGACATGTTTCACCATCAGTCTCAATAAAGATCCTTAGGTGAGCCATGATGAATGTTTCTCGCACAACTCCTATCCCATTTTTGTGGTTCAGGTGCATGGTTGGCTTCTTAACAACTGGAAATCGTCTACCATTGGTGCCCCTAATGTTCTCTGCCATTTGATGTGTGTTGCCTGGAAGAATCTTCCTTTGTATAACCTGTCAAAATCCCAGCCAGGAGGAAATAGAAAAGCTTTGCTAGTCAATGTCTGCAACTACAGACCCAACTGCAAAGTGAACTCTGTCTCCTGCATCTTGTGGTAAAACTTCAATCCACGAGCTCTTCAATCTCTATTGACTTAAACCTACTCTTCTTTGTCAGTTGTGGTCAATTTGATAAGTTTAAGGGAATATTTGAAATGCTTGATGGTTGTCTTCTAACAGATGCTTTAACTGATACAACCACCAATCAGGCCTGCAACTAGCTAACTTGATCCTCTCTTCGAAATGTTGAAGTGACTTCTCAAAGCTATGTGCATTTTCCAGATTGGTTTCACCTGCAAAGCCCATAAGAGGAGGTAGGTGCTGTGCTGCAGCAGCCTATGTCTGTGTGGCAATAGCTTCAGTTTTGGCACTCAATAGCATAGTCACAGTTGCTGCTAGAAATCCTGATCCTGTCACTATAATGGCTCCACTTGGGTCTGTTGTGGCAAAGGCTATCAGGCAATTTATGAATTAACTTACTTAGATCTATCAACTACACATTAAAAATAGTCCTGTCAAAATCAATCATAAAATAGGTGCCTTAATACATTTTTGGCTAGCACTTGGTTTCATCCTTGATTGAGAAGCTTATTTAGCTCAAATAATGCTTCTACACATTCGTCTATATTTCTATATGAGTTAATAACAGAACGGAATCGATGTTGTCAATTTATTCTGATTTAGTCACTCTATTCATCAACATACTCTAGCTATGGACAGTGTCACGATAAATTGCAGTGCTAAACTTGAATTAATCATTACAGGTCAATATTGACAATATCTCAGATGTTTTTCATCTTGCATCAGTTTGGAATATATATGAATATAATTCTTAGCATATAATAATCCAAGCATAGCAATATCAAAATTCAGATCTCTATTCCATATTAGGCCTGCAGCTTTGCTTGCTAGGATTTCAAGCTAAAATAATTGTATTTTATAAGACCCCCATTACACATTTCCTTACCATCAAAGCCTGTCATTGATTACTAGTAAGAAATAGGTACCTAGCTAGCCATAAAAAAGTTTGGGTGAGTAACGTTGGGGCACAATAATTCAGCAGTATGTGGACCACTTCTACATTCTGATTTTGTCCTCATCGGCTGGATATTCCATGGCATTTCTGCTAATCTCAACATGAATCAGTTTTTCTTCTATATATGCAATTAATTTTCTATCTATTATTCAGAAGCAAAACATTTCAATTACCAAGATTAATAGGTGATAATTGTGTACCCCTCTCCATAGCTGAATGATTTGAATAGCAATGTCAGAATAAAGCTGTCCTTTCCTTCAGCTAGATTATATGTCATTAATATATGTAATTTCTAGTGATGGTCTAGAGCTGGGATTCTCAACCAGAGGTAAAAAATGACACGGCATGGGGTAAATAATTGCCATACCTGATAATTGAATAAGGAAAAGGAAGTATAAGGCTTATAGACCTCTAAGCAGGTTGGTGTATATAACTTACCTGAGCTTACTATTTCTCATTATTATTATTCACACTATTGCCTTTAGTCTGTGATTGTTTTCATTGTTTTACTGCTATATATGTCTGGGAGAGTTTTCATTGCTATTCAGCATAATGTCCCTTCCCTGGCATATCTATTCATGAAAAACTCATTACAAACCATTACTATAGCTATAGCTAGCAAGCTCATTATAGCTCAGAGAAAATAGCTAGTTTAAGCTAGCTCACAATAGCTCAATAGTTCAGCTACTCAAGATCAGAGAACAACCAAGGTATATAACATGAACTATGGCTACTAAGTCTTCAACTAATATACTACCTTTGAACTTTGTCTCAGGTAGTATATCAGCTGAATAGACCTAGTGGCCATAGTTTATATTATTTCTTTATGTCATGTCCAAGAAACGTACATACTTGGATTCATATGTACAATATGGCTTTGACTTCATTGTTGTGGATGGTGTGGGCGTCAGTGTCTGCTGTGCCCAACAGTTCTTGGAAATGGGTCACTGAAACCTTCAATACTGAAACAGCATCTGAAAGCTACATATCCTGCCCGTGCATCTATTGACCGTAGTAAATTTGAGAAAGAAAGCTTAGGTTTAGGTCTGCAGGAACACTACCTACACTTGGCTTCGTATCTAAGAAGAAACCAATGCTTGCAGCTTCCTATCATGTAGCACAGCGAATAGTAATGGCAATGAAACCTCATGACATTGCCGAGAAGCTGATTAAACCTTGTGCCTTAGACATGGTTGAATATGTATGTGGGTGAGAAGCAAAACAGAAGATTCAAGACATTCCCCTTTCTAATGACACAACTCATCGACGTAATATTGAAATATCTCAAGATATTTGTCAACAAGTTATTGAACAGATCAAATATAGCCCAGCATAAAATTTCTTTGCAACTTGATGAATCTTGTGATGTTGCAAATTTGTCACAACTTCTTGATTTTGTCCATTACATATGTAAGAACTTAAGAATGAATTTCTCTTCTGTGACCATCTCCAACAAACCACAAAGGCTGCTGATATAATGCAGAAAACATGAGACTTCTTTGAAAGGAACAATCTCTCTTGGGACATTGTTGGTTCAAGCCCCAGCCATGATGGGAGTGAGATCAGGCTTCACTGCACTTGTGAAGCAGAAGGCACCCAATTTGATAATAACACATTGTGTTCTTCACAGAAATGTGCATTGGGTGCAAAAATGCTTCCTGAAAATCTGAAAATAGTTTTGCAGAAAGTTTTCGAGGATGTTAATTTCATTGTGCCCGAACACTGAATCACTGTTTGTTCAAAGCTTTTTGATGATATGGGTTCTGAGCATTACATTTTTTTGCTTCATACTGAGGTGAGGTGGCTTTCACGTAGACTTTAGTGTGTTTGAGCTCCGTACTGATGTAGAGATTTTTCTTCGTGACCGGGATTCAAAACTGTGTGAAAACTTTGCTGAGCCCAAGTTCATTGCCAGTTTAGGGTACCTCTCAGATATATTTACCCATCTTATCCATGTCAACAAGCAACTGCAGGGACCATCAGTAACCATTTGTTGAAGCATTGCTGACAAAGCTGGACTTATGGGCTCGAAGAGTTCATCAAAGTAACTTGGCAAGTTTTCCAAACCTGGATGAGGTCATTAGTGAAAGACCTAGTGTGTTACTGAGATAAATGAAGACCACCCAGATCATTTGAAAATCTTGAAGGAAAACTTAACTGGATACTTTCCAAAAGACATGATTCCTACAGAGAGATGGATAAGACCTTTTACCACTGAACTGTCAGTGACAACAGAGCAAAAGATAAGCTGATTGATCTTCAATCCTCTGCTAATCTTAGAGAAGAATTTGAAAAGGTTGGTGTAGATTTTTTAATAAAACTCACAGATTCATTCCCACTTCTTACTCAGCGTGCCTTCCAAGTGCTTCTTCGTTTTGTCACTACATACTTATATAAATCAGGGTTCCCAACTTTAGTAGCAAAGGCTAGGAATCGTGTGAAAATCGATGATGATATGAGAGTAGCGTTGTCATCAACAGCTCCTCAAATAAATAAACTGGTTGACTCAATGAATCTGCAGTGTTCCCACAGATAATGCTTCTGGTGTTTCTGTTATATATATATTATTTTTTTAGTGATAAGAATGGACTATATAACTTATTTCTTTGTCAAAATATATTACTATATTTTATGCAAAACCTAGATAATAAATGTGTTTTCTTATCTTCTTACCTTTATGATGGCTAAGCATTTTTGGTATGGGAGTAAGGAGGGAAATGTCGAAATACATCAGGCTGAGGGGATAAAATTAATGGGAGGAACGGTTGAGAATCCCAGGTCTAAAGGCTGAAGAACGTTGACTATCAACTGGCACCAGATTATGAAACCTAATAGTATACCACACTTGAGAGACCATTTAGAGTTTGAGCCTCTTGATATATATCAAAGTCAGGTTTAGCTAATGTCATACATTTGTGATGTTCTTTCTCATATAGAACTTTGGACAGATGGAGCATAGAAGCTTGACCTGGGTCTACAGAACAACAACAACAACAACAAATAAATAAATAATAAGATAAAAAGACAAAATATTATGTTGGTCGTGGCTTCAAGTTTCAAGCTCTTCAGAATAGCTTCCCAGCAGCCACGGAAGTCCATTCCACATTCTCAATTGAACCGCTCACACTTTGTGCTAGGCTTATGTGCAATGCCTCCTTCACATCAAGTGAATACAATTTGAAGTTGATTATTGAGAAGGTGACAATAATATTATTAGTATTAACATTATATTATATTATCAGTGAACTCTCAGTTGACATAATAAAATTACAATGACTTTCTCTATAACCAACTTGAATTGATGCTTCAATTAGATACTCTAAACTTCAGGAATAGTGACATGCTATTTAGCTATTTATCATGTGATACAAACCACACCCTGCCACACACATTGTCATAGGGGCTGCCTGTGCAAACCTGTAACTTAAGCAGTCTTGATTGGTAATGCTGCAAACAGGTAGACTCAAATATGCTTCACAGCCACCACTACTGCTAGACACTTGTTCCATGACTGTGTATCTGGTCTTAGCTGGCTTTAGCTTGCAAGAGTAGTAGGCAACAGGTTGGTCAGTTCCATCAACTCCTGCTTGACTGAGGACGGCATCTATGCCTATTACAGAGGCATCCATGTAGAGTATAATTCATCTGGGCTGATTACTAGTATCAATAGTGAGGCTAGTCGTGAGGTATTTTGTCTGGGCATGTTTCCTAGTTGCCTCTGTCTGTGGTACTGCTTCTGAACCGTATCATGGTGCAAAGCATCTCTAGTAGTTTGCAAGACCCAGGAACGTTCTCATATCATTCTTTTGATACTGAGTAGATTTTTGTCATGTTGATGGTTTCAAGCCTTGGCTTGGAGATCTCTCTATGGTACTCTGCTGCAAAATGACCATATTGCTTCATTTGAAACTACTGGTTCGGTTCTGTTTATCAAATTTGGGTAGACTCTTCCAGCTCTGGTCTACCATCCGTCCAGGTCCATGTGCATCCTGTGGTGGTTGTGTCTTCTTTCCATTGATTTGCTTTGGGCTTGATGTCTGTTGTGCTGAATGACAAAGTCTGTCATCCTTTTTGTGCTGCTTTCCTTGGTTGGTAGATCTGTCTTGGTAGTAACCTTACCTCCATCCCCAGTTTACCACAAAGTCATCTGCCAAACCAGTTGCTTCTTCTATCTCTACATAAGTGGCCATCTATCTGGGTGTTAATTTCACAATGCCTCCACAATGCCTCAGTGGACAATAACTCAGCTACTACTTTTGCTGTGGTACAGCCTTCACTCCACTTCAAGGTAAGCTTGGGGTGTCTCATGCCACAGGTACTCCAAGTTTCTTCTGATTTTCTTTTGAGTTGGTCCATTCTCTGTCTATAAGTTTATCGAGTTATCTTGTAGTGAGAAAACAGGGCTGTCTTAAGAAAATCATAGTCCTGTCTGTTGTCTGAATCCAACGTCACATTGCATCTGCTGTTAGAACTGATAGCAAGTGATGGTTCTCCACTGTGGTCTTGGTAGGGAATGACATTCCATGTCGGCTTCAAAACCAGAAAGTAAGCTTCTACATTTTCTCTCCTTTTCTCAGTTGGTTGAATCTGATTATCCTGTTTGTTGAAGTGTGACTGATCATGGCGATGCAGCCTCAGTGTGGTCATCTATTGTTCTAGCAAGTAGCTTTTCCCATCGTTGTTCTCTTGCAGCTTCTTGTTTTCTGGCTTCTTCTCTTCTTGTCTCGACATTCCTCTTGGAGGCATGCATGAATTGTATCATCATGACCATCATGGTTGCCTGATCTGGCATGGTCTGCATACCGGGGAGTGGCCTTGGCTTCCTTCAGGCAATCCCTAGAGTTCCATTTGTGGCAATTCCATGGGCTGTTATCTGCTGTGTTAGTGTCTCTGAGGTCTCTAGTGAAGTTCCATCTCTTTCCGCAGTCTGATCTACCTGATGCTAGTATTCCCTCTGAAGTATACACTGACATTCTCAATTGTAATGACAACAAGAAATTTGTTTGCTTTTCCTGAGAACAAACTCTACCCTGAGTAGCACTGGTCAAATTTGGCAGGTAAGTCACCAATTGTCACAGTGGCTGTCTGTGCAACCCTGTAACTTGTACTAGCTAGTAACAATATGCAATAAGACTGTCATAATGAACTCGCACAAATAGGAATACACAACTCCTATTATTGTGAGCTGCCAGACCTCTTACATGATGGGTTGCTAATCATATTCATACTCAATCAACACTCGTTCTACAGGCTGGTCTGTGTGCAATTAATGTTCATGTTTCAGGTGCTTGTGAACTGCATATGAATCGTATTTGGAAAAATAAAGAAATTAACACTAATAAAAAAAAGAAATTATTCGTAAAAAAATAAATAATAATAAAAAAGGAAAATATAAAAATCAGTAAATAATATATAATATATAAATAAATAATGTTTTAAAAAATATAATAAAAGGTAAAATAATATCATTAATATTATTATTATACCAATAGATAAAATATCTGTAGTACATAGAGTCAAGATTAAGTGTGTGTGTATGTATGACATCTGTGGTAAATACAAAAGTAAGTTTAAAATATCTGAGTACATAAAGTCTAGATTAAAGAATTAACAATTAAGACTAAACATGATTCATGTTATAAAAGTTTAGTAGTCTCAGTACTCTATCAGACTTCATTTGAGCTTCTCTTCAAACATACTACTACTGTCAGTGCTGCATGGAAAATGGCATTAAAGGGAGGCTTTTACCTTCTTTTTTTAATGATTTTTTTTGATTTTTTATTTATTGATCTATTCTATACCTTGATGCATGTAGTTGTTATGTTTCAAGTTTCAGAGTATTTCAATGCTCCATTATGAAGTTATGCACCTTTTTGTGCATTCTATTTCACATTATCAAGCTATATACAAAATACCGTTTGAATCTTGAAGACGGCGCTCCTGCCAAAGGTAAGCGTATCTCCCTAACCGTTCATGATAGAAGTCTGGAAAAGGACTCTAAATGAAGCTCTCAGTAAGCTTCCAATTACCATAGTTACCACGCAGCCCTGTGCTGTCATCACATGATCTGCGCATCCTGTCAGGCAACCGTCATCATTTCGATTTTTACCAAAAAAATACCCCCCAAAACACACCCACTTTTCATGGCTTCTCCTGAAAATCACTGTTTCCGAATCTGGAAATATTCTAACTTGCTCATTTTTTTATGTATATAAGATTTTAATATATCATTTGAAAGCCCTTTCCCTGCTCTAAAAAGTAAATGACTAAAACATGTTTAAGTCCATCCATGGTGGAGGTATGCATATGGATATACATACCATGTTTAGAACTTCAGGTTGACCTCTCTTAAAATTCAGTTGTTGTGCTAATGATATTTTTAGCCATTCACTTTGCACTTCTATGATCACTCTAAGCACTTCCTAAGTGGGAAGTGGTTAGGACTAAGTGGCTAGAATATTTGCCCCTGATACTGAGGTGGGATCCATAACTTCACCTAGGTAGTAGATATGCAAAATCTGAGCATATCAAAAGAAAGCACATTCAATACACTGCATCTTGATAAAATTTCACCTGCATTGAGAAAGAAACAAAAAAGTTATGACAAGTTGTGTCGACCACCCCAGAAATGGTAAAAGCCTCCCTTAATGGAATACACTATTACATGATAAATTGACACACTCTATAATTTTTTATAAAATAACAGACCACAAAGAATTATGTATGAATGACAATAAATAGGTAAACAAGAGGTACCATACAACAACCATATGTGCCAATTATGTCTGATAAAGGATCTATCGCAGGTTCACACTCTTGTCAATTGTAACTTGAAAACTAGTTGCTTAAAATTAAGCGACCTTTTTCTGATCTTGCCAATCAATATTGGTGAACACAAGAACTCCTGTTTGGCTATTCCTTAGATTTGCAGAAAATTGGTTAACTTACAGCTGCTTCTGGATGAGTATAAATGAATATGTCCATGCCAGAAGCACTCCAATCTCACCAGCATGATCTGTGGTGATCCGTTCCGAAAAGCAATAGGAAAAGTACAATATTTGTGTGAGTTCTTTATCTAGAGTTTGTTACAACTTGATGAATTCCATTCAAGTAAACTAAACCTGTGCGATACCTCCTTGAAAGTGTAAAACCATCCACAACAATCAGAGCACCTAAAGCATTGGTATGAATGGGAAAAAGGATTTAATAACAAGTATCACTTAAGAAGAAATGCCAAGTGCAGAAGAAACCAATCTCTTACAGTTACAGATTACATAGTACAAATATGGTTCGGCTTAGTTAGAATAGGATGGTCAAAATGGTCAAATGTTTGCAGAGCAAAAGACTGTCATATGTACACATTCCATCAAAACATTTGTCTAGTTTGCAGTAATGTAGGTAATACTGCCTTTGTGAAACTTAACAGCTAGGATCAATAGAAGATAGATGCTTAAAGGAGCTATCACACATTGTTCATAATTATACTTGGACGAATTTTGGATAGTAGTTGCTAAAAATCTGATTTCCTGTTAGCCACCTCTCCAGCTTTGTAGCTTACTCATAGCTACCCAGTGATTACCATAAGCCTCCATCTCTACACTAACATAAGCTATATTGCCTTCTCACTCAAGTGCTACATGGTAGCTTATCCTAAAAGCAAAAGCAAATTAAACACTTCCATATATGTGTGAGTAATTATGGGATTATTAATTTATGATTCTCTGGAAAGACTATACTAAAAATATCAGTGAGGTAGATCCTTGAAAAAATATAGGTGCAGAAACAACTTAAACAATTACCTCCTACAATATATTTAATAACATTTCCATACTTTTGATCAAGATCTGCAAAAGGCGTAACATCATCTTCCTTTAACTTTTTCACTCCACCAATTTAGCTGAAAAAAGAAAAAAGAGACAATAAAAATATACAATTATTATATTCAAGTCTCATGCTATATGAAAGTTATTTTACTTACATTTTAGCAAGTCATTTAAATTATTTCCATGACTATATAACTATTGCTAAACTATCAGCCCCAATGAAGTGTGGTCCATAAAACATGAATACACATGAAGAGGATTTGCTCAACATTTGACCATAAAACAGTCCCGTTTTCCACTCCACAGATGATCTAAAATATAAGTATTAAAAAATTTAGTACCTTAGAGGAGTTGGAAATATATCCTTCCAACGATAAATGAAGATTCCAATCATGATGACAACAACAACAAGAAGAAGAACAGCTATGACCACACCAACAATAATGCCACCAATATCAGATGCAGTTATACGACGAAGCTTATCTCCAAATATAGGCCTTTGTGATGGTTTATCTTTCTTTGCAGGAGGTTCCGTCGTCTTTGGCTTGAAGGATGTGGTGACAACATTGATTGGACATTCAGGATCATCGAGTGTGTCTAACTGGGAGGGGCAGGTTGGGTCTAGTTGCATTCTCAAAGAGTTGATCGTGATGTAAGCACTGCCACTCATGACCCAAGACTGAAGTAAGTCCACTAGATCCATGGCACTGTAGTTGCTGGTGCCTAGGATGTGAGCTCTGTAGATGATCTCGTGGTTCTTTTGTCCGCATCTGAAGAAATCAGTCTTAATGTGAGCATCAGTGAGGCCACAGTTGCACATTTCATTCAAGGATCTCTTCCTTCAAAAAGCTTTGCTGGCCTTCAATGTCCTTCTACATGATTATATAGGGACACTTTATGAGAGTATCTACAGCACTTTTGAGTTAGAATGCTAAATGTTATGAAAGGCATGTGTGATAGACTTTATATTTATACACAATAAAAATATGCTTAGCAATAGTGGTAAATAAACTAGCAATCAATGAATATGCTTCTGCTGCACTTGAAAATAACCGATGCACATAAATGATTTAAGCTTTAAACATAAATGAGTACTAAAGTTGGCTGTTGAGATTGAACTTACTCTGAATCTTGAACAATCCAACACTGGTCCAAATCGAATGTGGAAAAATACAAACTGTTCTATTGGCACAAGAAACAAAATGTGTGGTAAGTATACAATCACCAACACCATTTACAGATAAATTTGCTAACTAAAATTACAAACGAAATACAAGAATTTACTAATATTTACTATTGTCATAGGAGAATAAAGTAGAAACAGAGTATCTATTGTCTTGGTCATTGTTTCACAAGCAATTTCTATATGTAGTAAATTTTATATATAACAAATATTAAATCATATTCAGTAGCTACGACTGAGACATGATATTTTGTTTGTGGTAGTGATGTCTTGCCAGAAACAAATAGATTCACAAAGAGACGACGTTTTTCACAATCAGTATAATTATGTTCCTACTGTGCCAAGTGGTAGAAAAGATGAAGGTAAGAGAAAGCTATGGACAAATGAGCAGATGTGGTAGGCCTTGAAAGCCCTGTCTGCATGGTGGAGTGAAGTTAACTAAACTACACTAGACTACAGAATGCCATGACAACTCTGAAAGACAAGTACAGTGGTTGTTACAGTAAAATAGAAATCCTGGCTTAAAATACAGCAAAAAAGTGATCTGGCAGATTGTTCAAGAGGTTATCAGAAAACTTGAAGAGATACTATGAACATTACAGTAAAGTTTGCATCATTTATTTGTATAGCATGAAGATTGATAGCTTAGTCATGGAGAAATAATTATGTCTAAATAGAAGTAATGAATATTGCTTGTGGAAATTCTACTGCACAAATAATTCCTCTGATGATCCTCAGCAATATTGGTTTCATGATGAAATATTATCTGCTAAAGGGTTAGATAATAACTGAACTTTTTGTATTGAAGACTTTCTTGAACATTTAGTTTCTTGTAGGTTGCTGCTACTTTTGCTTGCAGTAGTTGCACCAACTATAAGCCTCATGTCATTAAAGTTCTTGCCAGAGAAAATGATGTAATAATGCTATGCTTAACCATGGCAAAGATCCAGTTCCAGGTGTCAGTAACTGCTGCTTGGTATTAGAGCTAGATGAAAAATTATTTGGTGGTGAAAGGTATTTTTCAGGCGAATATGGCAAATATCGGTATTAGAAACTGCTGCTTGGTATTAGAGAATTGTTCCAAAGATGGGTATAATATTTTTTAATGATCCAGTTTATTTATATGCTGGATATTTCACTGTGAAACTGATCAATAGCTATTTTTTCCCTTCCAATCAAGAAACCTTTTTTTTTCTCAGTCAGATAACCTCTCTTTTGTTAAGCTGGTTCACCATATAACGCGAGTCCATCAAAAAGTATCGTATGGTATCATCATCCTATCGTATCATTGTTTTAGGGCATGTTCATAATAAATATGACATTCAGCCATTGTATATAATTATCACATCGTATTTACCTTCTTATTGCAATCTCAAACTTTAACCATATATATTATGGTGCCTATGGCGAGATGTTATTCTATTCTATGTAGTTAACATCAATAGTATAGAGCTACACCAGCTAGCAAGCTAGCACCACTAAATCAGCTACATCATTGATAACTAGTTAGCTAGCTTATTAAAGTGCTACAAGCTAACACCAAATCTACTAGTTTCCCAAGTATTGTAGTTATAACTGGTTGCAGTGTGCCATTAGCTGGCTATATCAGCTAGAAAACCAGCCAGATATGTAACACTTTCAACTTGACTTACCACCTGCTTCCAGGCATTGTTCTTCACCTCATATGTTTTAACAAATACCTGCAATGACTCCAATGAGCTCATTTACACCATAAAGTTTACTTGAAGTTAAACAGATGCTGCTGCAGTTCATCACATGCTTAATTCAAGTATTTTGATTAGACTAGTGCTTGGTTCTTGATGTTGGAATAGAAGTAGATCCCATTCCATTTTGTTGTATCATCCTACCGATGCCATTTTCCAGACAGTACATGATACAATGTGTGAGCATCATTTTATGAACTGGCCTTTACTCCTCAAAAGTAAGTTTTGTTAGGTCCTGATGGGACAATAGTAAAAGCTACAAAGGTGGAATTAGAAGTTTCTGAACTCCATCCACCTTCTCAGATGGTAATCCCTGCCCCAATTCAACACCAAAATCTGTTTATGTTTTCAACTTCTAGTTCCAAATTTCCTTGACTCTGCTGATGTTTCTACCATTGCAATGCAAATACAATCTCTTCTTCAGTGCTAGTTTGTTTGCTATATTTCATTCTTAATAATTCTCGATTAAAAGAAGAAAAGAAGCAAAAAGAATTGGGAAAGAGAAAAAAAGAAGAAAGGAAGAAAAGAAGGAGAAGGAAGAGGAAGAGAAAAGAAAAGTCCAAAAATGAGAGAAAAAATTAGGCAAGCGTGGCGTGCAAGCAAAATATTTCCATTTAATTTTTGTATTAATCACTACCCATAAGTCATGTTTTAGTGACTAATGAAAATACTCAATCTGTAGAGTAGTGCTTCTTCTAGCCACGGATAACAATTTCAACTGGCTAGCACTTTCCAATCAGGAATCACAACTACAAATAGTTCAGGCACACATATTTTAAGGACATCCACTTGGGCTGCATGCAACTTTAGCATAGTTATATCTAGCATATCTTTTAGTATCAAAAGAGAGCATACAGAGAGATCTATCATTTGAGCTATATATCAAGTTTACATATTAAAATAATTATAGAGAATCTATGTAGGTCCAAAGTCATGACCTCAAAGTTTTTTGTTTTTTTTGTATATTAGACCCTCACATGAACATAAATTCACTTTTAAAAAGTCTCTCTTGAACAAGTTGTAGTGTCTGTACAGCTTTATCAACCACAGTTGCTATAGCCATTCAAAACTTGATGCTGGTAATTTATTACTTGAATTTGGAGAGTGATTATCTAACTTGTAGTTCCAAAATATAAACATGCACAGCAAAATAAAAACGACTGCCAGGAAGCATACTGCATTGGCTACATTTTGATATATAAATCAGGACCAGAGCATAAATTTATGAAAAGATATGGTACTTTAAATATTAAACCTTTGTTTCAAGCCCTTGTCCCTCCACTGAGAGTTGGTTGAGAACTTACATAATATTTGAGAAGTGGTTGGCGATTTATACATTAGTAGATAAATGAATGCAGCTGTAGATCATTGTTTGTGAGCATGTTTAGCAACAAAGGTGCTAATGAGGTTCAACTTTTCTAGCTAGTTATATGAAAGCTACAATGTATTGCAATACACGGCTTTATATCCAGACTTTTCCGCTAAACTCTTCAACTATATTTCCAATATTTTGTCTCCTAATCTATCTTTTGCTAGTTGTTTTAATTGTTCTAGCTAATTATATGCACATGCACCACACGTATGCACAAAATATTCCCATATCCACATCCACCATCCTCTCTTCACTTTTTCTTCATTCAATAATTTCTTTGTGCATTATCAATGGAGCATGTCAGATTACAATAGCTCACCAAAATCTGATGAAGCATTGCTAGTAAGTCCAGTGACACGAACTTACATTCCTTCCCCATTGACTGTAAGAGCAGCCAATTTGGTAGGTATTTCGTCTGTGGAATTAAAGGCTGCACAATGACATCAGTTATATTGCCAGCAGTAATGGAGCTTCCTTCATGCATGAATCTAATGAGATTTCCCATAGGACTTCTGCCTTCATTGGTTATA
Source organism: Cladorhizidae sp. MBARI D1340-BT2 (assembly GCA_028752905.1). Lineage (NCBI taxonomy): Eukaryota > Metazoa > Porifera > Demospongiae > Poecilosclerida > Cladorhizidae > Cladorhizidae sp. MBARI D1340-BT2. The sequence goes on along the minus strand of JAQNBH010000012.1, from coordinate 11,485,433 downwards.
CTAGTAAAACTCTTGCACCTGTCTTGTGAAATATGTTGCATTAATGGTGAAGCTTATACCATATGCATAACAGATACTTGTTCAAAACATTACAACAGCACTTCACAGTGAGACACCATAAGGACAACACAAAGAGATATTTTGTAACAAGAACGAGAGGAGCACTTATCCAATTCTTTTGTGCTAAACATAAAAAGACCTAACCAGAGTTTACAGTAAAACAGTTTCTCAATATTGGAGTGAAGTGGTTTATAAGGACAGTCAAGCAAATCTGTGCTGTACTATAAGCAAAATTAATGACCTTCTGTTCAGTCATTACCAAATTCAAAGGAGGCTATAACAACCTCTACCAACTCTGCTCTTTGTTTGGCAGTGTTCTTCTGTGCATATGTTAACAAAATCTCTGATGAATGCTGTACCTGATCCATCAAGGGAAGTTAACAATAGCAACAGATATTGTAGGTGCTGATTTTTATGTAGTATACAATGTGGTGTGTACATTATTATAGTCAAATTAAGATTAAAATGGCATATGCTGATATGTGCAGTATCCTACAACAATAATGATCTTAGTAGAACTTTGTAGAAACTATATAGGCCTCCACCTCTCAACTATAATGTACTTAATCAACAAAACAAACATAAACAATTTGACACAAGAACTAGAAATTATCAGCTAAATAAATAATAAAACTCAAGTGAATCACAACCTGTTAGATTACCCTCTACCATTTAAAATCATGTACACCTATATTTACAGAACATAAAGTACAACTTTTAAAATGGTAGGTGTAATGTTTGATTTAAGTCATTCAACTCCTTCTGGTCAATATGGGTTCTGTAGTCAGTGCAATCATAATCAAAAACACTTTCCCTTTATTGTTATTGTTATTGTTATTTATTACTACACAGAGAATTTTTCAACTTGTTCAACGCTATTTTTTACCTTGTATAGGGACAAAGATGACTGTATTTGGATTAAGAGTGGAAAATGCACTTTCTCTATTGCTGGCACTGATGTTGTCGAACACAGTGACACTGACTTGGATGTGATATTCCACTCCTTCCTGGGGTAGGGTCACATTACCAGAGTTTGCAAGAGAGGAAAAGTCCTGAAGGAGGGGGGAGAAATGAAACTTTCGTAAATGGCAAAGAATAAACTGGCATCAACTGGAGATTATGGTTTGAATAGTTTTAACAGTAAATCATTTAGTTACTGGTTTTACAGATCCAATCAACTACATTAAGAGTGATCAATGACTTTTCAGCTATCTTAATGGCCATTATCAGTAACATGGTGTGTGTTTGTTGTTGTTGTTTTTGGGGGGGGGGGGGTTTCTGCAACACACCAAAAAATTTAAGGTTAAATATTTTAAATAAACCTGGAAGAAACCATCATATCGGTGCTTAAAATGACATTATTAAATAATATAGCATATTAATTCTTCAACAAAATATAAATGAATAATTTGCATAATTGATTTTGGTAACTTATAATAATTATGTGCAGGATTAGCAGTAATGAAGTCTTTGTACAATATTCTCACCAAAAATTCAGATGATTCCGGAAAAAATGGCATACTTTTACTGATATAACTAGATAAAGTGACTGATCCTTACCTTAGCCACACTCTGAAGGGATTCTGCCTGCCTCTTAATTCTGGGAATAAAACTGTTCTTGCTGATAAATGGAGTGGCATAGACAGTATAGTGGACAATTGTAGTGTCACTGGGTAAAAATGGTCTGCTCCATGTCACTTGGATAGTGTCTGGTGTGATGAGTACAGCAGCCACATTGCTTGGAGGAGATGGAGCTTTAATTATGTCAACAAAATACTCTGATAAGAACCACACCCACATATCAATGCTTGTGACGCAAAAATCATGCAGAGCTCTATATACCACATAATTTATATACAAAGTGAGTGTGGTATCAATAATGAATGATCCCTGTATCCATCTAAAACATCCTGCACAACTCGTGTTGATCCAACCAAACATCTCCTCTTTTCACCGAAAACTTAGCCTTTTCGCAAATAAAAATAGTTTGGCCATCCCACACCCCCAGGGATCTATTTACCCAATATCTATTTATCCTCTATCTATCATGTTGGTCTCAGATCAGAATCAATCCTGTTAGCTCAGATTTAACGCTTAACTCGTTATGTCGATATCTATCTATGTAAGTTATCTATGTATTCACATTTATTAAAAAAATATTAATACCCACAAGTGGCCTTATATGGTCACTTCCAGGAATATGTACGAAAACAATTTAGTTTTGAGGACCTTTAAACCTTACTATGTGTATATGCCTGATCATAAGAATTGCAGTCATGCAAGGAAGAATTAGAAATTTGAGACATTGTTAGCACTCATTCAAACATTTCAATAACACAAAAGTTGGTTAGAAAAATTAACTACCCCATATATCATTCCCTGATATTGCTACTTGTGCATGTGAAGAAAAGACATCCCTTCTTATGGGTGTGTAGGAAAGGATCTGTGTCTCTAGAAGGTAAACACTAAGTTTACATCAACCTGTGTCATTATTACATCACAAAAATAGTGGCATAGTTTATATTAACTCCATAAAATATAAATTTATAATATCGTGTAGCATGTACATGCTGGCTCAAATATGATATATACAAAGAGTAGTGGAAACTCTGGAAGTATAAGAAGCTGAAAAGCATATTAGAATCTAATTAATGGTAGGGTTGCAAAGACAATCTTGTAACTCTCACTCCCAACCTTCATTTCCCCGCCTAAACTTGTCCACACTGAATACAATTATAATTAAAGGTCCACCCACACTAAAGTATCACATACCTGGTGACAAAGTTGTGATTATCACTGCACTCGAATATTCACTAGAAGTATAATCTTGTCCTTCTGCTCTAACAGATATCTGATATTCAGTATTTGCATTGAGTCCTACAATCGAGTAATTCATCTGATATGCCTCGAATGCACTGATGTACTTGTAAACGCAGGGGAAATAGGTATAGTAATTTCTGCCAAATCTCAATACAAAGTATTGTACATGGTAGCACAGACCAAGAAACTGTGATCGTAGTGGAAGTGACATTTACTCTGGCAGGTGTCCATGGAGTAGGTAGTCTACCTAAACACAATGACAAAAATAGAAGTAAATGTTCTGCATCTTAACAATGTACAGCCAGAAAATAATAGATATTGTGACTTTACATGAGACATAGCAGTAGGTTTGATTTATACTATTTTGAGAGAGATAAGAATATTATGCCAATCTATTGATTGTCCAAGCAGATTACCTCATCAAAATGCCAAGATACATGATATAAACTTATCCGTCGTGTATGTATTATGGGATTAAACATATTAGAGATGTCTCTCTACAATCAGAAAGATAAATTTCTCTCTCAATATGGCAGTCAACAACAACTGTTACTATATTTATTGATTACACAGAGTGTAATACCAATGACGAAATAAAGGCCAGTTCACACAATGTCAAAGACAATACATGTTAAAGCAAATCGGTCAAATGACAATATCCAGAAACAGGTAGTATGTCACTGTTAATTAGGTCTTGATACTATGCTGTAGTACTCACTAGTAGTTCAACAGTTGTTCTATCCTAGAGTGCAGTAGTTTACTAGTTAAAGTGGTGTAGCTGGTTTTGAGGCGATAGTTAACAGTAGCTGCAATAATTTACTAACTGTTGTAGATTGCTAGTTTGTTTTGGTGAAGTTTCATGGCTATAGCAGATTAACTTCTTGTTCATGACTGCCATAATGTGTACTTAGCTGCTATCCATTGTGGTGAAATAAAGTTCAAAGTTCAATTCTTATAATTATTGTAACATGCACAATATTGATATGATAAAGTTGGTTAGTATAAAGTTGCGAACCAGTCCTAATAGATTAACATTATAAGTAGATAATTATATGCAAAATTAACATTGGTCACCAAAAAATGAATTGATACTGGTAAACTGCTCTATCTAAACCTGGTTCTGGGATGGTAAGAAATTTTTTTTTTAATTGAAATGGATTAGAAATACCATTATGAACAGTTCATCCAACAGTTTCTTTCTTGCCTTTACTGCTGTTTCTGAAGCCCTTCTTCAGAGTAAAGCTACACAGGCACCTGTGCTTACCTGGAATTGCTCGAGTTCCTTCACACAAAAAAGAGATGGTTTCTTTGCTCTAAGTTTTGTTGTAGAGAGTGTAACATTGCTTTTGTTTGTTTACCTCAATAGAGCATTTTCTTAAACCAAACTCTATTCATGAAGTTATGCAAAGAAAGTTTACACTCAATCGTGAAGAGTTTTCATCAACCCATTTAGCATGGAATAGAGTATAACTCACGGTTTACTTTCATTCTTAACGTCCTTTGCTGCACTTTTCCAGTGCTAGTCTGATTAGCTCTGCAGGTGTACAAGCCACCAGCACACAGAGATATCATTCCAAACTGCAGTGAAGTGGTTCCATTAGCAAAATGAACCTCACGAATATTATGATTTCCTCTTCCTACTTTTGTCCCATTTGAATAAAACCAGTCGGTCTCAACTCCAGGAAAGTAAGACCCACATAGAACATCGACAACATTTTCAGAGTAGTAATTGAAGAGAGTGATTTTATCAATCCCATTACCATGGATACCAAAGAGGCTGATGGTATCAGTCTGACCTGTAAATACACACACATCATTTTGACAAATGAAATAAAAGATCAAATGCTACAATGAAGTCTGACATAAAAGCACTTGTGCTAGAGATTCGGTGTGGCAAGTATCTATACATAAATAGCTATTATGCCCTCATTACGAAAAAATGCAGACAATACTATATAATATACTTTTGGGAAGAGTTTCTATATCTGATTTTCTCTTTTTATATCATTGGGATTGATAACAAATAGTCAACTGTGAAATATTTGAGAGTTGTTAATTCTATTTTATAAAACATAAAACCCAGGTGGCACATTGCTAAGCCTATTAATTTTGTACTTCTCCATCATCGGCTTTATTTTCTTCAATACTCGCCATATCCATGCTTCTTCAAAGAGCATGTGAAAGTGCTGTCATAATGTCCATTTGCATATGAAGAGATGCTATCTCTTTCCTCTCAACCTGCAATATCATCCTTGTCCATAGATAAAAAAGCATTACCATACAAAATTTGCTTTTGGACAAGATTAAATAGGAAAAAACTGATTTTTTTATAAGCTAATGTGGTGGACAAAAAATTATTAAATGGCTTATCTACCATCAATAGCTGCCAATGAAATGATGCAATATTTTTGGGCATCTCATATTCTTGAGGTCAGATTTTATGACAGTTTTATTGTACTTTTACACCCTGACAAGAAATCAAATAGTTGGGGCATTTATCATATCTTACTAAGCACATGCTGAAATACATGGACACTGTTGTGTTGTGCGAGAGATTTCATACTTAAAAGTAATAATAATGGGTGGGACAAAAATGGAGGGGGGGACGGGAGGGGGGAGGGAAGAAAACTAATTCTACTCATGGTCAAATTTTGGGGACTTTGAGACCAAGGGAACAGGGGAGGAGAAGAGGGGTTGCAGGGGAAAAAGTGAATGATTTTTACTGAGGTTTGAACTGGGGAGCTTGAGTACCAAAGCAACTGACAGATTAATGACAAACAAACCCACAGAGTTTCTCCCTTTATGCACTAAGATGATCGTATTGTTTATACTCACATGTTTCTTCTGGGTTGGTGGTTGCAGTGCGGTAAATGCTTCTAGGTCCATCTCCAACAATGTAGGCAATGACACTCACCACATACCTCATAGATGCCTCCAAACCTCCTATTATATACTCTGTGGTTCTGTTTCCAGGAAGGTCCGTCACAATCTAACTGCCACTTGGGTGCAATACCATCAGCTTGTAGCCTCTCACTATTCCATTCCTTCTGGTATATCTGGGAAGCTCCCACTCTGCTCTGATTGCCAAGCAATTGACCATGGCAATATGAGGAGGTCCAGTTGGAACTGATGTCAAAAAAGATGTTTCTTTTTAATTCAGGTCATATAAATTTAATTTCTAAAACAACACATCTAAAAGCAAATCACTTCACTACCTAACATAGATCTAACAGAACTTGGAAAATGACATATTTGATATTTTATCTTGGTATTTGTAGGGTCAAAACTGCACTATACCAATGCCTTTAGCTTGATTAGAACCTTGAGTACAATGTGCTAGAGATGTCTATGCTTATATATAGCACATAGAATTTAGGAATGAATAAACTACACATGAAGCCATTAGAAATAATTATCAATTGATGGACAGAGTTGATTTTGACACAGAATCACGCATTTTAACAAAATGCTATAATAACACTTAAATATGTAAAGTAATCCATTAATCCATTCATGTTCACCTGTTACTTTTTGTATTTTTCTAAAAATCCACTCCCATTCAGAATTTCTACGACAAATGTGCTGCCATAAGTAGATCTTCCAAGTGCAATAATTTTAACGATATCTCACAATTTTTAATTACTGCATCCATAGTTCCATATTGCTACAACGATTTTATATATTTGCCATTAGCTAACATCGATAAAAGTCAAGAAGTGTTTCAGGTTTGTGCCACAATGCCTGGATTGCAGTCCTAACTAAAGATACATGAACATGTGAACCTTCTCTAGATAAGTAGCTTTCTCTATCTTTAGACTGCCTGTTTAAATTATTTATGCTATCATTTGAATCGGGCTGAATAATCTTGTTGCCTACTAGTATTTGGACCTAACTTGTAAGAAAAGACTCAAGTGTATAGGATGTAAGTAACTGTAATAATTGCAAACTTCGATTATGCAAAGAAGGCATGAATAGCATAAATTACAGACTGGAAGGTCCATACTTGACATTTGGGTGACAAGTGAACATGAATGGACCTTAGCTTATGTAGGCCTCACAATTTTGACTGCATGAGACAAATATTATTAATTATGAGTATTTACATAGAAACTCACATCCTTCCATAACAGTGAATGATAAACGTTCAGAACTTGCTCCATCAAGATAAGAATAGCAAAAATAATCCGTTAACCTTCCTTGAGGCCTGATAGTGATATTTACAGTTACCCCCGCAGGAAATGTGGAAAATGTAAACATTGTAGAATCAAATGGCAATGTTCTACTATAGGAGTATGGATAGTCACTTCTGCTGTACTGCAATATAAACCGTTTTGAAGAAAGATAACCTGGAAAATTGTAGTGCTATATATACAGAATACAATTTGAAATGCATTGATAGAGTGGGTATGGGACTGAAGTTTTCTGGAATAATTATATGTTCAAAGATTTATTTGTGTGTATTTGTACAGACTTTTAGTAGGTAATTTTATTATAAGTTTTCTTCATTAGTAGATTTTGTGGGATGTACTCTAGACCAGAAGCAGCTGCTAACAAATTTAGGGAAGCAAACTGGCCGCTTTGATAATTGATAACCTTCGAAAAATAAGTCACATGCCATACTGAAGATTGTGTATTTTGGTGGGCAGGCGCGGAATAGAAATATAATAAATTATATCACAAGATCTAGACAACATTTTAAAGCAAGAAATCATAGGCTGGAGAAGCATGAAAAAGTCTAGACTTCAGTTTAGCTATATGTATCCTTGTATATAGTCTTGCATACATAACCCCCCCCCCCCCCCCCCCCCCCCCCCCCCCACCTGATTCGCTATATCGATATACTTTTTGGTTAAAAACAGTCTTAAAATTGAAATGGAAATGTCAAAGTATTAACAGACAAAGTGAGATATATACTCTTTATAGATAATAGTCCAAATGAATACATGAGGGTTTATTCGGTTTAGATATAAATGACATCACAGAGCTGTCAAAATCACGGAAACCACCAATGCTTTGGAAGATCTGCTTCATTGAGGTCAAGTTAAGTTTTATATCTAGTTGATCTGTAGAAACCTATGCTAGGTCCAGGATTAGGAAGAAACCAACTCCCTAACCACAAATGATGTAAAACAAGTTGGCACGCTTCTAACTTTTATGCATGCAGCATCGACCTAGGGCAACCGTTCTTCTTTTCTGCCATCAATAAACTACTTCCACAACTCAAGGCTGGTTAACAATATGTTGCTAGGCCTTCACATCATGTTGCTTGAGTTTGCTTTGAGCAATTCACAATAATTATCTGCTGTATCCTGTCACATCGTTATGTTTTCAGGTGTTCTCCATGGCCATCAAGTCATTGGAGGACTCGTGATACATCCCATATATCCGAGAAGTTCCTCACTGCCTCAACAAGTTTTCCGCATTCATTTTCTACTTGCTAAAATGTATTGCTGAAACACAAATAAAGCATAGCCATGCAAGTTGAGGCTAAATGAAGCTAGAATAGAAATCAAGACTATCCAAGCAAAGTGACTCAATGTGACCCCATGTTCACTCTATTGCAAAAATGACATGTTGCTAGTGTAGCAGCGTATCATGCAGCATTAAGGTGGGGAATAGATCATTTCTAATGTTTTTTAAATGTTGTAACTTTTTAATACCTCATTAACTTTCAAGATTTTGGTCTCAAAAGGTAGCCCATCCAGGGTGCTTTCCAATGATGTTAGAATAATTGTGTTGACGGCTGAAATATGGGCAAAACCACAAGTCAAAAAAAACTTATAAGTGCTCTTGCTCCCCAACCATAGGTCTTCAACATTTGTCATTTACCTATAGATACTACTTCTGAAATAACAGTAAAACAAAACAAAAATAAACTCCCTGTATTCCAATTTCATTTTTGAAGTCTGGTAACCACTATATCTAATCAGAAAATGACTGGATTAAAAAACTGATAATTGATAGCACATATCAATGTAAATGTTTTCAGATTGTATAAAAATTATTTCTGAATTAGACTACTTTGTGTGATGTCAATTCATAATTACACTTTTGTGGTAACTTACTAATACACGTGGCTCTCCTCTTAAACAACTGTGGTTATGATTTTGGTATGCACACTTCACTCTGTGACCTTGATCTACATCTTATAAGAGAGAGCCCTCTGTGCGCTCTCTTTTGATACTAAAAAGTGTTGATAGATACAATCATACCTAAGGTACATGGGGGCTCAAAACCAACCTGCCCAAGTTTTCTGCATTTCTAGGAAAATGTAAAAACAGTTGAAATTAGTACCAGTGGCTAGAGTAATAGTATGTGCTACAAAAAATTTGTGGTTAATCAATTTAGGGCTTCATAGTCTGCACATTTCACTTTATGGAATAATGGCAGCTGAGTCTACAAGCTACCCATGCACACACATACATACATGCACACACAAACAGACAGTCTCACATATATAAACTACAGGCCATTTGGCTGTCTAGACTGGTCTATAATATATTGATGCAAAGTTCTTCTTGGAATTAGGATGTGGTGTGTGTGGTGGGTGTCGAGGGCTGCTGCCAGGCCATTATCTTCGCTCCATCAATGATGATGAACCTAACAGTGCATGCATTACTTAAAGTGTTGAGTGCATGCATTATTTAAAGTGTTGAGTGCATGCATTACTTGTGAACATGGTGTTAATTGTGAATGTGGTTGTGAGTGTAGTGATGTAATGTCAGATGGACTCTCTGTGCATGTTATTGTGGTTATTTCCTGTATCCTGTCTGGCAGGACTTATAAAAGGTCCTGTCAGCCATTTGTGATTAGTCTTGTCTTCACCATAGTTTTCGTCAGGAAGCAGATCTTCGAGACATCACCCCATCAAAGATGCAGACATAGCCCTGGCTTGCTCTGAGGGTTGTGTCCCACCCAGGCCGAACATTAGAACAAGAATTATAATAATATATCATACAGTCTGACTTACATTTGTTGTAAAAAAAATTAACTTTAAACAAACAAAAAAAGAAAATTTGACGAGCAGCTCAGAGTGCACACTGACGAGTAGTCAAGGTCACAGCGAACAGTTGACGGATTTCTTCATACAATTAAGGGCCCCCCCCCCCCCCCCCCCCCTTCAGTCTATAAATGTATAAAATTAACTTTAATGAACACATTACATGTGCTTAAGCTTAAATACTTTCTTGGTCTATTTAGTGTAGGGACAAAACATATTTTCATGCAAATCTGTATAATATAGTTGGGTAGAGTGCAATGTGTTTGGTGGTCTTAGGCTAGCAACCACATGATGAATGTGCTGTGGCAATTGGCAACCACATGGTTTAATATGTGCTACAGTATCAGATCAGAACTCAGAGGCTAAAAATGAAGAGACTACGTCAGTGTTCCTTGTCATCCTTTGGAGTTACTTCTGGCTCTGAACATGACCATACCATAAGTGATAGTTTGTCACCTAAGAGACTACATCAGTGCTCTTTCTCTTCTTCTGGAGATACTTCAGGACCACATCAACAGGTAACAAAAAGTAGCATTTCTGGCCCTGCTCATGCCAGTTCAGATATTGAATTGGATTTAGGAGGTTATCATGAGACCTGAAGAAGGTGTTAAAGAAACTGACATTGTGTTCCAGTCCATTCCTTCAGATTCTAATGATGCTTGTTCTTTGCAAACAGCTTTCATGGAAACGGGAAGTAGAAGTACAGGTATCAATGATATTGGACTTGTTGCTTCTGGTAGTATACCAATCAGTTCCTTGTCAGATAGTGACAAACATGATTTTTTGAAGAGTGAAGGCAAACATGCAACCTTTGAAGTGATAAAGAAGGGAAAGAAACTACCATTAACATTTCAGAAGTCATGGCTAAAAGAGTTCGAATGGTTGTTATATTCACCCTCACATGAAGGAGGTTACTGTAAATATTGTGTACTGTTTGGACAAATTACGAAGGGTTATTTGGGAATTCTAGTGAAAAAACCTTTCAAAAATTTCAGCAAAGCATAAGTAGGGCTAATCATGGAGATTTTCAATATCACCAAGATGCTTTACATGCTGCAAAATTATTCCTGACGACATTCAAAAATCTAGAAACCAGAATAGATTGTCAAATCAAAAAAATGTCTAACACATCCTCCAACCGAAATAAACACATCCTCTCAGCTATTGTTGATGCTGTTAAATTTTGCAGCATGCAGGGGCTTCCTATGCAGGGCCATAGACAGAGCATGACATCAAATCCCTCTGGAAATAGAGGTAACTTTCTAGCTTTGCTCGAATATGTTGCCAAGTGCGATCCAATAATAAGGGATCATCTTCAACTAGGAGAAAAGAACCACAATACACATCTAAAGTAATACAAAATGAAATTATAAGTATTATGGCAGATTGATTGCGTGAAAAGCTTTTAAGTCCATTAAAAACCTCAAAATATTACAGCGTTATGGCTGACGAGGTCACAGACACAAGCATGCAAATCAGGAAATTTTGTCTTTATGTATCCGATTTGTTGATCTTGGTCAAGCTCAGCGGCATATCCATGAAATATTTTTGGACTTTCTCCACCTCGAAAGGGCTACTGGAGAAAACATTTCTGTGGTCTTCTCAATAAGCATGGTATTGAAGTTGACGATATGAGAGGACAGTGATGGAGCTTCAGCAATAGCTGGCACAAGAAGACTTGTATCAAGAAGAAGAATGCACTTGCTTTGTACACTCATTGTCACTCACATGTTTTAAATTTGGCTGTAGCAAAATCATGCTCTGTGCCTGATATTCAAAATACAATTGATGTCATAAATGAAGTGTATCTCTATTTTAATCTGATTCTTGAGTTAATTTTGTACACTTTTGCTCCAGAAAATAGAGTGCATAAACTGAAGGGTCTATGTAAAACTAGGTGGACAGAAAGGCATGAATGTCTAGAACTATTTCTCTCTATAATTATAGTAACATGTATGGATGCCATGTTACATTTTGATGAGTACCCTCAATTGCAAACTCATGTCCAAGAATAACCCCCCCCCCCCCCCCCCCCCCCCTTACTGATACTCTAGATCTGCCCCTGCAATTTATGAAGGAACGTCTCTTGCTCGACAAAGAGAGGCAGGACGAGGACAAGAAAGCCAGGGTCCTAATGGAGGAAGCCAGAACTAGGCTGGAGGAGAAAAGGCTAGAAGCAGAGGTCGAACTCCAACGTAGGCGGGAAGAGCAGTACCACCGGGAGAAGCAAGACAGGAAGCAAGCTAACATTCGTCAAACCCTCAAGACCTGGGACGATACAACTGAAGCTGAAGCTTACCTGGAGACCTTTGAAGCTATCATGCGGGAGGCAGACATTCCTGAGTTCGACTGGCTGTCCATCCTGCGGAAACAACTCGCGTTGTCGGGAATTGTCTCTTACGGAGGAGACGCCGTACCAGACCGTGAAGAATGATTTAATTGAACGTTTAGGAACAACTCTTCAATAAACAGATGCGCCATATACCAAGCCAGACCAAGATCCTCGCAGTTTTCTACAGCAGACTTGTAAATCTCTCAACAGGATGAAACCTATGCTGAACGAAATCGAAGAAGTCTTGAACGAAATGTTTACTGGAGTGATACTCGGGAATTACTCCCTTCTTCACATCAATCAGCACCCAAATACTTCACGTTTTCACAAAGTGGAAGCCTTGCAAGAGCTGTGGGAAGCCAAAGGATTCCATGAGAAGAAGAAGCTACTGAGACACCAGCCCAACGAGGGGCAGCAGTATCAACAACCTCGACGCCAGGATGGATGGAATGCACAGAGCCAAGAGTCAAAGTATCTGGAAACAGCTATCAGACTCCCAGGAGGGAAGGAGAGCCTTCTGTACATAAGGGTGGGAATGAGCATCCGGGGCAGGGCTGGGGTGGGCCTAGGGAAAGCACCGGGGATGGCAAGCCTAACCAGACAAAAACCTTTAGCCAGAACTCTGATGTTGTTTGTTGTTTGTTTTGGATGTAGGAAAACTGGTCACTTTAAACAGGACTGCCCTTCAAAGCAGTTGAATAGGATTAGGTCACCAACTCCTAGTACCAACAAGCTAAAGAAAATGGCTGAGTTAATGGTATTCCTTGTGAATTTCACCTGGATACAGGGGCAGACATGTCGGCAGTGCCACCCTCCATGGTGGAAAAAGCACAGTATACTGGGGAGAAATGCTCTGTACACTTAGGAGATGGGTCTAAGACTTTCATGAAAATTGCTAAGGTTAAAATAGCGGTGGATGAGATGGAAGTGTTGTGTAAAGTTCTAGTTCGTAAGGGACAATGTGTGGATGGATTACTTGGAGCAGACCACCCTGTTATTCAAAAAATATTGGATTCAGTAACCAATCCCGACCCGTTACCGGTGGAGACAGAGGTTACTGTTGACCCCACACCCAAGGCTGATACTGGGGGAACTAAGGTACCACATGGGGAAGAGTCCCATGGTTCCCCAACCGTGTGTGCAATTACTAGGGCCATGAGCCAGGCAGACCAGGAAGAGATAACCCAGAATACCCTTGCTAATGCTAAGGATGGAGCTGTCCCTACCCCACCAAATGTACCCAAGAGGACTAAGGCTAGTCCTTGTCCCCATCATTGGAGATTAGTGATAATGACAAGGAGGGGGAAATGGTGGATAGCCCTAGTGTCACTCCTCTGGGAGAGGTAGAGACTGAGGTAGAGGTGGTAGTCGAGGAAGAGGTGGAAGAAGATCTTGCGGAAAGAGTGGAAGAGGCAGATGTTCTTGTGGGGTTAGAGTGTGTGGAACCTGAAGGCGAGCCTCTCCTACCTGACTTGTCCAATGACAGGGAAGGAGTGAGCGAGCTGATAAGGCAGCAGAAGATGTGTCGCTGTTTGAGATGAAGAATATGGCTGAACAGGAGGAGAATGGGTATTACTATAATGGCGGAGTGTTGATGCACACCAAGTTGGCAGATCAGGGGGAAGAAAATGCTAGGATTGTAGTACCCATGATGAGGCGTTCAGATGTCATGGATGCAGGGCATAGAGGGCTAATCGGTCTTATAACAAGATGGCAGCCCATATTAAGAACTCTTTTACTTGGCCTGGACTTGATAAAGATGTGAGGCGATATTGCGCTGCTTGTCCCGAATTCCAAAAGGCTGGTAGACCTCTCTTGCCCAAGGTCCATATGGTGGCCACACCAATTATCTCTACACCATCACGGGATGGCCTTTGACATAGTTGGACCTTTACAAAGAACGAAGCATGGCTACGGCCATGTTTTACCTGCTATTTGTATGGGAACCAGATATCCTTACTGTATACCATTGAAGAGGATTGATGCAGTTTCAGTTGCTGAGCGATTAATGGACATTTTCTCACTGGTATATGCCATGAGATTTTGACAGACCAAGGTAGTGTGTTTATGGGTAGACTTTGCTCTGAACTGTGCAAGCTATTAGGGGTTAAGCATATTAAAACAACTGCCTACCATCCACAATCTAATGGTGTGTTAGAACGGTGGCACGGGTGCTTAAAAGGCATGTTGAGAAAGATGGAGGATAGGTTGGAGCAATGGGACAAACTTATAAAGTATTGTTTGCTCGCCTATCGGGCTACACCCCATGCCGCCACAGGTTACTCCCCCTTTCAGTTAGTCAATGGCAGACCACTCCGTGGGCCACTGGAGGCCATGAAAGATAGTCTGATTAGTGGAGAGCTACACTTCTCTGGGGCAGTTGAATGGGTCAACCAGTTAGGCAAAACCCTCACAGACCTGCACCAAGTTGCTCGTAGTAGAGAGGCAAAGTATAAAGCCAAGATCAAATTGAATTATGACAAGACAGCAGAGATCAGAGAATACAAACCTGTGGAGGTGGTGCTCTTACACACGCCAAATCTTACTGGTAAATTGGAACTTGTGTGGTAGGGCCCATATGAAGTAACCAAACGGTTTACCACTTACCAGTTAGCGGTGCCAGAGAGACGGAACTACAAGATAGTTGCCCATGCCAATAGGCTGAAGCCATGGAAAGACCTTTCAGCTAACCTTTTTCGGGTTGTGGTGGCACAGGAATGTGATGACTCAAATCATCCTGTGGGTAGAACAGTGTTAGGAGAAACAGAGATGTCTGAGGATCAGAGACTGATCATGCAGGCTAGGATCGCTAGGCATACACCTACGGTTGGGTCTGGCAAACTAGGCAAAGCCGTGGAGTGTGCTCATGTTGTCAATACTGGGGATTCCTCACCAGTCTGGTCCCATCCTTACAGGATTGTACCTGGCTGGAAGGAGAACCTGAGGGAAGAAATCAGGAAGTTGCAGGATCAAAACATCATCTTCCCGACCTATAGTCCATGGTCTTCCTCTATGGTGCCTGTTCGCAAACCGACGGGAGAAATTAGGCTATGTTTAGACTACCGTAGGTTGAACGCCGTAATGGTAGATGATCCTTATGAGATGCCTAGGATAACAGACTTGTTAGACAGAGTTGCTAATGCCCATTGGCTATCCAAAATTGATCTTAATCAGGGTTTTTATCAAATTCCCATAGATGGGGCTAGCAAGGCAAAAACGGCTTTCTGTACACCATGGGGAAAATTTACTTTCAATCGCATGCCCTTTGGCCTGAAGAACGCACCTGCAACCTTTCAGCGATATATGGACATGGCGCTGGGGAAACATAATGCATTTTCTAGTACATATATTGATGATGTTATAATATTTTCTAACACCTTTGAGGAACATCTAGATCACATTGATGAGGTAGGCTGGGTTGACTGCTAAACAGGAAAAGTGTGTCTGGGGGGCTAGGACTTTGGAATACTTAGGCCACCAAATTGGGCTGGAGAAAGTAGAAGTGCCTGAGGCACGAGTGAAAGCTCTTACTAACTTTAAGAGACCTGTCAATAAGAAAGACTTGCGTGCCTTCCTGGGTACGGTTGGTTATTACCGACGGTTCATCCCAGACTATGCTTGTTCCCTTAATAATGCCCTTTGTAAGAAGGCTCCACACATCATACAGTGAGATGACAAAATGTTATCTAATTTTGAACATTTGATTTCTGTTCTATGTTCCGACCGAGTGCTGTGGCTTCCACGAGATGACGACCACTTTACGCTTCACACAGACGCATCATACAAAGGAGTTGGCGGGGTGTTGTCAGCAGTCCGGGATGTTGTCAGCAGTCCGGGATGGTGTAGAGCGACCAGCAGGATACTTCTCCAAGGCACTCACTGAGACAGAGAAACGTTATTCCGCCACTGAAATAGAGAGCTTGGCCATCTACAGGAGTGTGGATCATTTTGCTATCCATTTGTTAGGTCGACCATTCACCGTGATTACAGACCACAAGGCGCTACAAGAACTCTTCACTTCACAAAGACTGAATGCGTGCTTATTCAAGTGGGCACTGTCACTGCAGTCATACAGTTTCAAGGTAGAGTACAGACCAGGGTCAACCCATCAAAATGCAGACGGATTATCCAGACAGGTGTGGGACGAGGATCTGCCCTCTTAGGGCAGAAGAAGACAGCGTTCGGGAGGGACTGAGTCCAACTCAAGGCGGGATGTCGAGGGCTGCTCGACATGGCCAGCCAGGCCATTATCTTCGCTCCATCAATGATGATGAACCTAACAGTCATTAATTGAGTGCATGCATTACTTAAGTGTTGAGTGCATTCATTACTTAAAAGGAGGCGGTTCATTGATTCAGCTATGTTAACTTTGAGTGCCCATAACTTTTTTTATAATTGGTTTGTGTAGATAATGTTAGGCTCAAATTGTTGCTTGTTCTATGTGCTTTCCAATGATATTTAAAATATCTCTAGAGGCATGTTTTGTCAGAAGATGCATGCAGAAACATCCAAGGCAGGACCCTCCTCCTCTTGGCAGACCCCCACTACTCATTTTTAAAAATCAAAAGCTGTAAATTGGTTTGTAGCTTGACTGGTAAGGCTCATCACAGAAAAACCTTCAAGGGTATTTAAACCTCTCTGCAACCCCAGCTCAGGAGTTCCCTTTTGCTACTGCATTTCAGTCTACTTGTGTTTAGTTTGACTTGATTAAAGTTAACTTAACGCCTAAGAACCTTACTGTTTAGCTTGTGCTAGGATTGAGAGGGAACTCTGGTGGCAGCATTACCGGAGAACAATACCTGCTGGAGAGTATAGTGGGTATACTGTTCTCATTGTTGTGCCTCGGTGGCTGGCGGATTAACATCTGGTGGCAGCGGTGTTAGACTTGGACATCTATTATTCGCTACTATTGATAAGAGAACTCTCATCACAGAAAAACCTTCAGCTAGTGGTTGGCAAAGTTCTTGTGGTTGAGTTGCTAGCGTGTATTCCGCGTGTTATATTGCTATATTGATTTTGTTGCATATTGTTGTGTTACTGCAATACTGTTGCATATTATTGTTGATATATTGCTGCATTGATAGTGCGCGCTGATTATTTTAGTGGAATGGACGACAGTGAGTCTGGAGTATTAGGTCACTTGCCCATCACCAGAAGTCAAGACAATCAACTTTTGGGACTGACAGAACCATCGTGGCAAATGATACTGGAGTTCATGGAGAGGAGAGATGAGAGAAGAAGACAAAAAGAATTTGAACGGGAGGAACAAAGAGAACGGTGGCAAGAGGAGCGGGAAACCAAGTGGCGACTGGAGATGGTCAACATGATGAGGAGGCCTTACCAGTCAAGGCCTTGGACACTTTATGATGATGGATGACATGGACCCGAGGCAGATGAAAAAGGAGATGAATCGTCAAAGAAACCCTCTCATCATGGTAGCGACAATACAGCGACCGAACCCAGACAGACACAGCAGGATTTGCAGCTGGAGAAACTAGCAAAAGAAAGAGAATGAGTGAGGAAGGGGCATGGAAAAACAGCAGGGCATGTTCTTGCAACCAGAGAGCAGTCAGCTAAAGATGGAGCAGAAGAGAGAGCTGACGTAGCACTAAGCGAGGAATCAGATGGTCACCCATTTGATTTTTCAGATGATTTTTTCAGCTCAGAGGTATGTGTTGGGGAATATGTTCAGACCGTACAGGATGGTACACCAATAGACATACCCCTTCCCACACTATGTACAAACACTGTAGACCGAGATAACCTCATAGCCCAGCAGGAGACAGATGAGTTCCTAGCTAGTCTCAGATCCCTTGCTGATAAAGATGAGCTAGGTTACTTTCGGAAAGATGGTGTGTTAGCCCATAGGCAAGAGATTGAAGGAGGGCAGGAATGTGACAGAATAGCTCCCACTCCTAGATTCTGAAGTTGGGCCGGGTGGATGACATGATTTCCCAACTGGGAGAAGCTTGTTATTTATCTAAGTTAGATCTGAACAAAGGGTTTTACCAGATTCCCCTGGCCAAAGAGGACCAGGAGAAGTCCACATTGACATTGCTAGGACACACTATTGGTCATGGAACAGTGTCAGAGCCAGACGGCAGGGTAGCACCAATCATTAAACCTGTCAGTAAATGCGACGTGCAAGCCTTTCTGGGTACAACAGGGTATTACAGAAGGTTTATACCCAAATTTGCGCACCATTCAGTGGAACTGACACCAGCCACACGAAAAGCAGCTCCAAATGTAGTTGTTTGGATGGATAGTAGGCATGTTGAATTTAACTATTTATGTAACTCTCTGTATGTTATGTCCACTCTCACTATACCTACTCCCTGTGATAAGTCCTTGTTACAGACCTATGCTTCTGCTCGAGGCATTGCTTGTGTCCTCAGTGTAGTGAGGGAGGAGGAAGAGCTACCCGTCGGTTTCTTCTCAAGGAAATTGTGCCCGGCAGAAGCCAGGTACTCGGCAACGGAGTTGGAGTGTCTAGCCATTGTGAAATCCATCCAACATTTTGGAGTGGACCTTAATGGACAGGTATTCTTGGTTGAGACGGACCACAATGCGATCTCCTACCTACACACCTCAAAACATGGCCTGACCAAGCGCAAGAAAATGACCTACCAAACTCTTCGGAAGAGGGTGATGTCAGGTCCCAGCCCTGACTGGCTGAAGACAGCCCTGAGAAACTGGGAACATCAAACACTAAGAAGCCCTAATGGCTAATATTAATAAACATGCTACAATGACTTGTTCATCACATCAAATAGACTCATAAACACATATCTTCTAATCACATCACAATAAACTCATCAACACCTATTCATCTTCTAATCACTTTACAATTGTCTATACATTCATCACCTTTCTTGTAAGGGCGGGATTGCAAGGGTATTTAAACCTCTCTGCAACCCTCAGGAGTTCCCTTCTGCTACTGCATTTCAGTCTACTTGTGTTTAGTTTGACTTGATTAAAGTTAACTTAGGCCTAAGAACCTTACTGTTTAGCTTGTGCTAGGATTGAGAGGGAACTCTGGTGGCAGCATTACCGGAGAACAATACCTGCTGGAGTATATAGTGGGTATACTGTTCTTATTGTTGTGCCTCGGTGGCTGGGGCATTAACAATCAGTGACTGATAAAAGTATTCTGGGTAGCTGTTTTCTGGAAATGTTGTAGACCGATTACTATGCTAAATGTGGATCCACATTGAAAGTGTAATGCAGGATGGTGGAAAAAACATTATATATACTTAGAAAAAAACTGGATAGGACTGTTCACAACTTAAATTTTTGGTATGATATCGATATGTAATTAATTTGCTCGTTGTTCATATTCTTGTGGCTCACGTCAATTACAAACTCATGTTGAAAATAAAGGCAAGCAAATCCTTCATCCAGCTAATAAATTGTTTCCAGGGCATTGACTGCGTGTAGGTTGTCATCACAACTAACTGCTATGATGGCTACGCTATAGCTTACTCCCAAGATTTACCCGTTATCCAGGGTTCCTTAAACTATTCAAGCAGGGTTCCTAATAGATACCATCTAATTTTTGCCGACTAAGTTTCAACACTTGACTGCCATAATTCGACCAAGTCCTGGTTCATTTTTGGCGTAACACCGCTCGGGGAACAGCGGCTAATTTATTTTCGCCACGCTAGGGTGAAAGAACGAATGGGGGTGGGGTTGGGTGGGGGCTGGGCTCGTTTTATAAACCAGGGAAAATAATCATTTCACACTGAAACTGCACGCTAGGGCGCGTCGAGAGTGTGGCCTGCATGACGACTTGATAGCCAGCAGAATTAAAAGTTGTTTGTGTTGATATTGCATCATGAAAGTAGCTCTACTGCTTCTGGTTTTGGCTCTCACTTTCTACCTCGATTTTGGCAAGTCATGTTTCATGCTATCTGGGTTAGCTATTTTCTGTTTCAATGCATATTCAGAAATAGTCATTTCTGTGTAACCCTTCGAGTTCGTGCAGTTTTTGATACTTGTAAAGATAGACTGAATATCAGTAGCTACAATGTTAAAAATATATGTAATCTAGCTATGTTTCTAGCTTTCACATTTTGACAATCGTAAATATGACGAATGCAATTTTCTTGCTTTTTCCAGGTCAACCTACTGTCCCAATAACCAATATCCAAGATATTCGTCTTAACAGCTCAGAAACTTTATTTGAAAATCAGGGCAGAGTGGAGGTTCTCTATAATGGCACCTGGGGAACCATCTGTGATGTTTCATGGAGTATTTACGATGGCAGAATAGCTTGCCGGTATGGTATTACATTTCCATAACTATGTTTAGTTACTGTTTATGGTATTAGCTGGCTACACTAGGTTAAATTTTGCATATTGTATGCTCAGTTACTGTGTTTGGTATTGGCTGGCTACACTACGTTAAATTTGGCATATTGGATGCTCAGTTGTCATATGATAATGGGACTATAACCACACAGGGTATGGGCATAGATAATGTATCATTTTATTATGCCCATTATGAAGTGATTCAAAGATTGGTATGGTATAGAAAATCCTAGCAGATATAATGTATGTCATGGATAGTAAGGACAGAACACGTAATAAATATGCTAGGTACATACCAGTGCATATGGACACACCAATGTTTTCATTGTTTATAGTCATGAACCAGATGCATTTAAAATATAATATCCAAATTTTGATCCCCACTCTTTGTCTACTTGTTTTTCTAGCATGTTGGGATATTCTGATGTGGTTTGCCCAACATTTGATGCTGGATCTGGCAGAGCTGCTGATGAAGTGCCCATATGGATGAGTGAATTGTATTGTAGAGGAACTGAGCAATATTTAGATCAATGTCTATTCCGTGGTTGGGGACCAGAGAGACACACTTGCACTTCTCATAGTGATGATGCTGGACTCGTGTGCAGGAATGGTATGTAAGAATAAAAAGTATAGAGAGCACAAGTATATAAAAAGATTGTCATATGGCAATATCATTTATCCAAAATTTTGTGTAGTAGTACAGGTTAAAGAGATTTTGTTATTCTTGTTTGAAAGGAAATATGCTCTGTTGTTATTGTTGTGTACTTGTTTTGTTTGTTTGCTTGTTCAAATATGATACTCAGCTATTCTATCTTGCCTGTTTGCTTGTTGGCTTGCTTGTCTGCCTGCCTGCCTGCACCCACCCCTGCCTGCCTGCCTGCCTGCACCCCTGCCTGCACCCCTGCCTGCACCCCTGCCTGCCTGCCTGCCTGCACCCCTGCCTGCCTGCACCCCTGCCTGCCTGCCTGCACTCACCCCTGCCTGCCTGCCTGCACCCACCCCTGCCTGCCTGCCTGCCTGCCAGCCAGTTTACTTGCTTCTAGACATTTTTAGTTGAGGAAGTCCTTGCAAGTCCTAATCAGGTGATAGAGTTTCAGCCAGTGATAGTGTTTTGAAGAGGGATAGGTTATAGTCTTGTGTTCTTTTTTTGTCCTACTAAACTTAGCATAGACTGTTTCCAGCTATTCTATTTTTATGGCATTATATATTGTGTAGTTATGTTGTGTAATATGCCTATGCACCAGAGATGACTATGGCTCTGTTTATCATGTAGCCCAAACCCTTTTTTATGCACCTACATAACATGATAACCAACTCCCCCCTCCCCCCCTCCCGCCTCCTAATTGGCATTTAAAAAATTGTGGTTTCCACTTAATAGCTCCGTAGATTCTGCATACTTCACTTTATGGACTTAATATACCAGATCAAACTTGAACTAATAAAATATAGGTCTCGCTGAGTCTCACTTTTGAACCTAAAATATTTTCCATAGCTATAACTAGACCCAAGTTACTAGAGTTAAAGTGGGATGTCAAAACCTGAATGCCTGATTTTTCAACAACGAGTTTGTCAAGTGCTAGACAGCTGAAATTAGCATCAGTGGCTAGAGGACACCAGATTACATCCAATGGGCATTTTCGGTGGGTACTAAAATTTGAGGTGGTCAAGCTCCTCGGTTGAAAATCAATTTCCTTAAACTTGGGGAGGGGCAGTGCCATAAACAAGTAGATACAAAAAAAAACTTTTGGCTACCAATTTATAGCTCCATAGATTCTGCACACTGCATGGTGTGTACTTGATATATAGCTCAAAAGATAGGTCTCTCTGTGCACTCTCTTTTGACATTAAAATATTTTTCATAGATATAACTATATCCCAGCTACTGGAGCTAAGGTGGATGTACTTTAAAACCCATAAATAACTTCAGATTACCAAGTGCTAGAGAGCGAAAATTAGCAGTGGCTAGAGGAAGCCCCATTGTATACAACGATCATTAGGCACTAAAACTTGATTAAGTGGTCAAGCGCCGGTTGAAAAAGAAATTTTAAGAAATTTTAACTACTCCAACCGCATGCTTGACCCAGTACCACGTTTTAAAACCTAATGGGAAAAGTCGTAGTAGCCACTGGTGCACTTGGCAAATCTGCAGAAAAATGTGTTGCAAGATCAGAGTCTGGTTTTGAAGCCCCACTTTAGCTCCAGTACCTTGGTATAGTTTAATATTAAAATCTTTTCAGCTGTATATCAAGTCGATACCAGAAGTGCTCAGACTCTACGAGCTATAAAGTGGTAACCACAAGTTTTTAGCACCTATTAGTTCATGGTATCAGCCCCTTAATCAACCTTGCTGGTGATAATAAAGAAAAAATTGTGTTTGGAGCTCCATTGATTCTGCACACTTCATGTATGAACTTGACATACAGCTCAAAAGATTGATCTCTCTCTCTGCTCTTGTTTGATAACAAGATATACCTAAAGTGGGGGGATCTGAAAATTGATTGCCTAAATTGGCTGCAAGTGTGACTCCTGACTGGGAGTGAATTTACAGGAAGCAGTTCTCTATAAAATAAGCATTTTCATTAACTCCATAGTAGCTGCACTTACCATTTAGCCTGTGGGTGGCCACCACAAAAAATGGGTAATAACATTCTTTTGACAAGGCTCATTGCTTATTGGGAAAACTCATAGTGTAGAGAAAGTTCCTCTACCACACTAGTAATTACAGCTGCCTATATAGCACTTTCCTATAAGGAGCAATACCTACAGAGGATCAGGCACTCAAGTTTCCACTTTACACTTAGGCAGTGTTATACATATGCAATGTTTTTAAACCAAAAGGGAGCACACATACAAACCAATTTTTTAAGCTTATAATATTACATTGAAGTGTGTAGAATCTAAGGAACTCCAAAGTCACCAAGACACACACATTTACCCTGTTTTTATGGTTAGTCCTTTTAAACTTAGCAGATAATCTTGTAAGTTTGCTTGCTTTATGGCAACATTTTACAAGCTTTGGATCTTTGATTGTGGATGAGCACATCTTCCCCATGAGGTCACATATAGAATCATTAAAAATTTATTAAAGTTTGTGCTTGCAAGTACTTTTGTAGATAGTGAATTGTGCTCATTTTTTCATTTTTTAGAAAGGGAACCTCACAAAAAAATAAGCCCCTCCCAGCTATTTGAGACAAATCTTGGCACACAGAAAAGAAATTTCCTTTTTCTTTCTCTTCTGGGCAGGGAAAGCCCTCATAAACCTGGAAGTGTGGTTGTGGCCAAGGCTACAAAGGAACATCCATAAACCAGTCCAACCTGAGCTGGAAGATGAATTAATAGCATAAACTTAGATAATCTGAGAGTGGTATAGCCACTTAAGTAATTGAACTACAGTCAAATGGGACTCAACCAAGATGAAAGCTGAGTCAGTGGTTTATTCCAGTTGGAGGATTGCAGAGTTGAGCTTTGCAGAGAGAAGGCAAAGAAGATGACTGATCTGTACAATGTAGGATGGAACTTCTCACTGCTGAGAAGACTGTCTAGAGCACAAGAACACTCTGGGGAAGGTAATGTCAGTTGCCAACAAAGGAACTAACATGGCAAGACCTGGTGGTGAAGAGCTGAACAAAGAGCTCAAAGCCCAAGAAGGTGTTTCTCTTCTAACCATCAGGGAAGGAAAGAGTAAGTGCTAGGTTAGTTGCAGTAGTAAATTTGAAGTAAGCCTACTTGAGATGGAGAACTAAAACACCATAGAATGAGGTTATGTGGGAGGATCATCTGAGTGGCTTTAGTAAATTATATTCTCCAAAGAACCCACCTAAGAAACCCACAAGCCAGGATGCGGTGTTACCCTAGGAATGATCAGAGCTATAAAGATTGTAGACATGAAGTCTCTGGTACAAACGAATCTTATAAGTGTATCAGCAATGTGTGTAGATTCACCAAAGAACCCATCCAAGAAACCCACAATCTAGAATATGGTATTACCCTCTAATGTGACCATTGCCAGCTACTACATTTGCTGACCAGCTGGCTTGTGCATGTGCATACCTTGGTAGAAGTTCTAAGCAACACTAATTACAATCTAAGCTTAATGGTGGTTTACAATACGCCGCTACACAAGCAACGCGTCATTTATGTGATATACGATAATAAGTTTGCATTGTGTCACTTTGCTTGGATAGACTTGATTTCTATTCTAGATTCAGTAGGGACAGTTGCAATTTTTGTGGGAGAGTGACCCACATGTATTTTTTCTCTTTCTTCTGCTTGTGGTTACCAATTTATAACTCCATAGATTCCATAAACTTCATGGTATGCAGTTGATATATAGCTCAAAAGATAGGTATCTTGTTGTATACTAAAATATATTTCAAAAATATAACTATAGCCATGTTACGGGAGCTACAAATGGAGGGAACCTCAAAAACCTGAATGCCTGAATTGGCCACATAAATATCTCCAGATTGCAAAGTGATAGAGAGTTGACCATTGGCTAGAGGAAACTCTACTCTACTCAATGAGTGTTTTCATTAGGCGCTAAAATCTAAGTGCGTGGTCAAGCGCGGCGGGTGGAAAATCAATTTCGTTAATAATCCATAAAACTCATTTTCCACCCACGCACTGACCACGTACTTACGTTTTAGCGCCTAATGAAAACACTCATTATAAGAGCTTCCTCTAGCCACTGGCATCTACTAACCCTCTGGCAACTGGAAGTAATTTCAACTGTCTTACACTTTCCAATTAGGAGTTAAAAATGCAGAAAACTTGGGCAAACTGGTTTTGAGGCCCACATGTATATACCTTGAAAAAATATACACAATCGACAATATGGCATGTGACTTCTTTTTGGAAGGCTATTTTCAATTATCAAGTATGTAAGTGCCAGGAAGCTAAATTGTTTAGCAGCTGCTTCTGGTCTATAGAGTATATACCACAAAGCCTGCCAATGAAGACAACTTACAAAATTACCTACTAAAAGTCTGTATATACTGTATATACACACAAATAAATCTTTGACTATATATTCCAGAAAACCTTCCGCCCCATACATACTCTATCAAGTTTGCATTTTAAATTTCAAGCTCTTGCAGCCTAAACGCATTCCATGGTTCAGTCTTAAACCACTGCAACAGGTGCTTCAGGAAAGAGCTAAACACTGTTCAGGTAAGGTACAACGTATTTGTTACCTCTTTCATAGGACTCTGCATTTGGAGAAGATGCCATTTCCACAGTTGCTGTTTGAAATAGCAGTTTGTGGTTTAGTTGCAAAGTCAAACAATTCCAGCTGCAGCTATATTTAGCTATGAGGTTCAGTAGCCTTGGGTAAACATTTGTAAGCTGATGTTGTTATAGGTAGAGTAGATATAACAGTTAGAATCCTAGAATTATGAACATCTCAGTCAACCGAAGAGCAAGTGAATATACAACGGTTACCACACAGATCTGTCTTAATGCTTACTGTGCATGGTCACACCCAAGGAAACTGTATATTCTGTAACTGCTCCCTCATTACCATGCGATTTTGTTTATCACAGCTTCAAGCCTTCCAAAGAAAGATAAGAGAGATATAATATTATTATCCATCAAAGGGAAGCTATCAATTCTGAAGAAAGTAAACCAGTCAGCCATAGACCGGATGTTTGGAATTGGCAAAATATCATTGAAAAACAATAACAAAGCCAGAGAGAAGACTGTAGTAGTGAAAAGTAAGAATTTCCAGGGTGATCTAAAAAAATGTAGCGTATCTTATGCTAAATCGTAGAGAGGTTTATCATTTACAAAGGTATGACTGGTATACAGTTGTAGAGCTGTAATAGCCACTATTCAGGCATCATCAGTAGTTGTTGAAGGAGGCGGGAAGGAAGATGACAAAGAATAAACAGGTGCCACCATCACTAACGCTGAGGCTGAAGAAGCTCTAAGCTCTCATTTGACATGTCTGGAACAACAGCAAAATGAAGTTATATCAATAAACCTTGTAAATCCTAGTTATAGAATAAAATGTTGATGCATAGGATACAAACATAGTTGGTTAAGTACATATTTAATTACAAGCGATTAAATGTGTAGTGTATGGCAGGTGAACTGGACAGCAGAAAGAGTCTTGTAACAGTGAAACAATTGTACAATTGTGAAATAACTGCAGAAGATTAGTTATGTATAACTGTTAAAAGTCTAAATATGCATGACAGCATTTGATGTAATATTTTTAGACACTCTTTTCCCCCGTGGATTTCATAACTCATAGGTTCTACTCTACGAGGTTTAGTAACAATGGACAAATCTTTTTAGCATATAGAGCTGCAGTTATATGTATGACATTTTTTAGTAGAGTGGACAAATATATACAGCTGCAGTTATTTTGGGTGAGCTTTTCAATGCCAACTTAAACATATTATTGTGACAACTTAATGATCTTACATTGCAATGTTGTTGTGCAACAAGGAGGAGAATGTACCTCTCCATATGTTGGCATTTGATGGTTGATCTTCCTTTTGCAATGGGCTAACGGTGTCTGTAGAGTTCCATGGCAAACTTCTCATGATCATTCTAGCATCAGGCCCTCTCCTACCAACAATCTCAGTCCTACAGTGGCAGATAACTATTTAAGAAGCAACGACAGAAGCATCAACCATGGTCTGCCAAACATCAGTCCTCTGTTTATGCATTTTTCATAGCTAATAAGTGTGGATGCACTTTGGAGCCAGTTCTCATTTTGGCGTGGACACAATGTCTAGTTCTGAATCTAGAGTCACTTAGGATCTAGGTTGTCATTTTTGTGTGGTATATCCTGGCTTTACGCTTCTAACATATTTCTGCTCTAATTGTTGCAACAAATCTGCAAAACCTGTAACTAATTGATATCCAAAGAAAAACAGTTATTTAGTAATAAAACTAAAGGAATTGTTTTATTGAAACAAGAAGTGGGTAATTAGGGCTAGTTAATTTATTATTTCCATAGTTATATCATTTGGCATGCCCATATTATCGAGTTTACATTAACACATGCAACTATACTGAACCATAATTTGTCTCAACAAATATTCACAGAGCACAGTGTTCAAAACTACTGGTGAGGGTTTTGTTATGGATGAGTGTGTCCAGGCCTTATTGTGTGAGAGGCTTTCCATGCATTAATGTTTTTTCTTTTTGTAACTAAAGGATTTTGATGGGAATTGTTGTGTGATGATAGTAAGCCTAACTATGAAAACTAGTGGTACACTGCTGTGGTGATAATGAACCACCTACTTATTTTTAAGGTCTTTTCTTGTTTAATTAAGACCAATTCATGATGTGTTACGAGGCCTTGGCATGTCACTTCGAGATGTTAATCTTATATGCATGATTACTTGTATTCAATACTCGGAATTGTGAACTGCTCCCATATTATAATAATTATTATTTTTATTATAGTAACAACAATAATAAAAAATAGTTTAAAAATAAATTATAGAAATTTAAAAATCATCATCATCATCCTCATCATCATCATATTAATAATAGCGTACTAAAAAGTATTAAAATAATGATTTTAAAAATTAACTCTTGAGAGTGGCTCCCCAGCAGCCAGGTAAGTCCATTCCACCCCCCCTCACCCTCCACCCTCGGTTGAACTACTCACACTTACAAGGCTGATGTCAATGCATCCTTCAACAGACAGCAGTTCCTTCTGTCTTATAGCCTGGTCTAAGATGGTGGCTTCCATGTCCATTTTCCAATTCATGTTCAGCAATTAGCACACTTTTTACAGGTATCTTGATGTTCTTTCATTCTGGTTTCCCGTCTTCTGTTAGTCTCCCCTTTGTAGTACTTCTCAGAGCAGAAAGGGATGTGATACACAATGCATGAGTGCATACTAGCTGGTAATTCAACCTTCACTCTGTTCATTTGTGCCCTCAGAGTTCACCCCGATCTGAAAATAACTCGGTTGCTGAACTTCCTGCAGACCTTCCTGATGTCTTCACTCATCTCTTGAAGGAATTACTACCATAGGTTCTAGACCGATGATTGCTTCCATCATTGTACTTATCTTCCTCTCTGCCTTCATATGTATCTTCTCAGGAAATGTTGCTGAAGGCTTGCAGATTACCTTTCTCTATAAAGACCCTGTTCAAATGCTGTTCTTCCTTCCATAGGCCTTTCTTTCCATCCCTGCTCTCCTTGCTCTATCATTCAAGATCAGGCATTGATTATAGATCAAATATTTCTATCCATGTAAGAATAGGAGTGGTAGAGAGCTTGTATGATAGAGCCAGGAGAGTACTGATGGAGGAGGAGGACCTATGGAAGGAAGGACATCATTTGTATAGGATCTTCATAAAAAATGGTTAAACACAAGCCTTCATCTACCTTTCTTATGTAGATATATCTAACCTCAGAAAGGAAGATACAGGAAATCAGCAGTCTGAAAAGAAGGATCCTATGTAGTGAAGACATCAGGAGTATCTGCAGGAAGTTCAACATCGCAGTCGATTACAGATCGGGAAGAACTCTGAAGGCACAACTGAGCCGAGTCAAGGATAAATTACCTGCTAGTATGCACTCAATGTATCACGTCACATCTCAACTGTGGTAAGTGCTATATAGGGGGAATCAATAGATGACAGGAGACCAGAATGAAAGAACATTGATATGCCTGTAAAAATTATGCTGACAAGAAATCTGCAATTGCTGAATGTGCATTGGACAATAGGCAACCTATTTTGTGGGAGGAAGCCACCATTCAGACCAGGCCAGAAGACAGAAAAGGAACTGCTAGTGAAGGAGGCACTGCACGTTATCCTAACACCAAAAGATGAGAGGTTTAATCGAGATTGTGGAATGGACTTACTTGGATGATGTGTGGCCACCCTCAAGAGCCTGAAATTGAAATTATGCCGACAATAATTTTTCTGTATTCAGTTTATTTATCTTTTTTAGTTTATGTT
Organism: Cladorhizidae sp. MBARI D1340-BT2; assembly: GCA_028752905.1. Classification (NCBI taxonomy): domain Eukaryota; kingdom Metazoa; phylum Porifera; class Demospongiae; order Poecilosclerida; family Cladorhizidae; species Cladorhizidae sp. MBARI D1340-BT2. The sequence goes on along the minus strand of JAQNBH010000012.1, from coordinate 11,455,979 downwards.
TTAATATCTATCATCTATATATTTTTATTTTTTATTGTTAATTTAATTCTCTATTATATATTTATTTTTGTATTACAACGACCTACTCAATAATCAACTTGAATTTTTACTCTCTCCAACATTTTGACTAGATGGTCTAGCTTTTATCAAGAATTGAAGGTCATTCTAATTTTATTGTGTCAACTGAGAGTTCATTGAGGTATTATTACTTTTGGTGTTAATTTAGTTTTTATTAGGTGTGTTTATTGTATTTTGCCACATCCTCTTCATCTACTAGATTCATGTGCCAGAGTGTGTATCATATTGTATAGATAACTACCAGGATATATATAACCCTCTTCTATCATTTTAACTTTAAGTCATGTGAGTTTTAGTATGCCATTATTGGTCATGAAGGCTAGAGTATCTAGTCGAAATATTCTAGTTTAGCCTTCTTGCTTCATTGCTTTTGAAGGTGATCGCATCATCGCCTATTTAAGGAGGTTGGCAATCTCGCTTGTGTGTTTGCTAAAGCGCTTTCTGCTACTTGCCCAGGTTTTAAATAGTGAATGCTGCCATCTTGTGATACATTTGTCTCTACTGAAACACCATTACTTTTGAAATCAATTCAGAGGTGATAGATTGTAAAGCTTTCTTCCCCACTCCAGGTAGTATTTTATCTGGACCTTTCATTCCTGCTGATATGTGATCTAATAATTGATGGTGAATGTTATTTCACTGATAGGAATAGCATGTTGTCTAATGGAGGGCACATTCTATTTATAGTAAACGGTACATGGTCTAATCTAGGGTGCTCACTAATTGACGAATTATGGATACACGAGGAATGCTAGCTAGACTACAGAAAAAAGATTGGGATAAAAATTTCATGGATGTTGTTCTCCAATTCTTTCCCCCCCTTTTTATTCTCTATATCAAGCAGTAAGGAAGCAGTGATTAATTCTTATTTTATCCATTTCTTTGGTGGACTCTTTAATGTTTAATACAGTACTGGCATCTAACTCCCTCCTGCCTGAGCTTCACTGAGCCTGAGAATTATTCTATACTTGACTAATAATATTTAGTGTCATTGTTTGAACCCAGGCTTTGGGTGGCATTGCCTGGGTGAAAATTTGCCAAATATAATCATTAAAACCTTAAATTGACCCATTTTACCCCCAAGATTAATGATTCAGATATTAGGTATGCAATCACCATGTACTGGTAAATGTCTGTTTACAAGAATGAGAAGTCTCCATTAGAAATCACCATGAGAAATAACCCTTCCTAGATCATTGATTGACTATACTAACAAGTATAGGAGCTGCGCTCTGATTTATGATTACTGCATGCTTATTTGAATTCCAAATGAGTTATTGAAGTATTCCAGAGAAAATCTAAAAGAAACCTCTTCTCTTTTTTGGTATTAAAAATCGTGAGTTGTTGAAAAATTCACATGTTGAGAGATTATCACGTGATAAAATTTCCATGATCAAGCAAAAAAAAAGAACTTTTCTTGCTCTGACATGGCTGGAAAGTTTAGGCCTACATAACCCATAGGTTAGGAACTATTATCAATATTTTACAGTAGGCCTATTGTACTAGAAGTAAAAACTCAAGTTGGTACTCAATGAAACATTGAATATGGGATGCGACTGTATATTCCACAGTCATTTATGGTTATTCCCAAACATCTACTGCTCCTTACTCCCTCACCTAATTGACTGAAAATTGTACAGGCACATTAGTTTAAATGCTTAACCCAGGTAATAGTCACATCGCAGAAGTGTCCATGCTCATATAATATTAAGCAATGGATTATTTTTTATGTTTCTATTCTCTATACTCATGTTCAGCTTCTCTCCTTCTTCTCTTCCCACTCTCCCATCCTCCCCCCTCCCCCCGCCCCCTTACAAAATAGGTTCATGGCATCTCATGTCAAAGTATACAATAACAATGAGAAGTTATCACTCTTCCTAATTAATCTTTTGTTTTGTTTATGGTGAGTCTGTTCAAACTGAACAACTGAAGAAAATATTAGTTACTTCCTCGTTAAGACAGGTTATAAAAACTCGCAAATTTCATGGTTTGCCATATGCATGAGATTACACTGTCATAATCTCACACAATCAATGTGCATGTGTTCTGTGAAGATATTCTTGTTTGGCTCCCATAATTTTCATCCAATCACCTTCATCTAAGATAATAGTAAAGAATGCCCAAATTGACAGATTTTGCTTCTTGTTGCAATCATTTGCAGAGAGCTTATTGCCAATCCCAGAAATACGCATTGAAAAAACCAACACTGTGAACATTGCTGTGGCCGTCTCATTGCCAGTAAGTTGAATTTCATTATTTAATTTTGGAATTAGTAGATAGTGCAAATGTATTGGTGTAGATAGCATCTCACAACAATATCTTGCGCATTTTCCAAGGCATGATGCGCAAAACATCAGGCCTTTTCCAATCATAGCATAGAGATCATTAGTTTCCTCCCCAGATGAAATCCCAGCAGATGTTAGCGACCTATGAATGAGGTCATTGATGGAGGTATGTCGAAAATGACTTGGGATGACCTTTTTCATTAGGGCAAAATAAAGTTGCGGGATACTATCCCTGACCATATCATAGGTCTCGTGTCAAATACTGCAAGTTCAGGAATTTCATGACTACTTAGTGTATGAGTATACTTATTTTTGTTTTATTTAGGGCGTTCATTCCTTATTTCATTTCATTTCTTACTTCTACTAGTTCACTCTATATTTGTGTGTAGGGCAGCCTTAGCTCAGGATCCTTGGTTTGCCTGAGTGCAGAACACCGAATTGTTTAAATGACCATAACTAGGTTAACCCTGAATTGAAGTTTAAAAATAATATTGTGAATAGAACATACCAATCACTGACTAAAAATTACTGACAAAGAATTACTGAAGAGAAATTACTGACTAATATCAAATGGCTGCTTGAGTGGTAGTTAAAATAGAGGCAGCTATGAGAGCACACACACACACACTATAGCTACTGCATTTTCAATGTGAAGGACTTCATAGTCAATGCTGTATTGAGTTTTGCATTTCTTGTTATTTTTGTACCTTATAATTATTGTCAATGTGATCTTCATTTTTGTTTCATTTTTTAATCACATTCAGACTAATTGGATTCTTTCCACTGGAATGTCAAGATACCGTTTTCTTATCCAGTACAATGCTACCACTGGGATAAGGTCAGGAAGACGATATATATTTCCTTTCAGAAATGGAAATCAGAGAGAATACAAAGGTCGCATCGATTATCTCAGTCTGGACACAGAGTATTCCATTGCCGTGAGGTTGGAAGTCGCCTTTTCTGCATGTTCCTCTATTTACCAATACCGTCATATGGCAGGCTACTATTCAAATCCGATAACTGTTAAGACTAATGACACAGGTATGCAGATGCATTAATTATTAATGTGGCACTATAGTTGAGCATGTGATTGGTGTCAAAATGATGCAGCTAGTATTGTCTGATAATGTTAGCAGTTATTTAATCTTTTTTATATTATAATGTATTATTAATTAATTGTTATGAAATGTTAATTATTATGGATAAGAGCAATAATTGTTACTCCTCTGTAGTTCAAAGATCTTTGTTTGGAGTTCGCCTAATTTCTCCGATTCATGGCTTGAATTTTCTTGGTCGTGTGGAGGTCAGCTACAACAACACCTGGGGAACTGTGTGTGACTCATTTAATTATAATGCTGCTAATGTCATCTGTGGCCTGCTGAATTATAGGCGTGCAGCTTGCATTTCAAGTAATGCACGAATGGGGAGAGGATCAGGTAACTCATGTTTAACTTTCAAGTATATATTAATAGTGATAAATGTTAAAAATCGGTCCATTTAACCCACCACATACCACAAAATGAAATTGATAATATCCCTCAATCTGACTAAGTTAATTCTAGCTTGGATTAGATGCTCAGATTTACCTATGATTATGGCATGTCTGTTTTGCCAGCATAATTTTGTTGAAAGTTGTATTGACTATCCATGATGGTCACTTGAACCGTTTTCTAAACTTTGCAACTGTGCTCTTATGAGGTGGTAGTGCTAGCCTACAGCTCCCACATATATCACAAAATACTTTACCTGGTATGGAGTTCATGGATCGGATTTGTTGTCTGCATTAGGGCACTATGATCACCTTGGCTCCATTATGCTATAGGATAGTTGTACTTTACTTTGGGACTTCTGAAAAATTGAAATATACATAATGTAAAAATTTAGGTCTGCACTATGTAAATTCTGCTTGTTAAATCGAGTGATTATAAATAATGGATGTTTAATACTGTGCAGCTGCTTAGCAGAAAACATGTGCTTAACAGTGAGTATAAGAAGGTCGGTTACTGTTCACTCATTTGCTCTTTTGCAAGTGCATGCACAAGAGCTTGATGAGTGAACAATCGCCAGGAATTCTGAAGCACACTCTGAACAGTATAGTTTGAGGTTATCATATTATGTTGTCAAGGTGTGTGCCTGTAGGCACTAATGACAGTCATTCAGTTATAGGAGCTCTTCCACAAAGTCTGTCTAGTTAGCCATATCTAGCAAAGTATATATTTGCAAGAATCAAGGAACTTCAGTCATAATAATTATATTGCCGGTTATATCACTCTAAATTGGTGTTGATTGCAGGATTGATTCCTACCTAGACTTGCAGCAAAATTGGTTCTTGTAGCTGCTCCTTGGTCACTTAAGCTTCCACACTTGCTCCAACTAGAAGCTGTACTCCAAACAATGTGCTCTGAAGTGAATCCTTCTAAAAAGTTTTAGGCAAATGACAAACTTTTTTAGTGTACTAAAATTATCTTTATGGGATTTGAATAGTTTATGCATGTTATTACACTATCAACATCATGGTAGAGCAGACACTTGTGTAATAGCATAGTTCAGGATTTTCTTCATTGTTAAATAACTTTCGAGTGTGTTATCAACCACTATATAACCAACTATTTATAAATACAAATAATTAGAACATGAGAGGATTAAAAAGAATTAGGAAAGAACACAAGCATGTTTCCATGTATCCTGTGTTAGCTAATTGGTTTCTGCTGTAGGAATGCCATCACTGTCACACCAGCATTAGCTAGTCTCTCCACAAGTATTTCAAGTCTAACAATGGACTGACTGATCCCAAGGTCCCTCTATCACATTCATTTAATAACAGAGATGTTGAAGAACTACAAGAAGAGCAGCCTCTCTCGACTACTTCTGCATATAATTTGAGTATCCATTCACATACTAGCTACTATCCAATGGCTACCAAACATATCCAGTAGTGGAGATGATAGACATGAATATAGAAGGCCCTTTCAAACAGTCCACCTCTTAGGTTGCAATTCTTCTGAAATATGTTATTTTTTCATGAGCAAGCAGAACAACAAATATTTGTCATTTATGCTCACAACATATTTTTTAGCTATATTTTCCCAGACTATGGTACCACTTTTAGTGTGTTGCACAAAACTTTTAATATTTTCATTGGAAACATTGAAAGCCTCCCAGCAATACCAATCCTCCATGCCTTCGCTCCTGGCTGGTATCGTTTCTCATTTGTTATGGTGCCCCCCAGTGTCTAGAGTAGTAGGGGTTAGGTTCTCGGCCAACTCATTGATTTCACTTCCCATCACCTTTACACAATTATGCCACTAAGCGAACACCCTCCCACCCCACCCTGTATCGCTCCCACCCAATTTATGTGTGGAATATGGAACAAACCTAGACACAATCATTGTTATCCCATGGTTGTTTAAATTAATCAGGATTGTGCATGAATGTTTATTCTCTATGGTGTTATGAATTAAAACTCTGTGTATACGAAGATTTTATTCTCTCTCATTAGTGCATTCCCTTTCACTTAATTTGTTGGTACAAAAGAGCCAAGATATTAGTGTACATGTTCAAACAACTATATCGTAATGTTGTAGGCATGTATATCTTAGTAAACAAGGTAGGAAGATCATAATTATTTGCACATATGGCAATGGAGAAGAAAGACAGCAAGCTGAAAGCTGGAAGAATGAGAACAAAACAGCCAAACTTCCAAGAAAACATTCATAAACAGATTCAGAAGGGAGTTTCAACAACACAGCTTCCTATAGATTAGCATGTTTTAATAGCAACAGCAAGATCACTTTTCAGGTTCTTCATAACAGTTAGGATATAACAAAAGTTGGCATCATTAAATGATAGTATAGCATCAATATCAACATCAGCTAGACATAACTGAAACAGCTATATTTATGAATATTTTCCATATTGTTTATTTCTTACCTGTAACTTTTAGGAACTATCTGGCTCAGCAGATTGTATTGTAATGCAGCTGAAATAATTGATGAGTGCCACTATGGGTTTTGGAATCCTTCTGCTCGAAGATGTAGTAGATCCCATCGAGATGATGTTGGAGTGGTTTGCAGACCAGGTCTGTTTGTCTGTCTGCCTCCCCTTCTGCATGTAATTCTATGTCACATTTCAGTGCATGTATGAATATTGTTTCTTTGTGTTTCTCTCTTTTTTTCTGCAATTTTGTTGTTGGCATAATCATTGCATTGTATTTTAAGTTGAATGTCGAAGTTTTACAATTGATAGAGTCAATACTACTATAGCATATAAGATCCTTCCAGGGCAAGAGCCACTCACAACATAAGGCTAACAATCACATGATTTGCAACTCAAACAAACTACTTTCACAAAATACAACAGTAATTAAATATTTTAGTAGTTAAAATGTAGTTGAAGAACAGATGGTGGCAACTACAGCTAGTTACAATAGTGGTACTCCTAGTTGGTATAGTGTTAGTGCTTGTTTGTTCATTTTTCTTAAAGTTCATTTATTAGTGTTTTCATCAGGTGTGTATTTTTGTTCTTTACTTCTCAAATTTTTATTGATATTTGTCAACTATTAATTATTTTTGTATAATTGTTGCCATTGTTTTGTTGAGTGTATAGAGATGTCAATATTCTCAGAGTGTTCAATATTATGGTGACAATTTTTTTAGATCCCAATGACTTTCTTCCTGCTCCAGAAGAACTCAATGTTATCAATTATCTAGGGACATCTCCCACATTAACATGGAAGGTTAGTTATTGACAAGAAAGTTTGCCAGATGAATGATGTTGGTAGGATGATTACTATAAATATTTTAGAAAATGAACTTTTGCTTACTTCTTTTGTAAATTACAAATATTCCTACTAGTATATCAAGTGATTATTCTATATATTCATGTATATGTAGCACTACAATTTTCCAACTTACCTTTCTTCAAAACGATTTATGCTGCAGTATAGCAGAAGTGACTATCCATATTTGTACCGTAGAACGCTGCCATTTGATTCTACAATGTTTACATTTTACACAATGCCTGTGGGGATAACTCTGAACATCACGATCAGGCCTCAAGCTAGGCTAACAGAATATAATTGCTATTCTTACTTTGATGGAGCAAGTTCTGAAGGTTTATCAATCATTATTATGGAAGGATGTGAGTTTCTATGTAAACACTCATAATTACTCTCATGTAGCCAACATTGCAAGGCAAAAATCCATTCATGTTCACTTGACACCCAGAAGTCAAGCATAGACATCGCAGTGTGTAACTTATAGAATTCATGACTTCTTTCCACAATGGAAGTTTGCATTATTTGACATAATATATGAGCAGCAAGCATAAGCAAATGTTCTCTGTTGTAATATCCTTTAAGAGTTTTTAAAAGCTGATAATTCTTCAAATATTTGATAAGAACATAGATAGGAATTAACATTTAGGATTTAACCTTTAAAAAATGTTAAGTGTGTGGAAATTATTGTTTGGAGATGAATGGGATTGTGGAAGATCTAAAGGCAGAATTTCTGAAGTATGAAGTGAAAATACTATATAATTATTGCTATCATCGTCCTGCCATATTCATATACAGAAGCGCTACACTTGCATTATATTTTCCAGAATGTCATTTGTAGTGTGACATGCTTTTATTGGAATATTATGTACATATTGCTTGAAAGTTCACCTCTAGACAAAGACTTGAATCTCTCTGACTCAAGTACTCACTAGAAACTTCATACCAGGACTAATTGATCAACTCCTCCTTCTTTATCCCCAAATTCTTGTAGTATGTGTTATTTATTCACAGTCATGTTAGATCTTTCTAGTTTCTCTTTCTAAATGGCCTCTTCATTTGTGGAGGTGGTGCTTTATGGTTGATTACGGTTTTTCCTTGGGCCCTCTTCACCTTTTGCTTCTCCTTCTCATTAGTCATTGTTTTATCCACTTTTCAATATTTTTATCACATGCTTCTCTTCGTTGCTTCTTCATTTATTGGGGTTTTTTCACTTGTTCATTTCCTCTTACAGTTTTGCTCCTTTTCTTTGATGATTATTAAATGACTCCGTTTGCAGTTATAGTTGTAAGAGTCCTCTGTCTAACATTAAAAAAATTGCATCTACAACAATGTGACTATCCATGCTGATTTTGGTTAGTGATCTGTGCACCAAAACTGAACTCCAAAAGTTGCCATCTTCATGGACCAGCTAAGAGCAGTATAATGATTTCACTTTTGCCAATTTTATGGCACTGAGCATCCTCAGCTAGGTACTTTTAACTCTTGATGTGAACCACATCCATTTCAAGTGTAAGGTGAGATTGTTTTAGTCTACTAGAAGCTTCTCCTTTCCAGTTCACTCAGGCTTAGGAGACATCCCTTCGAAAGAAGTCTGATGCAGGCAAAGAGGTGCATGCACAATCCTGATTAATTTAAACAACCATGGGATAGCAATGATTGTGTCTAGATTTGTTCCATATAAGAGCTGTTGGAAATTTACTGGTAAAAAGCAGTGGCTCTCTTAAGGCTTTATTGAGTTACAAGTCTGACAGCTCTGTCAAGGTATGACCTTTGTCCCTCAGAACTGGGTTGTGCAGGTGGTTACAAACTTTTGAAGCACAAACTAACAAGGATCTAGTGGCAAGGAGGACTTAGATTCCTATGTTCTGTTAGAAATAGATCAAGGCCAAAGACAAGCAGAACCTGAACTTTGACAGTCAACATCGAGCCTGTCACTTACCAGATATTGCTGGAATAACAATGGATATTTGGAAAGCTATGTACTAATTGTTATATATAGTATTTTGTTAAAATGGATGATTGTGAATCTAAATCAGCTGTCCATATACTTACAATAGGAGTCACTTGGTGCAAAAATTCTGTGTGCTATATATAAGCATAGACATCCCTAGCACATTGTACTCAAGGTTCTAATCAAGCTAAAGGCATTGGTATAGTGCAGTTTTGTCCCTACAAATACCAAGATAAAATATCTAATATGTCATTTTCCAAGTTCTGCTAGATCTATGTTAGGTAGTGAATAGATTTGCTTTTAGATGTGTTGTTTTAGTAATTAAATTTATTTGACATGAATTAAACAGAAACATCTTTTTTATGACATCAGTTCCAACTGGACCTCCTCAATTATTTCATCTTGCTATGGTCAATTGCTCGGCAATCAGAGCAGAGTGGGTGCTTCCAAGATATAACAGAAGGAATGGAATAGTGAGAGGCTACAAGCTGATGGTATTGCACCCAAATGGCAGTGAGATTGTGACGGTCCTTCCTGGAAACATAACAAGAGAGTATATAATAGGAGGTTTGGAGGCGTCTACGAGGTATGTGGTGAGTGTCCTTGCCTACACTGTTGGAGATGGACCTAGAAGCATTTACCTCACTGCAACCACCAACCCAGAAGAAACATGTAAGTATAAACTATAGGATATGTTACTGCATAAAGAAGGAAACTCTGTGGGTTTGTTTGTCGTCTAGCTGCCCTATTGCTTTGTTACTCAGCTACCAAGTGCAAACCTTGGTTGAATCATTCCTTTCCTTTCCCTGAACCTCCTCCCCCCTGTTTGTTTGGTATCACTGACCCCAATTTGATCAAGGCTAGAATTACTGACTTTTTCCACCTTCCCCCCACCCCCCCTTTTCCCCTTCCCCCTATTTTTGTCTCCTGTCCCTTAATTATAATTTTTTTAATCGTCAAAGATCTCCACAACTCAAAAGTGTGGGTATCTATAAGATTTCTAATCAGGCTTTAAACTACCATACAACTGGCATATAAACTGATCTCAAGTACAAGTTTACAGTGGTGTAGGAACCGTAGCTGCCATGATGGCCATGGGGCTGCTATCACTTTTTGGTTTTATGCACATACATATAAAGCTGGTATATAGCTTCTCAGTTTTGAAATTAGTTTTCCTTTTTGACTGTAATTAGTAACTGAACCTGAAGCTAGCATTCTCTTTATAATTGAACCAGATCAATCACTAGGATTCTAGTTTCCAAAGAGCAAAAAATGTGTTGTGAAGAGAAGTTTCCAACCTTCATGGTTTCTCAGCTGGCCTTTGATATACACCACATGTAGGGCACAGATAATGTAATGTTTTCCTCTTGCACTCAAGCAATTCAAGAAAGAAGCTTCATTGGTCAAGCAATGCTGATGCTGCCTTGATTAGCAATGGTTTATTAATTGGAAAGATGCTACAGAGCATCCAAGACTCTAACAAAGAAACTGTTTTGAAGATCCTGACATTGCCTTTTACAACATTTAATGTAGCAGAATTTATGTCTCAATAGGTCAAGAAAGAGAAATAAATGAAACATAAAGAGGTCTTTCTTGAACAATATAAAATATATTGCTGGCAGGGTACCCTTATCTACTAGCTAGCTTTATTCAAATCAAAACCTGTTAGATCATTTGTGCCACTCTCTGGTGTAGATGTGGGCTCCTAGTGTGAATGTAATATATATTTGATTTATATTTGAAAATCACCCATTAAGAGGATGTGGGGATGATCTATAACTTCATTCAGATTTTGTATTTAAGAAGTGAACATGATAGATAAAATACCGTAAGAAAACTGGCAAATATCTTGCTCCAGACTTCCAAAATTTAATTTTAAAGTTGAGTCTCAGATGTTCTCAAGAGAACTTGCTGTAGAGAAAACTCCACAATCAGCCCTTTTTTTAACTGCTATGGTTGATGAAATGACTGATATTTCAAACAAAGAGCAAGTAGTTCTTTCTTTTTGATGGGTATAGAAGGATCTAGATGAACATGATGAATTCTTTCATGTGGAATCTACTGGAGCCAGCATGTTGCACTCCATTATATGTGATATATATCTTATTGAGGTTAAACATCTGCATAAAGAAACTCAGTGGCCATTGTTATGATGGTGCTTGGTCCAAGACTGGAAAGTGAAGTGTAGTAGCCAAAAGAATCTAGTTGAAGAATAAAGAACAGTTATGACAAACTGCTCTGGACATGCCCACAATGTGGTGAATGCAGATACTGTGAAAAAATGTAAATTCATGGACAAAACTCTGAAAACTTCATATGAGATCATTAAGCTTGTGATGAAATCACTGTGAGGGGATGGAATGCTTCAAAACTTAAGCAGAAGATGCCTGATGTCTCGCCTTGAATTTGAGTTCTTTGTCCCACTGGATGGACTGTTTATGCCAAGGGTCTTGAGAGTATCATCAAGAATTATCATAAAATTTGGGAGGAATCACTGAATCTAGTGAAGGAGACTGAAATGAGAAGCAGGTTCCAAGGTATTTCTTTGTTTATGAGCTCTTTTGAATTGTTTTAAGGTTTGGTATTGGGAAATATTTTCTTAAATCACAGTGACAACCTCAGCAAGACTCTTCAAACTCCTCAGATATCAGTTTCAGACTGTTATCCATTGTAATCAATCCGAGATGATGCTAGCTTTAATTTTGGCAACTGATTTTATTAATGGCAAAATATGCTGGTATAGATTGTCCAGTGTTGCCAAGATCGAGGAAGTAACCTAGATGATATGCAGTTGGCTATTGAAACTTCGAATATTATCTTAAATAGAATAACATCAAGATTTGACCAACCAGGGTAAAGGATTTACTCAAAACTTAGAGAGCTTATTGTTAAAGCTGCCAACAAAATGACTTTAGAGATAAACTTACTTATCACTGATTTTTATGAAGATCATTTCAAAGAAGATCAGTTGAGAATGTAGTTGAGTGTGTTATCAACTAATATTCCTGATGATACAAATCCACATGACCTTTATTCATTTCTCCAATTTCTCAGAGAGCTGTGACTAATTTGCAATGAGCATTATGTCTGAAGTGTGTGCACTGGCTTCGTTAATCCAGCCACCCAATGCTACCATGAGCATGCATTTAGCAGTTTACAGTGGGTCAAGTCATAACTAAGATATACAATGATGCAGATTTGTCTTAATAGTATCATGACATTGTTTATATGTGCACAAAGATCGCACTGATCATAAGTAGAGAAAGGCTATGAATTTATCAGAGTATCTAAATCGCCGAGAAAACGTGTGTTTTGCATATTAACAAACAGATTTCGACTTGTAAAAATTGTTAATTAGAATACAGATGTAATAGTGTGTTTTTTAAGAAAAAAATAATTTTAAGAACAAAATAATAACAATAACAATAAATAAATTGCAAGTATCCTCAATGGATAGGTTCTGGCCTGTAGTGTTCCCAAGATCACTGCAGTCTGAGTTCCCTCAAACTACTATAGAGCCATTGTGTAAAAATAGGGAAATAACTTCTCATGATGTTGAGATAAATATTAGCACTAAATTAACCAAATTTGTAAAACCACATGCTAGAGTGAGTGTAGTAATGCCTCGGTGCATAACTATTTTAAAGTGTAGGTGCCATTGTTGATTGCATTGACAGCTACAGCCTGCAAACATGCCATTTAACTGATATTTGCCCACCACATCAGCTTGTAAAAGATCCGAGTTTTTTCTACTTAATCTTGTCTAAATGTCTGAGAAGCAGTTTTTGTATGGTCCATGTTTTTTTAATTAATGGACAAGGATGAGGGATGTTGCAGGCTCAAAGGAAAGAAAAGGTCAGAGAGAGAGCATGTCAAATGGCCATAATTATAAGATTTTGCATGGGCATTGAATGAGCATGAATATGGCTAGTCTTAATGAAAAAAGATGATAGAGAGGTAGCTTCAGACTTACAAATGGGTTTAGCAATGTGACACCTTAGTTTTGACTAACAATCTCAAATAACCTACAGTTGATATGAATGCTAAAGCATCTTTCCAAAATTTTGTAGAGTTGATTATCAAAAAAGTCATCGTATCTACAATGAAAAACTTGATTATCACCAATTGCTAGTGAAACCAATAATTCCTAAAGGTCAAGTGGATACCCTTTTTTCGGGGAGGGGGGAGGGGGGGAGGAAGGGGTTTGTCATGCACAATGTATCCCTTGTATAGTTCAACTTCTGCCATTTGTCATTAATCCTGAGCATATTAAACGGAGCAAAACTGCTATAGAAACTGTACCCACAAATATATATTGCATTGTCATCATCTCTTTTGTAGATAATTACCATTCAAAACCACTAGCACATGTGCTTTTATGTCAGCAGACTTTACCATTATGCCTTGGTATGGATAGTAGCATTTGATATTCTATTTAAAATGTGAGTATTTATATTTTTAATTACAGGTCAGACCGATATCATTAGCCTCTTTGGTATCCGTGGTTATGGGATTGACAAAATAACTCTCTACACTTTCTACACTGAAATTGTACTCGATATTCTCTGTGGCTCTTACTTACCTGGAGTAGAGACCAACTGGTTTTTTTCAAATGGAACAAAAGTTGGAGGAGGAAATCATAATATTCATGAGGTTCAGTTTCCTAATGGAACCACTTCACTGCAGATTGGAATGATAACTCGGTGTGACAGTGGCTTGTATACCTGCAGAGCCAATCAGACTAGCTCTGGAAAAGTGCAGCAAAGGACGTTAAGAATGAAAGTGAACAGTGAGTACTACTCTATTTCATACTAAATGTGATGATGAAAACTCTTCACGATTGAGTGCCAACTTTATTGTTTAAAAAAAATAGCTTTAACTTTATTAAATATGCGGTAAGAAATCCAAACCTATGTAACTGTCTACAACAAAATCTAGACCAAAGAAACTATGAATGAACATATCTTTTTCTAGTGAGAAGGGATTCTAGCGATTCCAGGTAAGGCCGCATGCCTGCATAGCTTCTTCTGAAGAAGGGCTTAAGAGACCGTTTGAGAGACTGTTCATGATTGTTCATGATGGCATTTGTGAACATCAAACATTTCTTTATCTCACTATCTCCATCAAAGCAGAAGTGTGCTTTTGTTAGAGCAATCTACTGAGCATGAGTAGGAAAAAATTCCAGTGTTAACCCTGATTATTGTATTTTTGGTGACCAATGTTTAATTTTGCAGATATGTCCACCTATAATGTGTAATCACTTTGGCCAATTCACATATCTATGCTAACAAACTTTATCATATCAATTATTCAGTTCTATAGCCAAGAAACTTCACCAAACAAACTAGCTTTACCAAACAAGCTAATAGAGTTAGCTACTAAACAAGTTTCACTAGCTAGCTTGCTAACTATACCAACTAAACAAGCTACACCATAACTAGCTAGTTACTGTACTACAGGCTAGTACAACTGTTGAACTACTAGTTACCACAGTCTTCACTTAGATCCAGTAGCATGACCATTGTCAGATATTTAACATTTCTAACCTGATATACTGTCTGTAGCCAGACACTATCCTTTGACATGCATGCTTTAGTAGATACCTGCCTTCAGCAGGGTGAAGTGGTACAATAAGCTTGTTCTTATCCACAAACATCATAATGTATATTGTGACAACTGATGGTATAATATGTCATATGCTAGACTCTAGCATTCTGATTGGTCAGATGTTCAACACTCCACGCTGGAATAAAATACCTATTTCCATCTAGCTAGAGCTTAAAAACAGATGAGACAAGGAAGGTAAAAGGGCATTCTACACCAGATTGTTATTCTACTAGAACCCAGGAGGCATGGGATTTTTCAGGATCTGTTTGTAATGCACCAACATAGAGTGGTTCTTGCACAAAGTACAAAATGTAAGGCAGAGTTACATCCCAATCATTGTTTCCTAGACAACATAATTACTGATTTGTTATGCCATGAAATGGTTCTGGCTCTTGAAATTTATTTTGCTGGTAGCCAATAAGGGGGTTATGTGAAATTGGAGCTGTTTGAAGTCAAAGGGAAAAGGAGTTGGGGGTAACCATGGAGTCCTTGAAGTAGAGTATAATTCTTTACTAGTGCCATAAAGATGGTGGATATATGCTGTGAAGCAGTTACAATTTGTGAAGCAGTTACAATTCATAGTTAAAAGAAGGGGGGAAAACTCCAGTAAAAATGTGTCCGCTTCATGCTTGTTACAGATGCCTGCCATCATATTATATAACAATATCATGTAGCATTTCATATAATTGCCAAATAAATATGCCCAATATACTCATAGAGAATCATGTTGTGAACTGACCTTTATTTGACCATTGCATCAAGACAGTGTAATCAGAAACAGTTTTTGTTGACTGCCACATTGAGAGAAACGCAGCAAACTTCTTCACTGGCATCTTGATGGTATTTATCGCTGATTAAACTTAAATCAGTGGTTCTGATTTTAAAGAAAGATCCATAAAATTTTGGATCCAATACTACATGCACTAGAAATTTATATCAGTACAGAACTCACTTAGTGAAGTAACCTGCTTGGAGTATGGAGAGATTGGCATAATATTTTCCCATATGCTTATTACTGATATGTGCAATGTAAAGTCTATAATCTTTTGGTTGTATACATTGTTAGGATGCAGCAAAATTACTTCTATTTTTTCACTATGTTTAGGTAGACTACCTGCTCCACGGACACCTGTCAGAGTAAATGTCACTTCCACTACGATCACAGTTTCTTGGTCTGTGCTTCCATGTACTGGTGGACATGATTTGCATTACTTCAGGCTGAGATTGGGCAGAGAAGTTGTGTACTTTAGGTGGTTACGCTTGGTTTACAAGCTCATCAGTGGCATCGATGCAGGTCAAATGAATTATACTATTGTAGGACTCAATGCAAATACTGAATATCAGATATCTGTAAGAGCAGAAGGATTAGATTATTCTTATAGTAGATATTCAGGTGCAGTGAAAATCACAACTTTGCCACCAGGTATGTAATACTTTAGTGTGGATGGATGTTTAATTATAATTTTATTCTTTGTAGTTAAGATTGGGAGGGAAAATGAAGGTTGGAGAGAGAGTTAGAAGTTGGTCTTTGCAACTCTATCCATTAACTAATGCTTTTATTAATTTCCCACTAATATTGTAGTCTAGTATAGCAAACTGTTACTTCATCTTTGTGTGGGTGGTTGGTAAATCATCTAAAGTCGCATGACTTGTGGAATGTGCCAATAAGGTTTTATGTATCTCTGGACACCTTATGACTCTACCAGATTTTTGGATTACACTCTTTGTGGATATTTGAGCATGCAATACAATTAAGTAATTAATACACATTACATTGCTGTTGCTAATATAAACTATGCCATAATTTTTGTGGTGTAATGACAACACATGATGTTGCAACTTTATGGATCCTATTATTCTAGAGACACACATTCTTTCATTCACAACCCACAAGAATGGATGTCAGGGGAATGATTTGTTATTTTTTCTAACCAAATTTAGTGATTTGAAATATTAGAATAAGAGCTAATGATGTCTCAAATTTGAATGACTACAATGCTTGCTATCAGATATATACAGCTATGCATAGTAAGCATTAGTATGTATCTGTATGGTTCTTATGTTAGTGTTTTGTTGACATAATTAAAGCTCCCACTCCTCCAAGCAATGTGGCTGCTGTACTCATCACACCAGACACTATCCAAGTGACATGGAGCAGACCATTTGTACCCAGTGGCACTACAATTGTCCACTATACTGTCTATGCCACTCCATTTATCAGCAAGAACAGTTTTATTCCCAGAACTAAGAGGCAGACAGAATCCCTTCAGACTGTGGCTAAGGTACACTTCATGATTGTGTATTATTAGTAAGAGTAGGCCAATTTTGATATTCAGAAGGTTGTATATAGAAAGACCTCATGAATAATGCTACACCTAATATAGAACATTAATCTTTACCTTACATGAGGTAGAGTAAAATGAACAAGTTGTCTGTCAGTAGGTATGTTTTTCCAACAAATGAATGCTAAAATTCACACCATAGATTTTAAACCTTGTTGTTGATCCTCTTGATGATTAGCACTTAACAAGGTGGTAGGTGTCCCTCACATCATAACAAACCATCTTTGTTAGGTATGCTTTGGTTATCTTGTAGAAAGTCAACTTGAATTGAAGTTGTTCAAAGCTATATTTTTAGAATAACCTATAAGAAAACATTTATTAACAAGATATTGGTGCTTACTAAATTACATAGTGTAGCACTTAACAAATTTATATCAATAATTGGCATAGCTAAGGCAATCCATGAAATAATCATTCACTAGTGCTGATCGTAGCCTGCATGAGTAGCATGAAATATGAATGTGCCTCCTAATGACCATACCTATAAATTTAATAATGTATGTACTACTAGAAGTAGCCTGGCTAAAGTCAGATTGGCCGGACTGTCAGAGCTAACCCTGTTAACTCAGAAGTTATGGCCCTACCTGTATTGCTCAGTATGATTTTACTGCCAAAACTGAACAAACCAGTCAATGCCAGTTTATTCTTTGCCATTTACAAGAATTTCATTTCCTTTTTTGTCCCTTCAGGACTTTTCGTCTCCTGCAAGCTCTGGTAATGTGACCCTACCCCAGGAAGGAGTGGAATATCACATCCAAGTCAGTGTCACTGTATTTGACAACATCAGTGCCACCAACAGAGAAAGTGCATTTTCTGCTCTTAATCCAAATGCGGTCATCTTTGTCCCTATACAAGGTAAAAATAGAATTGACCAAGTGGCTCTTTGTGCTCAAATATTATAAATACAAGGAGTTGTATTTAAAAGCATGCTGATGCTTATTTATATTAACATAGTACTACTGCAATTATAATAACAACAACAACAACAACAACAATAATAATAATAATAATAATAATAATAATAATAATAATAATAATAATAATAATAATAATAATAATAATAATAATAATAATAATAATAATAATAATAATAATAATAATAATAATAATAATAATAATAATAATAATTATTATTATTATTATTATTATTATTATTATTATAATAATAATTATAATAATAATTATAATAATAATAATAATAATTATTATTATTATTATTATTATTATTATAATAATTATAATAATAATTATAATAATAATAATAATAATGATGATGATGATGATGATGATGATGATGATGATGATGATGATGATGATGATGATGATGATGATGATGATGATGATGATGATGATGATGATGATGATGATGATGATGATGATGATGATGATGATGATGATGATGATGATGATGATGATGATGATGATGATGATGATGATGATGATGATGATGATGATGATGATGATGATGATGATGATGATGATGATGATGATGATGATGATAATAATAATTACGAACTCCCCCCTTTTCCTATGCCATGTCACATATTTATCGATCTTTGATTAATGTGTGTTGCTATATATATTAGCATTAGGTTAAATTAAACTGGCGGTTTTTTTCTTTGTTTCATTTCTTATTACTTTGTCTTACTGTTATTATATTTTTGTTGTCA
The DNA here is from genome assembly GCA_028752905.1 of Cladorhizidae sp. MBARI D1340-BT2. Lineage (NCBI taxonomy): Eukaryota > Metazoa > Porifera > Demospongiae > Poecilosclerida > Cladorhizidae > Cladorhizidae sp. MBARI D1340-BT2. The sequence goes on along the minus strand of JAQNBH010000012.1, from coordinate 11,437,269 downwards.
TTTATTATTTTATATACTTATTTGTTGTTGTTATTAACAATTATTATTTATTCTACTATAGCCACATTTGTTTCAAGTGCTGAACGTGTATGTCAGTGGTTTGCATCATGTGGTGGATAATTAGCTACTGGTGTATAAACCCTCACATGAGTCTTGGCATTGCTGATGAATCTAGCTAAGACATCAAGGGAGTAAATTTAATGATTGTATCTACATTATGTCAACTGAGAGAATATAACATCTTTCATTCTTATAAAAAGCATATTTAGATCATTTTAGTCAAACACATTTTGTATTCTAGCATATAACTTTTTTCATAGGATCTATTCAAATATATATTGGAAGATACGATTTTTTAATGAGCTTTACAATGATGTATAATAATAAGGTGGTGGGTACATTATTGGGTGAATGACATGCTAAATAATTAAAATTGACTTTCTGTTGAAGCTCTCTCCAAGATCAAAAGGTTCAAACTTTTTTGTTGGTCTCGCTACAAAATACTCAAACTGAAGTAGTACCTATATATGGCATTATTTTATTCTATTGTGTCGACTATGACTCTTTTAAGAGATTACTCTCTTCAAAGTCACCGGTAATTTGCTGTAGTAAAAAGTTTAGAGTTTTATTTTATTGAGAAAAGAAAGGGCTTTCTTATGATAGTAATTGACAAGAGTAATCTTCACATGGAAAAAATTCAACACAGAAGCAACATGCTTCAATGTCTTATTCAATCTAGGTGTGCCCCCATTCAAAATGGCCAAAGGGTTCAGTGTATTTCACAGTAGAAATGTGCTTACAGTCTTTCTTAGTATTTTTCTGCAAAAAAAAATTAATATGATGCAAATATACATGCTAAATGTTACTAATTAACAGTGATATGGCATCAGCCATGAGTTTTATTTGTTCATCAAGGCCTTGACTCAAATAATAACAATAAGGCTTTTATTGACATAACTAAAAAATATAATCATATTGCCAATATTTACAACTGAGAATATCAAATTTGATGCTTTGTTGGCCCATCATTCTAAAGAATTAATATTATCTCTAAAAATATTGCAGTAAGATATGTGGTGATGGATAAAAGCAGTTCAAATTTACACTTGCACATTCCCACTTTACTTTTAGAGATCTGATCTCACTCTCACTACTTCTAGATGCATGTAATTTATTTCTTTGCTTCACTTCACTCATTGTGTACAGGTCTACCAATTCCCACTGCAGTATATGTCTCCTCTTCTTCTAATGTTAGTGTCACTGTTTCCTGGGATCCACCAACCACCACTGCATACATAACTGGCTACTTGGTAAGATGATTATTATAATGGTGATGATATGCTTGGTATTCATACAATTATTAAAAATGCGTGATTGTGGTGGGGTAGGATTATTAGCAGGATAAATTTAACCATGTTACCTAGTAATACAAGCATTTGTATCAATTGTGAAGGTGGCTATTGAAAGTTAATGTAAAAAGTAAGGTAAATTGTAGTGCTTTGTAGAGCTGCCAGTTGCAATGTGAAGTAGCATCAATAATAAACAAAATCATAACAACAACAACAAAAACAAATATAAATTATAACATATGTATATTATATTTGTTATAGGTGGAGTACTCTGCAATGGTTGAAGGCAGAAGTCCTTTGGGAAATCTCATTAGATTTATGCATGAAGGAAGCTCCATTACTGCTGGCAATATAACAGATGTCATTGTGCAGCCTTTAGTTCCACAGACGAAATATCTCCTCAAATTGGCTGCCCTCACAACTAATGGGGAAGGAATGCAAGTTCGAGTCACTGGACTGACTAACAATGCTTCGTCAGACTTTGGTGAGTTATCGTAATACGTACATGTTCCATTAGTACTGCACAAAGACATCATTGAAAGAAGAAAAGGTGAAAGGAGAATGGTCACTGTAGATAGGAAAATGCTTGAGCCTGTTCAAAACAGAGATGGTGGTGAAACAAGAGGTGAAAAACGCCGAAGAAATGCAGAGGACATTAAATTTTCTATTCAGCGTTTCAGTAGCAAAATAATAAAGTTTTACAACAAGGAAGTCTAATCCTACAGGAATACTTCAGAAGTACAGCTAAAAAAAGGGCAGAATTACATCATTTTATTGTAATATGTAGTTGTTTTTTCATAAAGGAATATGATATTTGATCTATTTCACAATATTGCTGCATGTACTTTCAACCCTAGTGCAGTATCTCATGTGGAATCTTTAGAAATTATCTTACTTAATATAAGATAGGTAGTTGTTAATTTCATACTAGGTGTTATACATATGTAAATTAATGATTGCAGGTGTTGATTATTGTTTTTATAGCGCAACAAAGGTGCTCTTTTTTTTTAATGACTTTAAAAATTGATAATTTTCTGGTATAATCTACTGCATTACACATTTTTATAATATAATCAGACTTTTCCACCAATAACTTTAAACTATAGTTACTGGTATTTGGTGTCCTACTTTAGCTTTCTCATCATTTGATAGTGTCTGTTTAAGTTCCCTGGCTTGTCATACACATATACACCACACGTACGCAACCATATACACATATATACTGTAGAGTCACATAAACACACACATAAACTATACACCACACACACACACATACACCACACATATATACTCCATAATCACACTAACACACACACAAACCACACACCACACTTGTCATGCACATATACACTACTTGTATGCAACCATACACACATATACTACAGTAACTATATGGTCATAAAAATGCATACACACTACACACACACACACACACACACACACACACATCAGTTGGGACATGCTGGCACACTATTTGGACATCATATGTAGAAGCTTAATGTGTATCACACTGTTTACATACTACGAATTAATTCTTAGGAAATATTAGTGCTAAGTAGCTCGTCATTTTCTTAGTTTTGGTACAAGCTTGAAGCATTTAAATAGCTAGTTATCAGTCCTATAGCTTGTTTATCTGTGATCACTTGCTTAGCTGGTATAGCTGCATAATTATCTATGTTAGCTACATAGTTATAGCCAAATAACTTCTCGTTCATAACCACAACAATATACACGGCAGCTGGATCAGCAGTCACTGTTGTCCATTGGTGGTGGTGTTAAAGTCAAAGATAGAGATTACGATATTATAGGACCATCTGATACAATGGCTGGTATCATATATATTATATATTATGAACTAGTCTTATACAATAGAATGGTAAGATACCATACTGTACGATGGACAAGTGTCATATCATGTACCAATTAAACGAAAGAGAGATTATCAGGATGAAAAATACAGTTTCTTGTTTCTTAAAAGGGATGAGTAACTATTGGGTAGGCTTCACGGTGACTAGTTACTATCTATATCATAGATACTACAAGAAATAACATCGCTAGCACTCAAACTAAATGGATAAACACCACAGGTTTGAATATGGTATTTGCCATACTTTTGAGAAAACAGAATCAAAGTTAAATTAGGTTATAACTTTTCCTGCATTTAAAAGATAAAGTGAGGAAATACAGTAGCGGGTAGCACCACCCGACACTCCAATGGTGGCATCTCATGAGTTGTTTGTTGGATTAAGCATGGCAATATTACATTATTTTCACAGGCAAGCATTTAATAACATCAGGCTTAAAGTGAGAACAACTACCACAAGCTAAAGTAGCTGTGCCTATGAGAAACCACAAGTGCCCAATTAGCCGCTTCAAAACATTATTTAACCCTTAACAGATTTTGTACCTGATGATATTTTGTCATTAATCTAGGGTTCTTTGCAACAATAAACACGGTCAGATAAATGACTTATCCTGTGTAATTTCCACAATATATAATCGTTACTTGTCCTTATGCTACCGAGCCATATTTTCCATTCCTAAAGTATAAATCTTCCTAAGACCGAAAGAAATGATGTACCAATTTTACTGATTAATACAAATGTTCATAGCATCTCTTCAAGTTTTCCCATAACATCTTAACCAGTTCATTTTCTTCCTGACGACTAAGATACTATTTTAAGCCAAGATTTCTACTTTACCATACATGACCTCTAAACTAGCACTCTGTAGTTAAGTGTAATTAAATCCACACCACACTGCTGATAGGGCTTTCATAGCACACATCGGCTCATTTGTCCACAGCTTTCTCTATTTTCTACCACTTGACACAGTGGGAGCATATGCTGATAGTGACAAGCATTTTCTCTTTGTTAGTTAACCACTCCTTGTTTCTGGCAAGGCATCATTAGAACTAGCAAAATATCATCAGTCAAAGTCGTAGTATTTGTTATAGAAAATTTACGACGTGTAAAAATGGCTTATGTAACAATGACCAAGACAATAGATACTCTGTTTCTACTGTACTAGTTTATTCTCCTATGACAGTAGTAATTAATAATTCTTTGTAATTTTAGTTAGCAATGTATATCGGGTCGATAATTATTGGTACTGGTTGATAATCAGTTGTCTACACTATCATCTATTTAAATATGCATTTTGTCTTTTTCTTGTGCCATTAGAACAGTTTGTGTTTTTTCACATTCGATTTGGACCAGTGTTGGACTGTTCACGATTCAGAGTAGGTTCAAATCACCTTAAATCAATGGTCAACTTAGATACTCATATAATTATTTTTAAATGGTAATCTAAAATGAATAGTAATTTTTGTTGTACATCAGTTGTTGTTTTTACATATGCAGCAGAAGCATATCCATTGATTTCTAGTTCATTCCTACCTACATGCTAAAAATTAAAGTAATAATTATACACATTGCATATTTATTCAAAGTGCTGCAGATACTCTCTTAAAGTGTCCCTGTATAATTATGTAGAAGGACATTGAAGGCCAGCAAAGTACTGTGAAGGAACAGATATTTCGATCCTTGAATGAAATGTGCAACTGTGGCCTCACTGAAGCTCACATTGAGACTGGTTTCTTCAGCTGCGGACAAAAGAACCACGAGATCATCTACAGAGCTCACATCCTAGGCACCAGCAACTACAGTGCCATGGGCCTAGTGGACTTACTTCAGTCTTGGGTCAAGAGTGGCAGTGCTTACATCATGATCAACTCCTTCAAAATGCAACTAGACCCAACTTGCCCCTCCCAGTTAGACACGCTCGATGATCCTGAATGTCCAGTCAATGAGGTCACCACATCCTTTAAACCCAAGACAACAGAACCTCCTGCAAAGACAGATAAACCATCAGAAAGAGCTATATTTGGGAAGCTTCGTGGTATAACTGCAGCTGATATTGGTGGCATTCTTGTAGGTGTGGTTATTGCTGTTCTTCTTCTTGTTGTTTTTGTCATCATGATTGGATTCTTCATTTATCGTTGGAAGGGCATATTTCCAACTCCTCTAAGGTACTAAAATTTTAACATAAAAATACAACAACTATATTTTAGATCATCAGTAGAGTGGAAAAATGGAATTCTTTCATGGTCAAGAATTGAGCATTACTTCCACGTATATATTAATGTGTGTTCATGATTTATGGAACCACACCTGATTGGGTTGATCCAGCTAGTTTAGCCTTTGAGCTATGGTCATGAACATAAATTAAATGAGTTGCTAAAATGCAAGTTAAATAACCTTCATACAGTACAAGACTCAGGCAATATAAATGTTGTTGGTGTATATTATTTGTTGTTTCTTTATTTCATTGTTTCAGCAAAATTGATGGAGTGAAAAGATTAGAGGAAGAGGATGATAAACCATTTGCAGACCTTGATCAAAAGTATAGACACTGCTAAATATATTGTAGTAGATAATTGTCAAGCTCATATCTGCAACTATATTTTTTGAGGAGGATCTATCACACTGGTATTTCATATTGATCAGGAAATACTCTAATGAGATTTTGAAGGTATAATACCACAATTTGTAGAATTATTAAGTTTGCTATTGCTTTTATGATAGGTTACCATAGAGCATATGGTTCAGTAAAGCTTATGTTGTTGTAGAGATGGAAGCTTATGGTGATCAAGGAGTAGCTATAAGTAACCAATTTTTACGTAAAGCTGAAGTACCAAAGAGGAAAAGGTGGTTTTTAGCAACTATACTTTTCAAGATTCATCGAGGATATAAATAATGTGTGATAGATCCTTGAAGCACCTAATCTTCAATTCATCCTAGTTTCAATTAGTTAAGTATCACTTATAACCATCCACTTTTTGAATAACAGTATTACTTCCATTATTGCAAACTAGACAAATCATTTGATCAAACATCCACATATGATAGCCTCTTAGCTCTGCAAAAGTTTAACATTCATTATCCACTTCTAACTATCCAAGGCAATCTGTAACTATAAGAAATTGGTTGCTTCTGAACTTGGCATTTCTTGTTACGTGTTGCTTGTTATTAAGTACCTTTTTTCTTGCTTACTAATGCTTTGATTAGCTATTAGCTTGTACAATATAATAAGGTATAATTTTCAATATGCTAGTAATTTGTTTTACACTTCCAAGGAGGTTTTGCAAAGGTTTAGCATACTATGAACTTGAATCATAAAGCATTAATCACACATACTCTAGATAAATAATACAAACAAAGTTTGAAGTTTCCCATTGCTTTTGAAACGGGCCAACATAGAGCATACTGGTGAATTAGAGTGGAACTTCTATTGCCATGGAGATGGATGTTTATAGTGAACAACAGGATTTTTAGCATTTACTTTTCTAGTTATGTAACACAGAGTGTGATAAGTGCAATAGCTCCTTTATCTGAAATAATTGGCATAAGTGTTTGTTGCATGTAGCTCTTGTTTACTTATTTATTGTCATTCATATGTATGTGTTATTTTTCTCCTCTTTTTCTGTAAGTTTATAAATATTTTGAGTTGCTCATTTAGTTTTCTATCTTGTAATAGTGTAATCCGTGACCTTTTTCCTCGCAGCATGGAGAGTAGCATGTTTGAGGAGAAGTCCAAATGAAGTCGGTACAAGTACTGAAGAAACCACTAAACTTTTATAATATGAACCATATTTTGTCTTAATTGCTAATTCTTTAAGCTTGACTTTATGTACTACAAATATTTTAACTTGGATTGATCATGTGTAGAAAAAAATCTTGTGGTATTTATCTCTGCCACATATACTCACATGCATGCACACAGACACATGCATGCACACAAACTTGCCATAAATCCACAACACCCCTTCCTACAACATAAACTACAGATCTGTGGTGTGCTCATGTCTTTCCATTGCTCACAGATCCATTGATCCCCTTCTCATCTAACAATTTAAACACACATGCAGGCAGTCTAACATCATTCTGGCTCTGTACCATTGTTCATAACGTGCAGTAGTTCAAAAAGCACACACACATGAACTCTATGTGTAAATACTCTCTCAATAATTCAGCAAGGAAACTGAGATGATTTTAGTATACGAATATCAATGATTCAATATTATTTCTGAATTAGAATATAAATTCCAATCTCAGTTATTTCGGTGGTAGTGCCACAAATAACTGCAAGAAAATACCTACTCCATTGTTTATATCACATTCAGTACTTGAACAATAAAGCTTCATCTGATGTCCTTACCCATAGTGAGGTGTTTTTTTTAACTTTGTCTCCACATACTTTGATAAAACCTCATCCATTGATTTAACTGACCATCTGGATATGCAAAGGGAGAAGTTGGTTATTATTTCATTCAAAAAATCTACAACTATCATTATCCTTGGTGGAAAATGGCTGGGCAAGATGTTTCAAGTCTTTAGCTACTTAAGAATTACCAACATCAGTATTATTACAAACACTTCATGAGGGGTTTATTCATCCAAAAATCTGAATTTTCTATTTTTCAGTGTTATATCAAGCATGGTGAAGAGGCTTGTAACATTACAATGGTGGCACCAGGCTGTGGCCTGGTTGCCATGTAATGGTAGGTCATGAGTATTTACCTGAAAAGCAAGCGAAGCACATTTTTTATGGGATGCACATTTTCTCTATTTTTAGCTTTAATGTATAAATATAGACACATAAAAGCTATGCTACATGTGTAATAAAATCCTGTAAGCAACGCTTCCGTCCTCTCGTAATTCCTCCCATCTTCCAAATAATCACCAACAGATTTACTCAACTCAGCTACCACAACTTTAATAATTGAACAGTTAACTCTTGCAACCTTTGACTAACAACAAGTTCAACTCCCGACTTAACCCAAAACAGAGAAGGCATCCCCCCGCTTGATTGCAACTGAGAGACGCTGAAGTAGGTGAGCATGGGCATTCATCTGCTCAGTTCTTTGCCTTATCCTGAGGCTGAGCTCCTTCAGTAGTAGTAGTAGTAGTAGTAGTAGTAGTAGTAGTAGTAGTAGTATTGTCATTATTATTATTATTATTGTCATTATTGTTATTGTTATTATTATTATGTTATTATTTATTATTATTATTATTATTATTATTATTATTATTATTATTATTATTATTATTATTATTATTATTATTATTATTATTATTATTATTATTATTATTATTATTATTATTATTATTATTATTATTATTACTACTACTATTATTATTACTATTATTATTATAATCATCAGCATAATCATCATCATCATTATTATTATTAGTAGTAGTATTATTAGTATTATTGTTGTTATTATTATTGTTATTATTATTATTATTATTATTATTATTATTATTATTATTATTATTATTATTATTATTATTATTATTATTATTATTACTACTACTATTACTATTACTATTACTATTACTATTATTATTCTATTATTATTACTATTATTATTACTATTATTATTATTATTATTATTATTATTATTTATATATAATTATTATTATTATTTTTATTATTATTATTATTATTATTATCATCATCATCATCATCATCATCATCATCATCATCATCATCATCATCATCATCATCATCATCATCATCATCATCATCATCATCATCATCATCATCATCATCATCATCATCATCATCATCATCATCATCATCATCATCATCATCATCATCATCATCATCATCATTATCGAAAAGCCATCGGCATTTTGGTGCCACACTCCAGGAGTCTCCCGGTCGATGTTCAATGGTGAAGAGAAATGTTTGAAGCGTGATAGCCCATCAAGTAAGTCCTCCTGATTCGTCCCGCATTCTAGCATGATCAGTGACCACCTTGAAACATGCTCCTGATAGGTAGACTCTAAAATGTTTGATTGATGCAACCACAGTTAGGCATTCCTGTTCGGTTATGGAGTATCGTGTCTCCGCCGGCCGGAACTTCGGCGAATAATGTGCCACTGGTCTGTCTATCCCTTCAGCTCCTTTCTGGCTGAGTACTGCTCCCAGGCCTACTCCTGAAGCGTCGGTATGTAGTGAGAATGGCTTGTTTTCATTCGGGCTAATCAGTACTGGATCTCTGGCTAATGCTTCCTTGAGACATTGAAATGCATCTTCTCTCTCCTGTGTCAGACCACAATGTCTGGTGCTATCTTTCAGGTGGCCTCAGTTAGAGGTACAGCTATGCTCCCATAAGCAGGGATGAAACGTCTGTAATTGTTTGTGAGTCCTAAGAATGATCTCATCTCTTTCTTCCTCTTTGGACGTAGGTGCTGTAGCACTGTCTCTACTTTTGCCTGCAGTGGGCGTACCTCTTCCTTGCCTACTCTGTGTCCGAGATAGTTACAATGCCTCATTACCAAAGTGCACTTGGATGGCTTGAGACGAAGGCCCTTCTTCTCGAGCATGTGCTCTCCAAAAGACTTACTAAAAACTACTATATCATCGATATATGCTGATGCGAATGGAGCGAGGTCTGCCATTGTAGAATTCATGAGTCTCTGGAAATTTGATGGGGCATTCTTCAGCCCAAAGGGCATACGCAAGTATTCCCATTTGCCCACTTGTGTGATGAAAGCCGTTTTTGCAATGGAGTTATTGTCTACTAGGACCTGGTGATATCCTTTCGACAGTTCAAAAGTTCTGGTGCTCCTAACTTGTCGAGTAGATCGTTGATGAGTGGTAGCAGGAACGGATCAGAGACTCTGACTTCATTTAATCTCCTGTAATCCACACACAACCTTTTGGTGCCATCGTTTTTCGTGACCAAAATAGCTGGTGATGCCCAAGGGCTTTGTGATGGGCGAATAATGTCCAGCTCTAGCAGTTCTATTACTGCCTGGTTCATTTCTTGGAGCTTTCTGGCATCCAACCCATAAGGTGGTCGATGAATGGGATCGTTTGTGGTTGTATGGATCACCAGCGGACTCTCCTTTGTCAGCTGGTTCGTACTTTGTGAGCTCCTCGTATCTTCTCAATAACTCTAATACTATGCCCTTTTGCTCTGCAGTGAGGTCTTTGTTTATGGCAGGTATGCCATCTGCCCCTTTTTCTTCCTTTCCTGGTCCAAAATCATCGTCTGTCTCCACCATCAAGCAGCTTGCTGTCGGCGAAACTTATTCCTTGATGAGATTGATGTGTCTTCTTGTCTTTCTCCGAGGGTGTTCAGGGATTGACAACTCATAGGTAGTGCTGTCAATCTTATCTTCTACCATATACGGTCCTTCCCACCTGGGATCCATCTTTGGTCCAATTCCAGGCATCCGTAACATGACTAACTCTCCCACCTCTTACTCCCTTTCTTTTGCCTTTCGGTCGTACAGCTTCACCTACTTTTCCTCCTCTCTTTCCTGGGTGAGATCTCGGATGTCCTCCAGTTTCTTCTGGATTATTGTCACGTATGTGACTACCACTGTTGGGGTTGATTCCTTCGATATCCACCTCGTCCTTAATGCTTGAAGCGGCCCTTGAATCTGTCGTCCGAATAAAAGTTCACAAGGAGTAAACCCGGTGGTTTGGTTGGGCGTCCTCATGTATTCCCCTAACAAGTGAGGCAGGGCTTGATCCCAACGACCTATCCACTGTTTCAGGACTTTACTTATCATGGCTTTCAGCGTCGCATTGAAGCGTTCCACCATGCCATCGGTGGCCGGTGATAGGGTGTAGTTGTGATGGACTTCACACCCAAAAATGCATATAACTCCTTCAGTAACCTAATTACAAAATTCTTCCCACAATCTGTTAATATTTCATCCGGTGCTCCTGTCCAGTTAAACATCAGTCTGCTATCACTGTGCTTTCCATTGATCTCAGGGGAAATGCTTGTGGCCACCTTGTAGAGTAATCCATTATGACCAGAATTAAACGGTTCCCATCGGCAGTAGTCGGTAATGGTCCTGTAAGGTCAATAGCGATTATTGAGATTGGCTTATCAATGATTGGCATTGGTTGTAAGGGTACAGGTGTAGCTGAACCTCCTGCTTGCTGGCATTCAGGACAAGCTCGGCACAATTGCCTAACTTCTATATGGATCCGGGGCCAGAAGAACTCATCAAGGACTTGTTGAGCCATCCGGTCTCTCTCCAGATGTCCTTGTCTGTGAGCCAGTGATAAAACCAGCGATCGATACTTCTTGGGCAGGCACAGTTGAGTGGCCTCATCCCCTAGACGATCTATTGTTTTTCTCCAGAGTATCCCATCCTCAATAAGGTAACTGTGGTTCTTCTCGTCTTTTGCTTTTTCCCACAACCTTGATAAACTACTATCTTGTCTCTGTTCTGGATGCAGCTCTTCAGCATCGACGTCTAATGGACATCCCCTGTCATTCTTCAGGTACCCCGCTTTGTCTCTCCTCTTCTCTGCCTTACTCTTGGCTAGAGTAGTCTCTTCTTCTTCTGACTCCGTAGTAAGGGTCTCATCATTTGGCTCATCAGGTGTGTCTTCCCATGGCTTCTCAACTTCATCATCACTGGACTCACTCTCCATCATATCCTTTGCCTCAGCTTCCTTCTGACCAACTGGTAAACTTTCTTCGGTCCACTCCTCGTTAGATCTGGATGTGACCATATTAACAAGCTCGTCATGCAAGAGTCTCTTTCCCAGCTCCCATATTCATGGCATATCTCTCCCTAGCAATGCCGAGTGGTCGAGTTTCTCAGCCACCAACACCTCCAACTCCTGTTCTCTTCCTCCCACTTGTACAGCTACCTTTGCAATTCGGTCAATCTGAGTGCTGCCATTGTATGAATGAGCAAGCCTTAAGCGTCCAGTAAGATGTTGAGGGTTCACAAGATCTGCCCTAACAACTGTCTGTCCTGCACCTGTATCCAGTAGAATGTCACTGCACTGTATTCCCCCAATGGTGCCTTCTACAGTGGGTTTACCAATAATCTCCGAATTTACCAAGCTAATCTCCTCCTTGGAAGTCAATGGCTTGCAGAGGTTAACGCTCTCCACTTTGTATTTGTAATTAGCCTTCTTGGTAAAGCATTCCGCAGCAAAATATCCAGGCAGACCACACTTGAAACATTTGGAGCGGTATCCGCTGTCCTGCTTAGGCTGTGGAGTTGAAAAGTTATCTCCTGCATCTGGACTATTGACATCTCGGTTGTCATGCTGTCTGCCCTCTCTCCTCCACTTCTGCCCATGTCTCTCATTCTCTGTGGCTATGTTCTACCCTCCTTAAACCTCTGTTACCTCCCCTATCTCCTTGGGGTATGTTGTCATAGAACCAGCCTCGAGCTGTCATAAAGCTGTCTGCGATCGTCGTCGCCTCTTGAGCTGTTTCTGGTGCTCTGTCCAAAACATGAATTGCCAACTGCTTTGGCATGGTCTTCATCAGCAGATCCATAGTTCCAAGATCTACGACCTCTTCCACAATGCTGCAACCTTCAATCCACTTCAGGTATAGTTGCTTTGCTCTGTGTCCAACTGTGCCCCAGTTCTCACCACCCCTACGTCGAAGGCCACCCAGCTTATGCCGGTAAGTTTCCCTGGTCACCTTGTATCTTGCTTTTTTCGTCTGAGTGTAATCCAGCCTTGCTTCCTCCGTCATTGTTAAAAAAAACTTGTTATGCTTCCGGTCTCAACACTGGGACTAGATGTTTGGTCCACTTTGTCCATATGGTAGGTATTAATGTGTGCCTCGAAAGCCATAAAATAGTCAGACGGATCCTCGTCCTGGCCATCTCCCAAAACTTCAGCACACGCTCCTGGTAGGAATGCACTGTGCTGACAGCTGACTCTCATGTATCATCCAGGCTCCTGGCTCCATCTACACATATCGCCTTAAACATTTCTACCCATCTCTTTTCTCATTTCACCTCTTCCTCAGCCCATATTTTTTCTCTCTCCTGCATCTCCAACCTCTCCTGCTACCTCGTCCTTCTCTCTTTCTTTTTTGAACCGTAACAACAACTCCGCTAGTCCCGCATTAGTCAGTGTCTCTGCCCGTTTAGCTTCCTCGTCCATCTGAGCTGTCTCATCCGGGAATTTTGATGCTTTCGATCTCGACATCTCCATTTGTCTGCCACTTGAATCACTACAATTTTAATTGAGCTTCTCTAGTAGTAGCTTGTAGCTACAGCTCTTCACTGGCTCTCTCTTTCTTAGCCAACAGTATCCCACTGCTGCCACCAATTGTGACAGGACGGAAATCTATACTACACAAGATTACACTCTGTCAGCTGGATTTGTTTGGTACGCTGCCACCAGGCAACCTCTGATGTGTCACCAACCTACCCTAGCTATATTACTCAAGCTAAGGCAAGCAAGTCTCTCAACAATTATTACCTTTATTGCACATACATGCACACGTCTACAGACTCAGTGTAATGGCAATCAGATCTAAGGACTGTAAAACTGCTCCTTTATCTAGGCTACAGCCAGTCACTCCAGACATGCCCATACATGCCGTGTTGTCACACATAAGAGTGACCAATGAGATGCATACAACACATGCTAGCTTAGGTGTTAATTATGGTTTCACAGTTCTATACAATATGCTTCACACATTAGTAATTTATTCATTCACTTAAAGTGGCTGTCTGAAATTGAGTTTGTAATCTCAGGGTCACCCTGTGACAAATAATAACAACAACAATAACAACAACAACAAAAAAAAATTAAATGTCGTGTCCAATCAAGTCTGAGTCTGTGCCAAGTTCGGTTTGTACTGTTTGCCATCGAGTTTTCTCTGTAAATGCGTCCGGGGCACTTAGAGTTCATGGCCCTCGACATTCTCGTTGCCTTGGTTCTGGACAGGATCAGGCTATTTTATCAGTGCACACCTTGCACCAGCCTCATGATCTGGAAACATCGTCTGTTCTATCTCAAAGTCAGACATCACCAGTATTACCACCCAGGCATTCAGTAAGAACCATCAACTGGAACCCTAAAGCCTACAGAGAGAAGGCAGCAGCTAAGCTAGCCACAATCATAGATGCTGTGGTGCATCTTATGACCACACTTCATGGTGCCATCTTCTTCAATTCGTCTCTCATTATTTTAGGATTCCGACAAGGGGAGGTTGTCGCTGGTCACTGGCTAGTGCTATGAATAGGCAACTGGATGAAGAGGCTGACCCTCCACCCCGTCCGCCATCCAGATCATCTTCCAAAAAATTTAATCTAAAGACCCACTCAAGTGGTTGGCATCAAGAGCGTCCTCAAAGCTAGAAGATGGTGATTTCACAGGAGCATACAGACTGGCTTGCTTGGAGGACAAGATTGTTGACAGTAGTGATCTTACTTTTGAAGCCCTCCAGAGTAAGCACCCCTCTCCTCATCCAGACACCTGCATTCCTCCTGTAATTGATGATGGGTTTTTTTCTTTCCTATGTCGGAGGGAGATGTTGCTTGTGCTATCCAGTCTTTCCCTCGTGTCTCTGCTGGTGGTCCGGATGGCTTGAAGCCACAACACTTGAAAGATTTGACTAGTTCATCAGCCAATACTGCTGCTCATTCTCTTCTCCGTGCCCGCACATTATTCCCGAAGTTATCTCTCGATGGCAATATACCTCAGTCAATTCGTCCGTTTTTCTTTGGTGCCTCCCTGACAGTTCTGCACAAGAAAGATGGAGGAATAAGGCCGATAGCAGTAGGTTGCACTCTGCACCGTTTGGTCTCTAAGGTTGCAGGTAGTGAGGTGTTGGATGATATGTGTCTCCTTTTGTCCATCCGTCAGTTGGGTTATGGAGTTGGGAGTGGAGCAAAGGCTGCAGTTCATGCTGCAAGGTTATACCTCCAAAATTTATCTCAAGATTGTCTTTTCTTGAAATTGGATTTCAGGAATGCCTTCAACTCAGTACGCAGGGACAAAATGTTGGAGGCCGTGCAAGTTCTAGCTCCAGATCTCTAGCCTTTTGTATACTCCTCTTACTAGTCACCATCCTCTCTGTTTTGGAATGACAAGATTATTCAGTCCTGTGAAGGTGTGCAAGGAGATCCCCTTGGTCCACTTCTTTTCTGTCTCTCCATCCACAAGCTCTCTTCTAATTTACACTCTGAACTCTTTCTCCTCTATCTGGATGATATCTAGGAAGGTGGAGGATGTATTGGCTGACATTGAGATGGTGAAGAGGGAGGCTGCTAGCATGGGTCTCCAGCTGAATGCACAGAAGTCGGAATTGATATGTGATGATGTTTCCATTAAAGAGTCTCTCTTTCTTTCTTTGCCGTGTGGCCATATTGTTGACCCTTCCAGTGCGACCCTTTTGGGTTCCCCTATTGGTGATTAACCTCCATCTCATGTTCCCTGGATGAAAAGATCCACCTTTTAAAGACTATGGGTGAAAGGCTGAACCTTCTCTATGCTCAGGATGCTCTCCTCCTCCTCCGTCCTTATTCTCAATATACCAAAGCTCCTCCATATTCTTCGAACTTCACCATGTTTCCTCTCCCCTAGTCTAATGCGCTATGATGACGTCCTCAGATCTGTTGTGAGTGGGATATGCAACATCTCCTTTGATGATGATGATGGACACAAGCTACACTCCCTGTGAAGTTTGGTGGGCTTGGGATCCGGAGAGCAGTACAGCTTGCACACTCTGCCTTCTTGGCTTCTGCTGCTGGCTCTTCGGACCTTGTTAACCACATTGGCCCTTCTCGTCTCCACGGTATACCTATTCCTAACTGGGATGATGCAGTCTCCCACTGGTCCCATGGCCATGATCAATCCCCACCTACCGGCCCGGCTTCACATTGCCAAAAGATCTGGGATTCAGTCAAGGTATCTGTGACTGCTGCCATCCTGCTTGCAAATGCTCCCAACCCTCTTTCCAAAGCGTGTTTGCTAGCTGCCTCTACAAAACAATCAGGTTTATGGTTGTCTGCTCCTCCCATCTCATCTCTAGGCCTTCGCATGGACAGCAACACCATCCGTATTGCTGTGGGTCTTCGCCTAGGCTCTCCTTTGTGTAGGCCACATGTGTGTCAGCACTGTGAGGCTGCTGTTGACCAATTCGCTACCCATGGTCTTAGCTGTCATCACAGTGTGGGTCGCCATTTTCGTCATGCTGCCATCAATGACATTGTACACAGGTCTTTAGCTTCGGCAAGGATACCCTCGAAATTGCAGCCTTCTGGCCTCTACAGAAATGATGGGAAGTGCCCGGATGGCATCACGTTGGTTCCGTAGAAGTGTGGGAAATTGTTGGTGTGGGATGCCACTTGCATTGACACTTTATCTCCCTTCTACATTGGTAGTCTCCACAGGAGAAGGAGCAGTAGTGGCATTGGCTGAGGAGAGAATTAGAGAGAGTACACCAATTTGAACAATAAAAATCACTCCTTTGTTCCTGTAGCAATTGAAACTTCAGGTGTGTTTGGACCACAGAGTTTACTCTTTCTTGAGGAATTTGGGGCAGCATCTCTTTCTAGCGACTGGAGAAAAGAACTCCCAACACCACCTACTGCAGAGGCTTTCTATTGTGGTGTAGAGAGGTAATGCATTTTCGGTTGCGGGGACCACAGATAACTTGGATTTGGACTCTGATGACATTTTCTTTTATTATTATTAACATCATTATTATTATCGTAACAATTTGCGGCATCCTAACTTTACAATCGGCCTCATTGAAAAGGATAGGTGACAGACTCCAACATTTCTCTTTACATGATGCACTCCTTCTCCTGAAGCATTCCTTTTCCCTCCCCAAACTCCTCTACAAGCTAAGGACTTCACCCTGCTTCCTTTCTCCTGCTTTGCAGGACTACGACAAGTTGCTAAAGTCAATTGTAGCAGACATCACTAATATCAATTTCAAGGAAGATGACCCGGTTTGGAGACAAGCTACCCTTCCTGTTAAGTTGGGAGGCTTGGGTATCAGGTGTGCTGTGGACATCTCTCCTTCTGCTTTTTTGAGCTCAGTACTGGCCTCCTCCACCCTTGTCAAATGCATAGTCCCTCCTCATCTTCAAAACTCTCCACTGCCGTATTTGGATGATGCTAAAGACCATTGGTCAGAAGGTTTTGATGGAGACCCTCCTGAAGGCGAGGCCCAACATAGACAGAAGGCCTGGGACTTGGCTAAGGCCTCTGCTTTAAGCTGATTTACAGCTAAAAGCCAGAGCCTGTCTGCTTGCCTCAGGAGCTAAAGAGTCAGGGGCATGGCTTAATGTGATACCCATTTCTTCACTTGGCCTATGTAAGAGTGATGACACCATTAGGATAGCAGTTGGCCTCCACCTGGGAGCTCCCCTGTGCAGATCCCACACCTGTCATCATTGTGGTGTTGCCGTGGACAGACTGGACTCTAAGCTGTCGCAGAAGCTAAGGCTGTCACCACCGTCACGCTGCATTGAATGACATTGTCCATAGGGCACTCGCCTCAGCCAAAGTGCCTTCTCGGCTGGAGCCTTCTGGTCTTTATTGCTCGGATGGAAAGCGACCAGATGGCGTAACAGTGGTCCTATGGATGAGAGGAAAGTTGCAAGTGTGGGATGCGACATGCCCTGATACCATAACCATAACCACAACCATAACCATAACCATAATCATAACCGTAACCATAAACGTAACCATAACTGTAACCATAACCATAACCATAACCATAACCATAACTGTAACTATAACCGTAACCATAACTGTAACCATAACCGTAACCATAACCGTAACCATAACCGTAACCATAACCGTAACCATAACCGTAACTATAACCATAACCATAAATGTAACCGTAACTGTAACCATAACCGTAACCATAACAATAACCATAACCGTAACCATAACCATAACCATAACCGTAACTGTAACCGCAACAATAACCGCAACAATAACCGCAACAATAACCGCAGCAATAACTGCCGCAACAATAAAAAGATTAACATATACCAGACATAATTGGCCTAAAGTGAACCTCAGGTTTATATATCTTAGGGATCCCATAAATCAGTGGTGGTCTAACCCCATTGAGCCTAATTATATTGTTGTTACTTCTCCAGTCTTCTCCTTATTACGTGCAAGTCGGAGAGAAAGAAAATCCATCTTTAGTACACATCTTACATTGCTTTCCTGCATCTCGGTAGGATCTTTCTTCAATATTCCATATGTCTTGGTCTCCAGCATTCCTGACATCTTTGTAATGTAACTCTCTTTTGCCACCAAGAAGACAACACATGCATTCTCAGTCATGGCAATTGATCAGGTACACAAACAAAATATTGCCTGTGTCAATGGTGGTGCAGTTGGCCCTACTGAAAATCCAACTGCTCTTCAATGCTGGATGGTGGCTGGCCCTGAAATTGCATGGATTATCAGAGAATTTAAAATTTGAAAGGAAAATTAGAGGACACCCACCACCAAGAGCAAATTGATAGTGTGCAGAACAAGTTTATCCATGTGTCATGCATGCCTTCATTTATAGAGGAAATGGGAGATCCATTTTAAGAGGAAAGCACAGATTTGCTTGTCATTGACATAATGCAGATTTTGAGCTCTGCATCTGTACATACAATCATGAGGATGTGGACCATTCGATTGGAAAGGAACACTTTTTTGGTGGACAGATCCAAATCACTCAATGATATTATCAAATGTTAGAGCTGCCCACAAAGGTAAGCAACAGATTGCCCTCAACAAAGATTAATTTGGAGCTCTTCTCAAAACTATATATTTCCTGCCAGACTAGAGATGGTAATCTTGAGGAGTTCTTCAAACACAAGAAGAGGGCATATCTGTATACAAGCATTGTCACAAGATGGACAACTCCAATTTGGTACCAAAACTTACTTGTTGCAAGCATTTGAACAACTTGCTGAAGCAAAGACTGAGGCAGCACAAGTCACTTCTGTCATCCTTGACAGAGCTACAATAGTTCAAATGCTGAAGCCTGGCCACAGCAAAACATTTCTTGAATATGCCACAGATATTCTATAACAGCTTCAACATCGATCTCGTCTAGACCTTGTATAGGACAGCTATTCAATGTCTGGAAGCCTCAAGGTTGCAAGGGCCAACCGTGGCAAGAGAATTCATAGACATCCAACTGCCTCTGCTCTCCTACCAAGAAACTGGCATGATTTCCTCCATGTCAATGATAACAAAGTAGAACTCTTAAGCTTTGTGTTCTGACAAGTCACTGAGTACAAAAAAATGTTCCAGGCAAATAACTTGATTGCCACTAATAGTCAGTAGGTAATCACTGTACCAAAGACACAACCTCCCTGTCCCCATGCAATCATGAAGAAACTGACGCACATATGATGCTTCATGCAGCAGCTGCCATGAAATGTGGCATCACAGAATACCCGTACACACTATGGATACAGATGTGGTGGTTCTTGGTGTTCGGGTGGGGGGTCCAGGAACTTTATTACTTAGTGGATGAACTCTAGCTAGCATTTGGCTCTGGGAAGAACTTTCACTACATAGCAGCTCATAAGCTTGTTGCTTTCCTGCCTTCAAAAACAAGTGCTATACAGTAACTACTCTCCTGTAAAAAGTTTGCAGTACTTGAACAATTATTTCAGTAAAGCTTTTATCTGATGTCCTACTCTTAATGAGGTTCTATATAATTTTGTTTCCAAGTAACCTTCCTTGTACATGTTGCCATCTTGCAAATGACCATCCATCTGACCATGCAATTATTTAACCAATTATCTGGATATGTAAATAGGAAGAAGTTGGAATTGTTTATTTACAAATAAAACACCCACATAATATAATTTATTTCTTATCCTTGTTCCTGTTTTTTCCCTTTTCATATTGCTGTCTTTATTTTTCCATTACTCCTTGGTGGAAAATGAATAAGAAAACTTGGCAGGGTGTTTCAGGTCATTTCATAATAAGTAGTGTACATTTTTCTAAAGAAATTGCCAATGTCAGATTTGTCACCAACACTTCCCCAAATTTCATTTTATTCCATTTTTGTCTATAATCTAACATAACTGTTCTATTTTGCAGTGTTATATTAAACTTGGTAAAGAAGTTTCAAACATTACAATGATGCCACCAGTCTATGTCTGGGTTGCCATGACAATGGTGGTAAGCATTGGAAAGAAAACCAAGAGGACCACTTTTGGAAAATGTGTCCCAGAATCTTAATAGAGAGGAAGAAGATACGATCCAGTGTACGTCTTGCTCCTCCTCTCCCTAAAATTCTGTCAATATCTCCATCACTCTAGCTGAAACATATCCCGTTGTCCTCCCACACTGCATTATAGCCTTAGTATTGTATCCCCCTACACTTGTCACATATATATGTCATCTACATATATAATATATCATCCTGTCTAGCACATATAACAGTGGAGCAAGTACGACATCAGTACCAATTATTTAACCTCATAATGTATGCCACTTCCTATAGGGTCATCAACAACTCATTGCTCAGGGGCATTCAACATCTCCTTCTACAAGTTGCTTCAATAATTCATCCTCCAAAAAATGCATCCTTCGCCGAGGGCCACTTTAGTACAAAATCTGAAACCCAATTTTAAGACCCTGATATTCTCACTTCAGAACTCCTCGGACTCAATACTCACTTCTGTTCAAGTAGAATCATACACCATGTAAGCAATGGTTTCCTCCCTCTCATCAGTTCTCCACCTTGCAAGTCATCAACACCAGATTCACTTAACCAGCTTCCCAAAATCTAAGTGTACAGTTCCTCCCTGCTACTTTTCCTGTTTTTCCTGTTTTCCTGCTTCCCCTCTTCTCAAACATTTCTCAAAGACTCACATGAATAAGTTAACTCTTGCACCAGTTTCACTACGCACTCTGAATTAAAATATTTATTAATCAATCATCACCATTTTCTGAAGCCTCTTATAGAGCCTTGTTCAGTGAACCAGCCACCCTTACAATCCCCCTCTGCAACCCACTCTAACTTTTCCCTTGCCTCCTCAACATCCACACCAGGGAAGTAACTAGGGTTTTGAGCAGGTGGTGCTGAAGTAAATCTTGATCCTAGCCATGCCCACTTGCAACAATTACTATTATTATTATTATTATTATTATGACAATGCTAGAATGATAATGAAGATGAGGTGAATTAGCAGTCAGCTTTAGTTAATCATGTTTATCATTTTAAGTCGCCTGGGATGGCATTGAGCAAATTTGTCATGACTAATTAAATGTCAATAGGAATGTTTTGATGGATTTGGAGTTATGTCAACACATTGAGCCGAGTATATCCATGAAGGGAAGTTTTTATTCATTTGAGTCCACTAAAAGAACAATCAGAAGGACAACTAGTCACAGGCAAGGTGCATAAAATAGTCAGCAATTACTCTGATGCTTGAAAACATTGAACTTAATAATAAATGGAAGTGAAAGTGTCACAGGTAAGCAAGATAGCCCATAAGAAGACATTCCATTCCTCTCATTTCATGTGCCAACAGTGCAACTGACTCTGTAAATTGGCATAGGGTGGATGATCATCTTGATAGAATTCAGCCATTTTTGTACATACTCTGTAAAGCTCTTTGATGATGGATGCTAAACTGTCATTTAGTTCTGAAATCAAGTGGTCAACAAGAGGAATAGAGATACTACGACAGTAATATTCACTAGGAGAATTGGCAGGAACATTATCTCTGTGAAGCTGGCAACCACAAGGTCTAGACAGGATGGCTGTATACCAATACTCTGACACAGTTTCTCAACAGTGTTGACCCATTTAGACTGACTATATTCCTAACATCCATCAAAGTTGTGGTCACATTGCCAATCTCAACCACCACTGCTTGAACTATATCTTTCGCTTCAGCCAGAAGAGTGGAGATTAACAATTGGAGACCAGCATTTAATAAACTAAGGAGAAATATTTTGTGCTAATTGTGTTCAGGCATCAGTTGTCGTATCTTCAGGCCACTCGGTAGTCCCACCTGTGTATATGTTTTCCATGCATGCCACAATAGAAGGATAAAGTGACTGGAAAAGGTTGAGAGCATCTAGTTACTGCACCCATCACGTTTGGCATAAGTCTTTTAACTTATGAACTGCTGCTCTGGTTGTGTATCGCCAATGGACTTCTCCAGAATGTGCAGCATTTTGGAGGAGTAGAAAAATACATAAAAACTTGACCTAGAATATCCATCATGTTATGAATATTGATATAAGTAGTGAATTAACAACTGCTAAGTTTAAGCAGTGTGTTGTGCAATAGAGATATAGAGTGTGGATGCATGATGACTTGTTATGACAGTGCTCCAAAATTAGCTGATGATGAGCAGTTGGAAGAAGTGGAATTTTGCAGAATGGAGAAGTGAAACTTTATAATTCTATTATGGTAGTATGCTTGCCAAGTATGATAAAAGAGTGTGTATAGCATATTTCTAACTAGAAATTGACACCCAGGGAAGAATAACGAGGGATTACTTAATCATTGTGGGGATACGAATAAAAAGTCCTTTAGAAATGGGTCACAAGGTATCAGTATCTAATGGGCAGGGAATGGTGTCTAAAGGAATGGCATAGATGCATTTATTATCTTGAGTAAAATATTCTCTGTCATATTTCTTGGAGGTGGTGAGGGAAGTAGAGAGTGAGGTTTAAGAGGCTCAGTGATAAAGATAGAGTTGTGGTCAGAATTAGATAAAGGAGGTAAAATTTCACATGAGATGGGAGTGAGGGTGAAGAGTAAATATACAAGGGATGCAATTGGGGGAATGGTGAATTGAGTGTTGGGCAATTTGGCTGAAAGAAAAAGAGGCATGGATGTCATCAAGAAGGAGTGAAGGTGAAGAAAAATTGACATTAAAGTCCCCTAGCAAATTAAGATCATGATGGAAACGTGAGGGATGGATGGAAGTGTAGGAAGTGAAGCAAATAAGTAATCAGGTGAAGAGGGTGGGTAGTAGAACACAGAAATTGACAAAAAGTTCAATAGGAGTGGATGGGAAGGAGAAGATGGAAGCAAGTAGAGGCATACTTGATGTTGCCTCCAACATGTGGATTTCAATCTAGTTTGTAAGGGAAGTAGTTTGAGAGGGAGATTTCCAAGTTTAAAACATCTGGAAAGAGCATGATGCAATAATGTGGTTTTGTACATACATGACAAAGCTGTGACTTCATCAAGCTTAGGGAGAAGGCTTCTTGGGCATTTAAGTAGAACAGATTTAGGTCTTTAGCTGGTAATTTGGGTATTGTTGATAGTTGTGGGGAAGTGGCAGATGTGGCACAAGGAGGAAGACCCTGGAGGGAGAAGACCTGGCGAGGATGACAATAAGGGTGCTAACTAGTTGATTGTTTAGTGGATGTTACTGCTAGACTGGGTATACCTAAAGAGATACTTACCGATAATGGCTCGAATTTTGTCTCTAAAACCATGAAAGAGTTTTGTGCTAGGTCTGTGATCAAGCAGATCAGGACATCACCTTATCACCCGCAGACTGATGGGATGGTGGAGAGATGGAACTCAACCTTGAAGCGTCTGCTTCGAAAGTTGACTCAGAAACATGGGATAGAATGGGATCAATGTCTACCATATGTTTTGTGGGCTTACCGTGGGACAATTCACAAAACAACGGGATACTCGCCGTATGAGCTTGTATTCGGTAGAAAAATGAGAACCGCACTAACTGCACTGGACGAGTTGGTAGAGTTGTGGACCGATGAAACAGAAGAAGAAGGTCGACCTGTGATCGAGTATCTTCGACTCCTGAGAGAGAAAATGGAGACAATACGAGCTTTAGCTTCAGAAAATGAAACTGAGGAAAAAAGAAAACATAAACATTACCATGACAAAAAGGCGGTGAGCAGATCGTACAATGTTGGTGATTTTGTCTTAGTTTTCCAACCTAGGAAGCAGAACAAGTTGGAGAGCGAATGGAGAGGTCCTGTGCAGATTACACGCAAGGTAACGGATGTAACCTATGAAGTTGACATGGGCCAGGGACAGAAACGACTGCGTACCTTCCACGTGAATGGGATGAAGACGTGGTGGCACTCACCAGCAGCAGCTGTATTTTTATCCTCTGACGACATCTTGGAGGAGTATACTACAGAAGGTATCAAAGTACAAGAAAACATTGTTCTTACCCCCTCACAGCAAGAAGAACTTGCACAACTGAAAGAGGAATTCGCTGACGTAATTCGAGATGAGCCTGGACGTACAACGTTGGTAGAGCATCGAATCGACATGGCTGACGCAAGTCCAATTCGATTACCACCCTACAGGTTACCATGCACATCTCACGAATGGTTACGCAATGAGATCAAGTCGATGTTGGAGATGGACATCATCGTTCCGTCTAAAAGTCCTTGGGCAGCCCCTGTGATTCTGGTCCCAAAGAAAGATGGTGAGAAACGACTTTGTGTGGATTATCGGAAACTTAACCTGGTAACTAAGGTAGATCTATATCCTATTCCTCGAATTGATGATTTAATTGATGATGTGGGAAAAGCCAGATTTATAACAGCTCTAGACTTGACGAAGGAATACTGGCAGGTACCAGTGGCTAAAGATAGCCAGGAGAAGACAGCTTTTGTGACACCGTGGGGAAAATTTCAGTTTCGGACCATGCCCTTCGGACTCATGGCTGCACCCTCTACGTTCCAGAGATTGATGGATCATGTGCTAGAAGGAACCCAATCCTTCACCGCAGCATACCTAGACGACATCATCATTCGTAGTAACACTTGGGTTGAACACCTTACGCATCTCAAGGAGATATTCGAAAGACTCCGACAGGCAGGACTGACAATCAAAGAGCAAAAGTGCAAGTTTGCGTGTAATGAATGTATCTACCTAGGGCATGTTGTGGGACGAGGGAAAGTACAACCTTTGAATGCCAAGATAGAAGCTGTGCAAAGCTATAGGAAACCGACGACGAAAAAAGATGTAAGAGCTTTTTTAGGTCTGTGTGGTTATTACAGAAAATTTGTCCCAGATTTTGCGACTATAGCTACACCCCTTACAGATTTTACAAAAAAGGATAAGCCTAATCTAATTGTGTGGGACGAGCATACCCAAAAAGCCTTCCAGGAATTAAAAACAATTCTCACAAACTACCCAGTTTTGTCCACACCTAATTGGGATAGACCTTTCCGGTTACAAACGGATGCATCTGATTCGGGTATAGGTTTTGTCCTTGCACAGGTAGACGAGTTGGGAGACGAACACCCAATCGCGTATGGGTCGAGAAAACTTCTTCCCCGAGAAAGGAAATACTCTACGATAGAGAAAGAAGCTTTGGCAGTCGTGGAAGGAACAAGACACTTTCGTATCTATCTCGAAGGAACGGAATTTGTCATCCAGACTGACCACAACCCACTAACCTACTTATCACGATTGAAGGATAGCCACGGACGATTAGCACGGTGGGCTCTGTTGATGCAACCTTACAATTATACGATTGAACACAAGCCGGGCACACAAAATGCCAATGCCGATGGATTATCGCGAGAGCATGGCTCTCACTTGAATGATGGGGGAGTGTCAGAGAAAAGCCTTGACCTCTCTGACATGGACCTTTCTGGAACAGCAGGTGTTGTGTACCTTTCTGGAACAAGACTGTTCTGACATCACCGAGTCAGGGTATAAAAGCGATCGAGAGAGAATCAAACAAAGAGAATCGAAGAGCGAGACTCAGAGAGAATCGAAGAGATAGACTCAAAGAGAAGAAGAGAAAGGACGAACTTCAATAAGTTATTGAGCTGGGAGCTATAACTGTATCATTGTTATTTTTGGACCCAAGTATAACTAGACTTAGACATTATTTTATTTACTATGATTATGCTTGTGGTTGTGATATTTGAATATATTGCTGCTGTGTAATATTTTGCAATTATATCACATTGTTATACCATAACCTTTTTCGAAGCAGAGAAGGGAAGGGCTTATTGAGCTGGAGATTGGTATTGTATGGTCCCAGTAAGACTACCACTGAGAAGAGAGTGTTAGTAAGGCTGAGGGCGTCATCAGAACTCTTAGGTGACTTACAGAGAGGTCACCCAGAAGAAGATTCCTGACAATGTGTGTGTGTGTAGTATGTGCATGCACCAAGCATGGATGTGTGTGTGTGTGGTGATCATTTATCATACAAAAGTTATTTCAAAACAAGATCAATCCAAGTTAACAATACATAAAGTCAAAATTAAATGTGTGTATGTGTGTGTGCTCTCAGTGACAGAGATATCACCTCAAAACTAATCTAAGTTTAAAATATCCATAGTTATATAAAGTCGAATAAACAATTAAGACAAAGCATGGTTCATATTTTAACTTAGTAGTAGCCTTCAGTACACGATCAGACTTCATTTCAGCTTCTCTTCAAACATGCTGCTCTCAGTGCTGTGAATAAAATGGCATTTACGGATTAAACTATTGCATGATAAAAAAACATTTGAGATTTTTTTTAAACACCCACAACAAGACAAAAGAACACAAATATATGAATAAGATTAAATGGATAAACATGAGGTAAGATAACAAAAATTACATGGACCAATTATGGCAAGTAAAGGAGCTATCACACTATCACATATTGTGTTGCATGTAGCTTGAAAAGTGGTTGTTAAAATCAAGTGACCTCTTTCTGACCTTGCCAATTGCAGCATTCTATGTTCATATGGTTTCCTATTTACACATTCCTAGACATGCAGCAAATTTGTTAACTTGCAGCAGCTGCTTGATCACTATAAGCATATATCTCCACATCAATAGAAGTTCTACTCCATCTCACCAGCATGTTCTGTGCTGGCCCAACTCAAAAGCAATGGGAAAGCTGCAAACTTTGTGTGTTTTTAGAGTATGTGTATGAATTATACTAAACGAGTGTGATACCTCCTTGGAAGTGTAAAAACCATCCACAACAATTACTAGCACATAGAAAATAGTATTGATTTTATTGTAAAAGCAGTTTGTTAAATCAATGGTAAGCAAGAAAATAGGATTTTAATACCAAGCAACACATAACAAGGAATGCAAAACACAGGAGCAACTGACTTCTTACAGCTACATATTGCCTAGTAGAATGTATGCTCTGGGTTAGTTAGAATAGGATGGTCAATGGTTAAATATTTTCCGAGCAAGAGACTGTCATAATTATATACATTGTCTAGTTCACAGTAATGGAAATAATATTGCCTTTCAACAACAAGGCTGCCATATGGGATTCTTAACAAATAGAAGCTAGGATTAATAAAGAAAAAGAGCTTGAAGGAGCTATCACACATTGTTCATATACTTGACGAATCTTGAAGAGTAGTTGCTAAAAACCATGGTTCCTTGTTGGTCACACACCCTCTAGCTTTGTAGCATAAATTGATTACAATCTGTGATCATCATAAGCCTTCATCTCTACAACAATAGAAGCT
Source organism: Cladorhizidae sp. MBARI D1340-BT2 (assembly GCA_028752905.1). Classification (NCBI taxonomy): domain Eukaryota; kingdom Metazoa; phylum Porifera; class Demospongiae; order Poecilosclerida; family Cladorhizidae; species Cladorhizidae sp. MBARI D1340-BT2. Next base: position 11,409,673 of record JAQNBH010000012.1, on the reverse strand, counting down.
ATACTGCACTCTCACTCTCATGCTCCATGGTAGCTTATCTTAAAAGCAAAAGTGAACAAAACACTTTCATATACAGATTGGGATTATTACTATATGAATCTCTTACAGTACTTCATGATCTATACTAAAAGTATCAGTGAGGGAGATCCTTGAAAAAAATATGGGTGCTTAGCAATTAACTCCCAGTATATTTAATAACATATCTATACTTTTGATCAAGGTCTGCAAATGGTGTCACATCCTCTTCCTCTAATCTTTTCACTCCACTGGTTTTGCTGGGGGGGGAAAAGGTACAATCAAAAAATATACATCAACAACAATTATAATGCACAAGTCTCGTGCTATATGAAGTTTATTTAACTTGCAACTAATTTAATTTATGTCCATAACTACAGGACTATTGCTAAACCAATAAAGTATGGTCCATAAATTGTGATACACATTGATATTTATGAGGAAGTAATGCCCAATGTTTGACCATGAAAGAATCCATTTTTTCCACTCTACTGATGTTCTAAAATATTGTTTTTATGTTAAAATTTTAGTACCTTAGAGAAGTTGGAAATACGCCCTTCCAACGATAAATGAAGAATCCCATCATGATGACAAAAACAAGAACAAGAAGAACAGCAATAACCACACCCACAAGAATGCCACCAATATCAGCTGCAGTTATACCACGAAGCTTATTCCCAAATATAGGCCTTTCTGATGGTTTATCTGTCTTTGCAGTAGGTTCTGTTGTCTTGGGCTTAAAGGATGTGGTGACCTCATTGACTGGACATTCAGGATCATCGAGTGTGTCTAACTGGGTGGGACAAGTTGGGTCTAATTGCATTCTCAAGGAGTTGATCGTGATGTAAGCACTGCCACTCATGACCCAAGACTGAAGTAAGTCCACTAGGTCCATGGCACTGTAGTTTTTGGTTCCTAGGATGTGAGCTCTGTAGATGATCTGGTGGTTCTTTTGTCCACAGCTGAAGAAACCAGTCATAATGTGAGCATCAGTGAGGCCACAGTTGCACATTTCATTCAAGGATCGAAAGATCTGTTCCTTAACAGTACTTTGCTGGCCTTCAATGTCCTTCTACATGATTATACAGTGACACTTTAAGAGAGTATTTACAGCACTTTTTAGAAAGGATGCTAAAGGTCAAATGTGAAAAGAATTCATATTTATTCACAATAAAGCAAATTCTTAACAGGTAGTGGTAAATAAGCTAGCAATTAATGAATATGCTTCTGCTGCACTTGTAGGGAAAACAAAACTGATGTATATAAATTGTTTAAGTTTGATTTTAGATTAGCACTTAAACATATATGAGAATCTAAGTTTGCTATTGGTTTTATGAGGAATTGAACTTACTCTGAATCTTGAACAGTCCAACACTGGTCCAAATCGAATGTGGAAAAACACAAACTGTTCTATTGGCACAAGAAACAAAACACATTTAATAGATGTGGTAGTGTAGACAATTGGTTATCGACCAGGATCAATTACCAAACATGTTATACAGATTAATTTTCTATGTAAAATTACAATAAATTTACTATTATTTACTACTGTCAGAGGAGAATAAACTAGTAGAAACAGTGTCTTGGTTATTGTTTCACAAGCAGTTTCTACATGTAGTAAATTTTATATAACAATTATTTCGATTAGCTATGACTTAGACTGATGATATTTTGCTTTTTTAATTTCTAGTAGTGATGCTTTGACAGAGGCAAGGAGTGATTAACAAAGATAAAATGCTTGTAACAATCAGCATCTGCTCCTACTGTGCCAAGTGGTAGATAAAATGATGTTGTCAAATGAGCAGATGTGGCAGACGAAAGCCCTGTCTGCAGTGTGGAATGAAGTTAACCAAACTACACTTGATTCTATCGAGTGCCATGCACAACTCTAAAACACAAGTTTAAAGGTCATGTATGGTAAGTTATAAATCCTGGATTAAAATGGTATCTTAGCAGTCTGTAAGAAAGTGAACTGGCTCAGAAGTTAGAGAGGAGAGAAGGACTGCATTTCATGTATGCATGGCAGATGTTTGCATTAAAACTGTGCAGAAGAAGGAGGACTGGATGGCCAGGGGAAAGAGCTTTTTTCTCTTATGTTTTTTTTTTCTCTTATGTTTTCTTATGTTTTTCTCTTATGTTTTATCATACACAATATAGTGATATTTGATCTATTTTACAGTCTTGCTACACATACTTTCCATCCTAGTGTAATACCTCATGCATAATGTTGACCAATCAACTTAATTTCTGATGAAGGCTAGAGCATCTAGTTGAAACGTCGAGAGAGTAAAATTCAAGTTGATATTGAGAAAGTCACATTATGTCAACTTATAGTTTGTTGGGAACTTATATAATATTTAAAATGATAGGTGGTGGGTAATTTCTTGCGATTTATACATGAGTAGATAATTGAATGCAGCATAGATCATTGGTTTTTGAGAGCATATTCAGCAACAATGGTGCTGAAATGCTTATTGAGCTTAAAAATTGAGAATTTTTTAGCTAGTTATCAGAAAGTTGCCCAGACTTTTCCACTGATAATTTAAAACTATGTTTACAAAATCTGGCTGATATTTGGTCTACTATCTATCTTCCACTTCATTTGCTAGTTGATTAATTTATCTTGCACATATATATGCAACCATACACCAAATATTCCCCATCTACATCCACCATCCTTCCTTCAATTTTTATCCTTGTGCATTATCAATGGAGTAAGTACAGATTACAATAGCTCACCAAAGTCTGATGAAGCATTGTTAGTAAGTCCAGTGACTCGAACTTGCATTCCTTCACCATTGGCTGTGAGGGCAGCCAATTTGAGCAGGTATTTCATCTGTGGAACTAAGGGCTGCACAATGACATCTGTTATATTGCCAGCAGTAATGGAGCTTCCTTCGTGCATGAATCTAATGAGATTTCCCATAGGACTTCTGCCTTCAACCATTGCAGAGTACTCAACCTATAAGAATATAATAACCAGTTCATATATAATTTATATTTGGTTTTGTTGTTGTTATGATTTCATTATTACTTCACACTCTAACTAGCAGCTCTACAATGAACTACAATTTACCTGATTTTAAACTGAATAAGCACATTATTAATTATATTAGGTGATGCCGATGCTTATAACAAAGACTCATCTTAAGAATACAAAACACACGTCATCACCATCATAATAACTAGCAGCTCTACAATGGACTACAATTTATCTGGTTTTAAACTGGATAAACACTTCTTAATTATATTAAGTGCTTATATCGGTCAGTAATAAGGTTAAATTTACCCTTCTACTAATCCTACCAACACGAACACTCATCTTTATGAATACAAAGCATGCATCATCACAATCATTATAATAATATTACCAAGTAGCCAGTTATGTGTGCAGTGGTGGTTGGTGGATCCCAGGAAACAGTGACACTAACATTAGAAGAAGAGGAGATATATACTGCAGTGGGAATTGGTAGACCTGTACACAATGAGTGAAGTGAAGCAAAGCAAATTAATAAATTTCATGCTAACTGTACATCTAGAAGTAGTGATAGTGAGATGAGATTTCTACAAGTAAAGTGGGAATGTGCAAGTGTAAATTTGCTATTTTAAAACTGCTTTTATCCATCAACACATATCTTACTGCAATATTTTGAGAGATAAAATTAATTATTTAGAATGATTGGCCACCAAAGCATCAAATTTGATATTCTCAGTCGTAAATTTTGGCAATATGATGGCAATATGATTATATTTTTGAGTCAATAAAAGCCTTATTGTTGTTTTGAGTCAAGCACAGCCTTGATGAACCAATAAAACTCATGGCTGATGCCATATCACTGTCAATTAGCATGTATAATTTGCTTTTTAATACTAAGAAACACTGTAAGCATATTTCTACTGCACTCTGAACAACCTTCACTCTTGGGGCACTCCTTGATTAAGTTAGGCTTTTACCATTTTTGTATGATTTTAAAAAACAACTTTTATTGCTCTATTCTATACCTTGATGCATGTAGTAGTTATGTTTCAAGTTTCAGAGTATTTCAATGCTCCATTATGATGTTATGCACCTTTTGGGCATGCTATTTCATATTATCAAGCTATATACAAAATATCATTTTAATCTTGAAGATGGTGCTCCTGCCAAAGGTAAGCGTATCTTCCTAACTGTTCATGAAGAAGTCTGGAAAAGGACTCTAAATGAAGCTGCTCTCAGTAAACTTCCAATGACCATAGTTACCACGCAGCCCTGAGCTGTCATCACATGATCTGTGCATCCTGTCAGGCAACCGTCATCATTTCGATTTTTACCCAAAAAATACAAAAAACAACAATACCCACTTTTGATGGCTTCTCCTGAAAATCACTGTTTCCGAATCTGGAAATATTCTAACTTGCTCATTTTTTAATGTATACAAGATTTTAATATATCATTTGAAAGCTCTTTCCTTGCTCTATAAAGTGAATGGCTAAAACATGTTTAAGTCCATCCATGGTGGAGGTATGCATATGGATATACATACCATGTTTAGAACTTCAGGTTGACCTCTCTGAAAATTCAGTTGTTGTGCCAATGATCTTTTTAGCCATTCACTTTGCACTTCTATGATCACTCTAAGCACTTCCTAAGTGGGAAGTTAAGTGGCCATGAGTTAGAATATTTGCCCCTGATACTGAGGTGGGATCCATAACTTCACATAGGTAGTAGATATGCAAAATCTGAGCATATCAAAAGAAAGCACATTCAAAACACTGCATCTAGATAAAAATTCGCCTTCATTGAAAAAGAAACCAAAAAGTTATGACAAGTTGTGTCGACCACCCCAGAAATGGTAAAAGTCTCCCTTAATTCATTTGCTGTTAGTATTTGTTGTAGAGATAGTGTGACATTGGATAGTGTGACTTTTGTTATCTTACTCAATAAAACTGATTGTTTGATCAACCAATAACTTGTTATATTTGCAGTTTACTTAACGAAAATATTTGTGGAAAACCTTAAAATTTTGTTACAGTCAGTTTAAAAAAAGCTACAAGTTAGATTTCAAATTTGCTATGCTATAAGGCATCTACGATAATCCAATTTTTACACATGTATATATATATATAATTATGGCAGAACTAATGCTCAAACATTCTATTTTCTAAGGACAGTAACTTTTACCATATAACCTATGGATGTAATTTTCTTTACCAAAAGGTAGATCAATTTAAGGAGCAGGAAACATTCGTTGAACGAGAGGAAAAATAGTTAAAAGTCATTCAAATTATCTCTCTGCAAAGCTCTTTTCTGCTGGAACAGATATCAATAGTATCTTAAGTGTCCTGTTACACAATAAAAGTCCAACTGAAGCAATATTTATTAGTGTGCTGACTATGACTCCATGAAGATGTTACCCTCTTCAAAGTCATGGAGCATCACTTTTTTATAGTAAAAGTTTAGGGTTTTAATTTATAGAATAAAGGAAGAGATTTTTATGACATTAAAAAATTGAGAAAGCTATCTTGGCCTTCTCGGCCTTCCCCAAAAAATATTTTTTCCATGCGAAAATATATCTGTCAATTATTAATTAAATCTCAAATTTTCAATGTCATAAGAAATATATACAATTCTATAAACTTTTAACTACAGCAACATAAAGGGATCTTCAATGACTTTGTTGAAGAGAGTGACCTATCTAAAGGGTCTCATTGTCAACATTAATAACACCATATATGGGTGCCACTTCAGTTGGACCGTATTATTTAACAAGATCCACGAAGAAGTATGAACCTATTGAGCAATAGATATGGTAGGTGCTGATTTTTTATAGTCTACAACATTGTCTCTACAACATTGTGTCATAAGTATCGTCAAATTAAGAACAAAAATGGCATCTGCTGATATGCATAGTGTCCTACAACAATACAGGTCTGAGTAGAACTTTATAGAAGCCTATATAGGCCTCCACCTCTCAACTATGATGTACTTAATCAACAACAACAACAAACAAATAATTTACCACAAGAACAAAAATATTTATAGAAATTGATCTAAAGAAAACTCAAGTGGATCACAACCTATTAAACGATTCTCTACCATTTAAAATCATGTACAGACTATATTTACAGCACATAAAGTACAACATGAAAATGGTAGGACTAATGTTTGATTTAAGTCATCCATTTGGTTCTGGTCAATATGGGTTCTGTATGTTCTTAAAAGGTCAATGCCATAGTTTCTTTTTAATTAAAAAAAATTTCCCTTAATGTTGCTGTTGATGTTGTTGTTATTATTATTATCAATAGTAAATTATTATTATTGTTGGTAGTAGTAGTAATAATACTTTAACATAAATAAGCATGCTTTCAAATATAACTAGGTGTATGTATATATAAGGGCACATAGATGATTTATCAACTTGTTAAATACTATTTTTAACCTTGTATAGGGACAAAGATGACCGCATTTGGATTAAGAGCAGAAAATGCACTTTCTCTGTTGGTGGCACTGATGTTGTCGAATAAAGTGATACTGACTTGGATGTGATATTCCACTCCTTCCTGGGGGAGGGTCATATTGCCAGAGTTTGCAGGAGATAAAAAGTCCTGAAGGGGGGGAGAAAAAAAGGAAATAATACTTTTGTAAAATAAACTGGTTTGTATAGTTTTGGCAGTATCACAAATTTTTTTATTTTATTTTATTTTATTTTTTTATTTTTTTATATATTTTTTTTTTTTTGAGTTGTCAAAAAATACATATTAATAAATACCTATCATACAGAAATAACTAAATAACTAAATTAATCTAAATTAATCAGTCAAGTTTTTAAATGACGCCATCGACGTCAGGTGGATTGATGGGGACTCTGTTCGCCCAAAGTGTGGCGTTGCCTCTCCAAAGGGTGATGGAGAGTTTCTGGAAGAGGTGGCGTGTTGTTTCTGCAGGTGGGATCCCAAGTCTCTGTCCTTGTTGACGGCCAATAGACCTAATGAGGTCAACAGCTTCAGGGCACCAACCACCCAGAGACTCAACAACCAGGGGAACAAAGGTTACCCCAACCGACTGGCAGGCGGCAGAGTGGGCTGCCATCTTTCTCTCACAGCCAACATTAAGGGCATGACCCTGGGTGGAGGCAGCACCGGCTAGTGTGAGCTGCTGGAGGGTGGAGATGACGTGGACATCTATTGCTGCTGGTTTCCCTCCTTTCCAGTTAGGGAGGAAAACGTCGGCAGGGCGACTGTGGGAGCTAGGAATGAGGGAAGGCGCTTCTTTCCGGGGCGCGAGGGCAGCGTATCACAAACCGAATTAAACAATGTAGGCAGATCAATAATCACTAGTTAACTGGATTTACAGATCCAATCTACTTCATTAAGATGATCAATGACTTTTCAGCTATCATAATGGCTGTTATGTCTAACATGGTGTGGTGATTGGTTTTGTTTTTTCTACACATACAAAAATGTCAAGTTGTTTAGGGCTATATTTTTTTAATAAACCATCATATCGGTAGTTACTAAATGACATTATTAAATAATGTAGCACATAAATTCACCTAATAAAGTTAATGAATGATTAACATCACTGATTTTGGACATGGATTGAAATAGAGTGAAGAAAGAGCTAGTCTCACAAGCTAGTGGTAACAGATAATATTGCAAGCAAGACTGCAGAGGAGCAAGTTTCTGATGGAGAACTAAGAAGGTGCTAATAATAATCTCTCAAAGCATACACAGCAACTCTACAGTGCATTCATCTACAAAATTATTTGGATATCCTTCATGCCAAATATCTCTGTTTGTCCAAAGATAAGAATAATTCCTGTGACAGGCACACCAATGATATTATTCAGGAGTTAGATGTAAGATGGTTTTGCACATTAGAAAGTGTTTGGAACTTCATAGGCCACAGAGTGAACTAATAAGCAAGGTGCCTTGACAGTGAAGCTAATGTGCATAGGAGTTACTTTTTTTTTTATGACAGTAACGTAACACTTTACTGCAAGATAACAAAAGAATAATTATACATCTAACAAACTAATGATGGGAGGGACACTAAATAACTTTAAGTGTTAAACCTCAAGAGGTTCAACTAAGATAATACTATAACATAAATATAATATGGTAGGAATTTTACCATTCATTTGTCTGTAAAAACACACTTAGTGACAGACAGCTTGTTCATTTTACTCTACTTCATGCAAGGTAAAAATCAACACTTATGTGCAGGATTAGCAGTGATGAAGTCTGAGTCAATCTTCTCACTAAATATCACATTATTCTTACTCCTACTGATAGCATAAATAGCCCTTACCTTGGCCACAGTCTGAAGGGATTCAGCCTGCCTCTTAGTTCTGGGAATAAAACTGTTCTTGCTGATAAATGGAGTGGCATAGACAGTGTAGTGGACAATTGTAGTGTCACTGGGTACAAATGGTCTGCTCCATGTCACTTTGATAGTGTCTGGTGTGATGAGTACAGCATCCACATTGCTTGGAGGAGTGGGAGCTTTAAATATGTCAACAAAACACTAACATAAGAACCATACACACACTACCAATGCCTGTGATGCAACTCTCATACAGAGCTCATATGTACCACATATAATTATACAAAGTGGGTGTCGTATCAATAAATAATCATCCATGAGTCTGTCTAAAACACTTGCACAAATCAAGCTGATCTATCCAAACCACTGCTTTTTTCACACAAAACCTCACCTTTTTGACCATAAAAATAGTCTTGCCAGCTGCTTTCCCCCAGAGCTCTATGCAATATGTATTTATCCTGTATCTATCATTTGTGATCAGAATCGAGCTTGTCTGCTCAGATTTAACTTTAACCCTTTATTCTATGTACATTATCTATCTGTGTAAGTTATCACTTTTTTTAAAATTACCCAACAAGTGGACTTATATGGCCACTACTAGGAATATGTATGAAAACAATTTTGAACCCACTAGTTTTAAATACTTGCAGACCTTACTATGTATATATATATGCCTGATAACGTGTTGGAATCATGCAAGGAATCATTAAAAATTTGAGTCATCATTAGCTCTCATTCTAATATTTCAATATCACAAAAGTTGGGTAGAAAAAATAACAAAGATATGTCATTCCCCTGATATCTCTTCTTGTGGGTGCAAAGAAAAGACATCACTTCTTGTAGGTGGAAAGGGTGTGTGTGTGTCTCAATAAAAAGACTTATTTATAAGGTTGCATTCACCTGTGTAATCATTACACCACAAAAATAGTGGCATAGTTTATATTAGCACCATGTAGTTATTTTTATAAATAACATCATTGCATGGCATGCGCATGCTGGCTCAAATAGCCCCAAAAGTTTGATAAAAATCTGGTAGATCCAGAGATGCCAACAGATACTGAAATCTGATATACTATAGTCCCATGCAAGTCACATTATTCAGATCATTTATCAGCTACACCTACAAAGAAGAAGTAAGAGTTGGCTATGCTAGACTACAATAATTATTAGTGGGAAACTCTAAATGTTTAAGATGCTGAAAAGCATATTAGAATCTAATTAAAGGATAGAGTTACAAAGACCAACTCCCACTGATAACCTTCATTTTCCCTCTTAAACTTGACCACACGGAATGTAATTATAATTAAACATCCATCCACAATAAAGTATCACATACCTGGCGGCAAAGTTGTGATTTTCACTGAACTTGAAAATGAACTATAAGAATAGCCTAGTCCTTCTGCTCTTACAGATACCTGATATTCAGTATTTGCATCGAGTCTTATAAATGTATAATTCATTTGACGTGCATCGGCGCCACTGATGTACTTGTAAACCCAGGGGAAATAGATATAGTAATTAATTCTTCTGCCAAGTCTCAGCCCGAAGTGATGTACATCATATCCACCAGTACATGGAAGCACAGACCAAGAAACTGTGATCGTAGTGGAAGTGACATTTACTCTGACAGGTGTCCGTGGAGTAGGTAGTCCATCTAAACATAGTGACAAAAATAGAGGATATTGTAAGTTTACATTGGACATGTCAGCAAGATTGTTCTACACTATATTGAGAGACATAAGCATATGGGAAAATATTATGCCAATCTCTCTGTACTCCAAGCAGGTTACTACACCAAAATGAGTCGCACCAGATACATGATATAAACTTATAGTGCATGTATTATTGGATCCAACACTTTAGGCGTGTCTCTCTACAATCAGAAAGATAGAGTTGGACTTAATCAGGACTAAAGACCATCACGATACCTGCATAGAATTTTTCTGTGTTCCTCTCAATCTGGCAGTCAACAACTATATTTATAGATTACACTGGGTATTGATGCCAATGATGAAATAAAGGCTGGTTCACTCTATGAATGTATTGTCATATTGTAATAATATCTGGCAATGATATGACAATGTAAAATGACTTGGTGATATGACATGATGGCTGGCAACCAGATGCAGTTGATGTGGTCGTCTTTTTATTGGCTTTCCCCTGAATTGTTTATTCTTTTAATTAAGAAATAGTAGCTGCTTCATCATCACATGATTGAGCCACCATTTTGATGACACTAACAAAGGAAGACAGTCTTCTTCAAGGATTCTTCGGTTATCCAGCAACTCACTTTCCTTTTGAGTTCAAATTGCTCCAGTGTCCTGTCAATCCTTCATTTTTCATCAGAAATACAAGTCTCATGAGCCAGTACCAAAAAAGTCAGTAATTGTCTAGAACAGCTCTATGTTGCTGCATCATAGTCAGATAGGATATTTTATTCCTACATGGAGATTTGAACATCTGACCAATCAGAATGTGTGTATCTAGCACATGATGGACTAAACTATCAGTTCTTTATTTTCATGTATGTTTGTAGCTTGTGGCAGGTCTACTGCATAATACAAGGCAATTCCAATATCTGCTAAGGCAAACTGGTCAAAGGACAATGTCCAGAAACAGGTAGTATGACAGGTTAGAAATGTTAAATAGCTTAACTAGTGGTCTTGCTACTTGTGAACTAGTTCAAGAGTAGTACTAGCCTGCAGTATCTAGCTAGTTATAGTGGTTTGGCTTGTTTAGTCGGTGATAGTTAACACTAGTTAGCTAGTGAAACTGGTTTAGTTTGCTAACTGTTGTAGCTGGTTTGTTGAAGTTTCATGGCTATAGAAGACTAACTCCTCATTCATGGCTGCCATAATGTGTACTCAGCTGAAGCTGTTGTGATGGTGGAATCAAGTTCAAAGTTCAATACTTCCGTACTGTTATAATGGTGTTTTGTGAAACATGTATAATTGATATGGTAAAGTTAGTTAGCAAAATTGTGAACCAGCCCAAACTGATCACATACTATAAATATCTACAATGTCAACATTGGTCAACAAAAATGTAATAATTCTGGAAGTTTTACCCAGCATGCTCAGTAGATTGTCATATCAAAACTTTACTTCTGGTTTGATGGGGAAAGGGAGTGAGAAAAAATAGATGATCACAAATGTCATCTGAACAACCTCTCCAATGGTCTCTTCCTAGCTTTTTCTGAAGCCCTTCCTCAGAGGAAAGCTACACAGGCACCTGTTCCTACCTCTAATTGCCCGAATCCCTTCACACTTGAAAAAAAATATGTTCATGGATAGTTTCTTTGCTCTAAGTTTTGTTGTAGACAGCTTTTGTTTGCTTACCTCAATAGAGCATATTCCTAAACAAAACTCAATTCATGAAGTTAAAGCTTAATTATTTATAGTTTACACTCAATCGTGAAGAGTTTTAATCAACACATTTAGCATGGAATCGAGTATAACTTACAGTTCACTTTCATTCTTAATGTCCTTTGCTGCACTTTTCCAGTGCTAGTCTGATTGGCTCTGCAGGTATACAAGCCACCTTCACACAGAGTTATCATTCCAATCTGCAGTGAAGTGGTTCCATTAGCAAAATGAACCTCATGAATATTATGATTTCCTCCTCCAACGTTTGTTCCATTTGAAAAAAACCAGTTGGTCTCTACTCCAGGTAAGTAAGACCCACAGAGAACATCGAGGATATTTTCAGTGTAGGAAGTGTAGAGAGTGATTTTGTCAATCCCATTACCATGGATACCAAAGAGGCTAATGATGTCTGTCTGACCTGTATTTAAAAATAAACATGCACACATCATAATCAAATGCTACTAATGGCATACGGTGAAGTCTGACATAAAAGCACATGTGCTGATGATTCTGTATGGTTAGATTGTGTCCTCATTACTAAACAAAATATACTGACAATGCAATATCTATTTGTGGGCACATTTTTATACCACTTTGCTCTGTTTTATATGTTCAGAATTGATGACAAATGGCTAAAGATGAACTCTACTATTCTAGTGTGCATGGCCACCCCCCTTCCAAAAGGGAGTATTGGCTTGACCATAGCACTAGAAATTGCTGATAATGAATTTGTTCATTGTATATGCAATGACTTTCTGGATAATCAACTTAAGTTTGTTCTTTGAGATGCTCCAGCATTCATGTCAACTGTGAGTTATGAGAGTTCTTACTTCTACTTTACAAAACCTAAAACCCAGGTGACACATTGCTAAGCCCATTTGTAAGTCAGGAGCTATCTCTCCATAGTCAGGTGTGTGTTTTTCAGACTCGCCATACCCATGATCCTTCAAAGTACAAGCAAAAGTGTCATCATAAACATGAAGAGATGCTTTCTCTGACATTTTCTTTCCTCTCGGCTCATAGATTTAAAAAAGCATACGGAAAAAATTGCTTCTAAGATTTTGACCAATATGAGGTAGGAAAAAACTCTGATCTTTTTCAAAACTGATGTGTTGGGCAAGGCATTAACTAGATGCCATGCCTGTCAGCTGTAGCTGCCAATGAAATAATTAAATATTCAACAACAGCTTATAAAATAAATATGCACATATACTTGAGATCAGCTTTCATGCCAGTTTTTTAGTATTTTTACACCTTTATGAGAAATCAAATAGTTGAGGCATTTTGTCATATCATGTTAACTCCTTCACGGTTGGATGGTTGGATTTAGGAGAGAATTATTAAAAAAATTGTCCCACATGAACAAAAAAATAAATATTAATTCACAGGATCACCAAACTCCATAGTAAGCATATACCATGTGGGTTAGACGCACATCCTGGTAATGATTAGTTGTCATTATAAACTAACCACGGTGCTATTGTAACTAACCAAACTGACCATTGTAAAAATGATAGAAATTTTATACCAGTATTATGACTATGAACCATGAGTTGTTCTACCCCTTTTAACCTAACCACAGTTTGGGGAACCATACCAGAGACAGCCATATGCATATTTGACTTAGATAAATCATATTCATGAACATTTATGATGTTACTGCAAGATAATTACAAGACAGACAAACAACCAACACATTCTAAGAGATAGTTCAGTTTCACAGACCTAGGAAGTGTAATCCACCAGTGTATGCTAAGAATAAAAAGAATTTTTTTCCTCTGTAACACAGATAAATACTTTGCAATGCCTACAATGCATTTTTGTCTCATGCCGATTGGTAATTCCATGCTTCCTACCAATTGCTGAGCACACCACACACCTCCTGGAGTTGACTGCATGCTGTGGCCAGTGTTCCAGAGAAGTGTTCAGTCTGTCCAGCCAATCATACTCAGCAGAGCGTGGACAACCAGCATGCTGTCAGGAGCAAAAAGTTCCAACTAACTCAATGGCTAACTCCAACCTGAAAGCCTCTTCCTTGATCCTGTACTCTGGACATAAGAGTACAGCATGTAGCTGTATACACTGACTGCCAACCTGGGATAGTCTATACTCTACTAACTTTTTTTTTGGCCCTAGCCTGTGCCCTAGCCTAGAACTACACTTACTGTCAGAGCTTTCTTCGTCACTGGTATCCTCCTCATCAGCCATAAACTCAGAGAGAAACTCAGAGAGAATCGGAACATTGGCCTTTCTAGAATGTTGGTCAGGCGCTACCACTTTTCCCATTGACACACTCTTTTGTTGCTCAATGCTGTGTCCAAGGTATGAACAGATGCCTTCTCCTTCTTCATCGCTAGTTTCTTCCTCAAACAGGCCGAAATTGTCGTCTCAAACTCAGGAAAGAACATCGTCTAAACTTAGAGCCGACATCGTGAACTCTGAGTGAACGGGCTAGCTTGGTTACCGGAATTCAAACTATTCAATTCTTTGCACATGCGTAGAGGAAGGATTAAGAATATTCAAAGTGCGTGGACGTATATATACGCTTATGGCAATTAAAGAGTTAAGCACATACCGAGATACCTGCACACTGTTGTGTTGTGAGAGAGCTTGCATGCTTGAAAGTATTAATAAGGGGTGGGACAAAAATAAGGGGGGAGGAGGAAAAGTAGGTAGAGGGGGGGGGGGGTTGAGGGGGAGGGAAGGTAACTAATTCTACCCTGGTTCAAATTGGGATATTTGATACCAAGCAAACGGGGGTTGCAAGGGAGGAAAAGAAAAAAGTGAATGATTCCACCAAGGATTGAACTGGGTACCTTGTTTACCAAAGCATGATAACAAACAAACACACAGAATTGAGTAAGTGGATCATATTGTTTATGCTCACATGTTTCTTCTGGGTTGGTGGTTGCAGTGAAGTAAATGCTTCTAGGTCCATCTCCAATAGTGTAGGCAAGGACACTCACCACATACCTCGTAGATGCCTCCAAACCTCCTATTATATACTCTGTTACATTGTCAGAAAGGTCGATCACATTCTCACTGCCACTTGGGTGCAACACCATCAGCTTGTAGCCTCTCACTATTCCATTTGTTCTGGGAAGGTTCCACTCTGCTCTGATTGCTGTGCAATTGACCACAGCAATAAGAAATGATTGAGGAGGTCCAGTTGGAGCTGTTGTCACAACAAAAAAAATCAAGTCAGATAAATTTAAATGCTAAAACAACACATCTAAAACCAAATCACTTCACCACCTAACATAGAACTTGAAAAATGACATATTTAATATTTTATCTTGATATTTCTAACGTCAAAATTGCAATGTCCTTAGCTTGATCAGAACCTCAACTACATCTATCCTAAGCATTTCTATGCTTATATATAGCACATAGAATTTTGGCACCAAATAATGAAATTAAAAATACTATATGGAAAGAGCTGATTTTGACTCAGAATCATCCTAACA
The DNA here is from genome assembly GCA_028752905.1 of Cladorhizidae sp. MBARI D1340-BT2. Lineage (NCBI taxonomy): Eukaryota > Metazoa > Porifera > Demospongiae > Poecilosclerida > Cladorhizidae > Cladorhizidae sp. MBARI D1340-BT2. Next base: position 11,394,521 of record JAQNBH010000012.1, on the reverse strand, counting down.
CTTAGTATTAACATATAATGCAATCCATATTATGTGTTCACCTGTTGCGTTTGTAACTTTCCAATTCTCTACTCTTACTCTAAATTTCTACAGCCAATATCTGCCATATGCAGATCTTCTAAGTCCAACGATTTTTAAACAGATCTCACATATTTGTAGTTACTACAGTCACTTTCCATGTTCCCAACACCTTATGATATGTACAAAATATCAGTTGCCTTTAGCAAACATCAATAAAAGTGGAGCAGTGCTTCAGGGTATGCTACAATGCTGGATTGTAAATCTTAAAACTAATTGATAGTTCAACTACAGGAACTTGCAAGATGAGTAACATTCTCTATATTTGGACTGTAACATTTCTTGTTTAAGTTAGCTATGCTCGCATTTGAATTGGGCTGAATAATCTTGTTGCCTACTAGTTTGTATGTGTAATGTGCAGGAAGAGACTCAGCCAAGTGTCTAGCATGTAGCCAACTGTAATAGTTATTCATTACAAGTTCATTGTGACTCAACAAAAGTAATACTTTGCAATTAACCATAGTTAAGTGAGTAATGTAACCACAAATCACTATTATATTGCACTAGTCTACATCTCCCTTCTTAAGCTAGTACTCTGGAAGGTAGAAGGGAGTTATTGTTTGTTTGGGATCAAGTCTCGTTGGATTTTCAGTGGCTAGCTCTGAAGAAGATTGTGTTTATACACTGGTTCTGATAGGTTGTGTCAATAGTAGGGATGATATTCAAATGGCTCAATTTTATACCAGACTAAAATAGAGGGGGTTGTCACAAGATAATACCATGGAGGCAAGTCAAGCAAAGGTCAAAATGAGGGCAAATATAGAATTTACCAAAATATTTATACTCGCCAACAATGTCTAATAGGTCACAGGCTCAATCAGCCAAAACATCACAATGAAATGTATCTACATCACTGTGCCTTCTAACTTAGCTAGAGTGCAGTGCTCTATTCTATGTTCATAGAGTAGGAGGTAGTTCGATAGTGGAAGTTGGAAAAAAATGGTATGGTGTGAGGAAAACATGGAAGAAAAGTTAGGTTCTGTTTTTATGGACATATGGACATTACCAAATCCAGTAATGCATCTGTGCAGAGTTCATTATGTGTGCATTTTTGCATTTTTCTCTGTTAGGTCGGATCCCTATTTCTGTACTTTCATGAAGTCCTGCAAAACTTGTTGCATCATCAACCTTTCATCATATTATCTTCCTCATTGCTACCAAGGTGACTTCATTTCATACTTAATCAACCATTGGATACACTCATATCCTTCACCAAACAATCATTTCCACACCCTCAATATGTTCAGAATGACTAAAACCTGATAATGATTCCTAGCAAATAAGTTCTGTGTACTTATCAAATGATATTTACAGCACAGAACAACTCAAATTGAAAACAATTTACTCTTGCTTGCTGCTCATATATTATGCCACAATGATGCTCACATGAAAACTAAAAGTATACAAAGAAGTCAAAATTACACACTGAGAGGTCCATGCTTGATTTCTGGGTGATAAATGAAAATGAATGGACTTTGGCTCATCAAGCCTCGCAATGTTGGCTGCATGAGACAAATATTATTAATTATGAGTGTTTACATAGAAACTCACGTCCTTCCAAAACAGTGAATGATAAACTTTGAGAACTTGCTCCTTCAAGGTAAGAATAGCAATAATAATCTGTTAGTCTAGCTTGAGGCCTGATCGTGATGTTTACAGTTACCCCCGCAGGCAATGTGGAAAGTGTAAACATTGTAGAATCAAATGGCAGCGATCTACCATAGGAATATGGATAGTCACTTCTGCTGAACTGCAGCATTAACCGTTTTGAAGAAAGATACCTTGGAAAATTGTAGTGCTATATATACATATATACAAGAATAGAAAATAATCACTTTATATACTAGTAGGAATATTTGTAATTTACAAAAGAGGTGAGCAAAAGTTCATTTTCTAAAATATTTATAGTGTTCATTGTACCAATATCATTCATCTGGCAACCTTTCTTAGTCTTAACTAACCTTCCATGTTAATCTGGGAGAAGACCCTAGATGATTGATAACATTGAATTCTTCTGGAGCAGGAAGAAAGTCTTTTGGATCTAAAAAAATGTCACCATAATATTGAACACTTTGAGAATATTTGACCAGAAAAAAAATAATGGCAACAATTATACAAAAATAATTGACAAGTATCAACAGTAATTTGAGAAGCAAACTACATAAATACTATCAATCCACAACAACTATAGTATTGAAAACACTACTGTGAGCTTCATTAACTAACACCATATCAACTAGGAATAACACTAGTGTAACTAGCTGTACCCCCATCTGTTCTTCAACTACTAAAACTCTAATCACTCATTATCACTATTTTGTGAATGTAGTTTGACAGAGTTGGAAATCGTGTGATTGTTAGCCTTATGTTGTGAGTGGTTCTTGCTCTTGATTATATCTTATACGCTACAGTAGTATCGACTCTATTACTTGTAAATCTACGACATCACAACTTCAGATACAATGCAATGATAATGGCAACCAAAAAATTGCAGAAAAAAGAGAGTAACACAGAGAAACAATATTCGTGCATGCAGGGAAACATTACATGGAAGACAGACAGACAAACAGACCTGGTCTGCAAACCACTCCAACATCATCTCGATGGGATCTACTACATCTTCGAGCAGAAGGATTCTAAAAATCATAGTTGCACTCATCAATTATTTCTGCTCCATAACAATATAATCTCTTCAGCAAGATAGTACCTAAAGGATACACATGAGAAATTAACAATATGGAAAATATACATAAAAAATAGACACAGAATTATGGTTCAGTTATGTCTAGCCTGATATTGTTGTTGATGCTACTCTATCATTTAATGATGGCTACTTTTTGTTATATCCTAGTTGTCAAGCACCTGAGCAGTGATCGTGCTATCATCATTCAAAATTTTTAGCAAACATGCAAATCTAGAAGAGTATGTCGTTGTCTTTCACTTGGCCGGAGCACTTTGGTGGTTTGGGGCTCCTACTCCAATCAGTTTCTAAATGTTTTTTGGAGAAGTTTAGCTGTTCTGTGCTCATTCTTCCAGCTTTGAGCTTCTTTTCTTCTCTTTGCTCTCCATTGCCTTATATGCAAATAATTATGATCTTCCTGCCATTGTTTACTAAGATAAACTTGCCTACAATACTACGATATTATTGTTTAAACATGTACACTAGTATATTAGAAATTTTGTACGGACACAATAAGTGAGAGAGAATGCACTAATGAGAGAGAAGAAAACCATGAAATAAACGCATTTAATTCACAAAACCACCATGGTGATAGACATTCATGCACCCAATCCTCTTCTGAGAGAGAGAGCACCCTTAACTTCATATAATAATTAGCCTAGTTTTGTTTCAAATTCCACACATGAAGGGAGTGGGAAGGGGATGGGGATGACTTGGTGACATAATTGCATAATAGGTGAGTTGGAACTGAAAGCAATGGGGATGAGTGAGTTTTCCTAGAACATAACCCCTACTACTGTACACAACTGGCACCATAACAAATAAGGAAGGGAACCAGCCAGGAGAGAAGGCATGGAGATTGCTATTGCGGGAGGCTAACAATGCTTCCAATGAAATGTTAAATGTTTTGCATGACACATAAACGAGATACCATTATTTGGGAAAATATGACTCCAAAATATTTTGTGAGAATAAATTACATTGTGCCAAATTTTCATTGCTCTGTTTGCCCACAAAAAAACACAAAAGACTGATTGTTTGAAAGAACCTTCTATATTTGTGTCTATCTTGTCTACTGATGGATATGCTTGGTAGCTATTGGAGAGCAGCTAGTATGTGAACGAGAACCGAAATTATAATTATGCATTGTTAGACTTTAAAGTACTTGTCGAGAGACTTAGCTAATGCTGGTGTGACAGTGATGGCATTCCAATAGCAGAAACTAATTAGCTAACACAGGACACATGGAAACATGCTCATGTTCTTTTCCAATTTTTTCACTCTGATATTCTAATTATTTGTTCTCATAAATACTTAATGAGATATATTTTGGTGGTTGGTAACACCATTAAATTATATACTGTTTAGGATGTGCTCTTTCCTGATGGTTAGGAGGTCACTATTTGAACTCATCGAGTTTTTGTGCATTCACTTTGCAAAAGAGCAAATGAGTAAACAGTAACCGAGCTTCTTATACTCACTGTTGAGCACATATTTGCTGTTTAGCAGCTGTTCAGTTATTGAGTTCTAGTCACATAGCACAATTAACATAGTACACACCTACACTTTTTACTTTATGAATATATCAATTCAGAAGTCCCAAAGGAAAGTAAAGCCATAATGGAAACTCAGGTAATCATGATGCTCTAATGAACTGATCAATGAACTTCCCACCAGGGTAAAGGGCTTTGTGGTATATGTTAGACTTGTAGCAAATCATGACAACCTCATAAGAGCACAGCAGCAAAGTTTAGAAACTGGTTTCAAGTAACCGGCATAGATAGTTGACATTTTTGCCACAACTTTCAGCAGGAGTTAGGCTGGACAGACATCGCATAATCATAGGTAGACCTGAGCACCTAATGCTTGTGAATGGCCTACACCAAAGAAAAGTGATTGACCCTTAGTCAGGTTGGAGATATGATCAATATCATTTTCTGACATGGTGGTGGGTTAGCTAGACTAATTTTTAACTTTTGTCACTATTTGGATACAGCCTGAAGTAAAAGACAAGTTACCTGATCCTCTCCCCAATCGTGCATTACGTGAAATGCAAGCTGCACGCCTATAATTCAGCAGGCCACAGATGACATTAGCAGCATTATAATCAATTGTGTCACACACAGTTCCCCAGGTGTTGTTGTAGCTGACCTCCACACGGCCAAGAAAATTCAAGCCATGAATCGGAGAAATGAGACGGACTCCAAACAAAGATCTTTGAACTACAGAGGAGTAATAATTCATACTCTTATCCATATCCTTTCATAAATAATACATTAAAAACAAGAGGGAATAACTGCAATATAATTATTATCAGCCAATACTTGCTACATCATTTCTATACCAATAACAATGCTCTCCCATAGTGCCACATTAATAATTAAACTGCATTTACATACCTGTTTCATTAGTTTTAACAGTTATTGGGTTTGAATAGTAGCCTGGCATATGACGGTATCGGTAACCATTGGAACATGCAGAAAAGGAGACTTCCAACCTCACGGCAATGGAATACTCTGTGTCACGACTGAGATAATCGATGCGACCTTTGTATTCTCTCTGAATGGTATTTCTTGAAGGAAATATATATCGTCTTCCTGACCTTATGCCAGTGGTAGTATTGTACTGGATAATAAAATAGTATGCTCTCATTCCAGTGGAAAGAGTCCAATTAGCCTGAGTATGATTGCAAAGATGCAACAAAAAATGTAGACAAGATTGACAATAATTATAAGGAAACAAAAACATCAACAACAACAATTTCAAAAATCATTATAGCATTGACTATGAGGTGCATCACATTCAACATGTGGTGACTATAGTTTATGGGGGGTGGTAGGGGGGTACTCCCATAGCTACCACTATTATAACTGCAACTCAAGCAGCCATTTAATGCATCATCTCTCTAGCCAGTAATACCTAATCGGTAATTTGTATATTCTATTCACAATATTATTAAACAATAATAAGTGTATACATGCACCTATAGGTAGTAGTCATAAAATTCCTGAACTTGGACTTGAATGCAGTATTTGAAATAAGATGTATGATAATAGACAGGGTGAGAATTCTACAACTTTGTTGCACTAACAAAAAAGGAAATAGTTCATCCCAGCAAATATCATGTAGAGTGGGCACAAGTTCAGAGTTAAGTGATTAGAAGTGGATGGAGTCTGGGATGAGTGAATTGTCTGTATATATATATATACGTCTGCAAAGGAAAACTTTCTAAAAAGCTCTCCATTATGCTAATAGTGGCCAACCATGTCCTTGGCCTAGATTAACACTGGAGTGATCAGTTCAATTTTTAATGATATTTGCTGCATTCATCTTTTCAGCTATGAAATAATGTTAGCATATGTGTTGGGGCCCGTGTTCTAGGATCGGTCAAACCAACACATAGGCCAGGCACAGGCTGTTTCATTGCTGGAAATTTCCGTGTGGGAATCCAAGCAATCTCCTTGAATTCCTACAGACAATGTCACATTGGCATAAATCATCCATGACAGTAACACCCAGGTAATGGAATGAGAACACTTCTTCAGTGATACCATTTAAAGTTTGGGAGGTGGTGGTGATGCTTTCTGGAGATGATCATGCACTTGGTCTTGGATGGGTTCAAATGCATGTTGCTTGGTGACACCCACCCAGAAGCAATGTTGAAGGTAACCAGGTCTGTGTGATTGCATACTGGCAAAAACATAATATTATCAGCAAAGATGTCTAAGTCTGCAAAGACAGATTTTGTTACATGCTCTCAAACTTGCTAATAATGACCAAACAAGTTCTTGACCAAGGTCAACACTGGAGAGATCAGTCCATTCTTTTTAACACCATTTTTGGTACAAAACATTGGGCCCTAGACTCCATAGTGTGCTGTTAAAAGGTGTATTTGTTTTTATATGTAGCATATATTTCCTGGATGTATCAGAGAATCAAGAGTATCTTCCTAGCTTTAATATATAGGAGTTAGTCTATTGGATAACTATTATGTCCAAGAAAATAGTTCTACAAGATTTTCGATATAAAGTAGAACTTGCATGACTTCCCTTACATATTCAGCTTATCTTCCCAGTAATAATTCAAGCACAATACCACAGACTTTGGACATTGTAGGCACCTGACCTTGCAGCTATCAACTAACATACATCATTAGCACTGAAACAAAATTGCAGCTCTCAGTTAAATATACACATCTGAGTATGTAACATATCTATTTTATTACAATCATAATTCCTCACCACCACTTACACAATACACTATATAGTATGTAACCTTTCATTGGACTATGCATGTCCACTCTGTATTTAAATGCACTTGTTCATCAATAAAATCCAACAAGGTAATGCATTAGAAAATAAATATTCAGTATATCTCAAAGTATGAGACAAGGCTGAGAGACATCCATCTGAGGAGCAACCAATGAAGTGAACATTGAGACTCCGCTGAAAGTCTGAGCATGCATGGCCAGTGCACCAATAACTAAGGGAATCCTGGAAGGTTTAGTGATTTTACTATACTATTATTTTATTAGTTCATTAATTATAGGTATGGGCATATTTTTAATATATATATTGGAAATACAAATAAAAACTAATTCCCAAATTAAATAATGAAATTCAACTTACCGGCAATGAGATGATCACAGCAATGTTCAAAGTGGTGGTTTTTTCAACACGTATTTCTGGAACAGGCAATAAGCTCTCTGCAAATGATTGCAACAAGAACAAAATATGTTGATTCAATTTTGACATACTTAACTATGATCTTAGGTATTGTGTATATTTGCTGCAACTTTGTGATCCTAAAGATGACATTATGAGAGCCCAACAAAGACATCTTCACAGAACACATGCATGCTGCATTGTATAATATTATCACACGTGTTATCTTTTGCAAATGGGATACCAATGATATTTGGGAGTTTTTGTAACCTGTCTTGACTTGGAAGTAACTAATATTTTGCTGCAGTCAGTAGGATCACCATAACCGTAAATGACATAATTATACCTCGATTAGGAAGAGTGATAACTGCCTAAAGCTGAACATTAAATAAAAACATTAAAATAAAAATCTCTATTACTTACCTGGTTAAATATAATATGAGCAAGGCCACCAATAGGATGTGACCATTACCTGTGTTATATAGTTAGACTACTGTGTCTGCACAAATGCAAGTCAATTAGGTGAAGCAGTAGATATTTGGAATAATCATAAATATCTGTGGAATAGAGAGTTATATCGCACGTTCAATGTCTCATTGAGTACCCACATGAGTTTTTTACTTTTTAGTATGTTACACCTACTGTAAAATATTGATAATACTCTGGCTCAGGCCTAAACTTTCCAGCCAAGTCAGGGCAAGGAAAGTTCTTTTTCCTGGCTTGACCATGGAAATGTTATCACATGATAATCTCTCATCATATGAATTTTTTCACAACTCACGATTTATTTATCCCTAAAAGAGGAAAGGTTTTTTCGAGTTTTCTCAGCCATTTCTCTCGAGTGCTTCAATAACTTCTTTGGAATTTAAATAGGCATGCAGCAATTATGAGTCAGAGCACAGCTCGTGGACTTGTTACTATATAGCTAACCAATGATCCAGTAAGGGAGTTTACTCGTGATGATTTCTAATGAAGACTTCTCACTCCTATAAACAGACATTTACCCACACACAGTGAGCCCATGCCTAATAAGAGAATCTTTAATCTTGGGGTGGGAGGATGGGACTTTCCAGGTTGTAATATCATACTTGGCAAATTTTCACCCAGTCTATGCCACTTTTTACCTGGATAAATCCCCAAAATTTTAGGTCCAAACAATGCCACTAAAATTAATATGAATAAATTAGAGAATAATTCTCAGGCTCAAGAAAGCTCTGACCAGAAGAAGTGAGATCTGTACTGTATTAAACATCAAAGATTCCACCAAAGAACTTGGATAGAGTAAAATTAAGCACTACTTCCTCGGTATTCATCACTAAGAGAATGGGGAAAAAATTGGGAGAACAACAGATATAAAATAATCTTGATTCAGTGGTCTAGCAAGCATTCGTCAGTGTGTACCATAATTCCTCAATTAGAATGCACCCTTAATTACACCATGACCAGTTTCTATAAATAGATTGTGCCTACCATTAGACAACATGCCATTTACTATCAGTGAAATAGAATTCATCATCAATTAGATCACACACCAGCAGGAATGAAAAGTTTAGATAAAATACTACATGGTGTGGGGGGGGAAACACTTCACCACTGAATTGATAATCCAATCCTTCAAAGGTTGTGATGTTTCACTTGAGACGAATGCATCACATGATGGCAGCATTCACTATTTAAAGCATGGGCAAGTAGCAGAAAGTACTGCAGTAAACATGCCAGCGAGATTGTCAATGTCCACAGAAAAGATGATGATGATGACCAACAACAAAGCTGATATGAAGAAGGTAAAATAGAATAGAAGATGATGGCTACAACCATGGTTACCTTTTTGAGATCCAATGATCTCAAGCAACTATTGTGAGCTTGCATGTTAGTCATGTTTAAATAATAGAGTGTGTCCTTGAATAGCATGTTCCCTCTAATAGTACATGCAGCTAGGCAGTAAATGAAATGAACACTTTCTGACATGATAAATTGCATTATGGTAATTAGTTGCCAGAGGTATTTTGTTAACTATTCTTGTCTTATCCAATCTTGAATTCAAGAAAAGTTGATCAGTTTCTGAGTATTATTCTTAGCTTGTTCCAGTTGTTCCTCACTTGTATCTAAAATGCACTTTTGATATGCCAAGCAGTGGTTTATGTTCATAGATTTCTCGAAGAAATTTTCTTCTAGACTTCCTCAAACTTGCCAACTTCCTCTCTCTTGTATGCTAGCAACCATATTCTCTAATACAGATCTAGTTCAGGCACATCACAACTACCTGATGAACATAATGACATTCCAAACAGCATCACATCTACCCATTTGCTCTTTGAAATATTGTATATATCTTCAAAGGAAAGTTTCTCAGAGCATTTCAGAGATTTCAATGCTCAATGGACCTGATCCTATGGTTCAATCCCAGAAGAGCATACGGTTCATTTACATTTAGTACCATAAACCTTGAATGACTGTGGTACAATCTTCAATTATTGACAAAGTTAGGTTTCTGAAGTCGAAAGCCTCACCTCCTAGAAGACAGTTTCTTGTATGATTTCGCACAGTAAATATTCAGTGCAAGTTTCGGGTCTTGTAGATTTTTAACATCATTTTGCAAGTAACTGTAATTAAATTGGTTCTACTAGCCATCAATGGACCACTGGCTGTCCAAAAGAAAAATCCATGGGACATCAAGCCACAGCATTCAAGACTACAAAAAAAAATCTTGGAAAAATATGGCACTTTTAATGCATCCTGAGCCTAACTCACATCATCACGATGCCTACGAGATATATAAAGACAAAACTTTTTGTGATTTTAAAAGGACCACCCAAGAAAGACTATAAGCCAACCACTTTCCTGATTTTGTGTTTTAATGGAGGACCCTCATATTTGGTCTTTGTGCAGTATTTTTGCCACCCACATAAGATGGATTTGCCTCCCTTCTTACATGAATGTATATAGTAGAAGGTAACAGGTACGTAGTTTTAGCTTGGATTACACTATTTTTTATGTCTTTTGGGGGCATTTTTGCCACCATGTAAGATTGTCATGTACTGGATTTTACATTATGAAATCTACTGTGACAATGCTATTACTTCTCTTTCAGTAGTGCTGAGTACCTCTTGGTAGAGTATTATACCAAACAAAAGTGACATTAGGAACCTAGTGCCTGAGTACACCCTATCACTTCCTGGTCCAACCCTTCATATGGGGGCACATTGTGGGCAGTCATAAGGACAAATAAATATAAACAGACAGAGATAAATGGACAGTGAGAGAGAGACAGACAGACAGTCAGGGCAAAGATAAATTTTAGCATAGATCTCAGCCCTATTTGTGGTGTGTATATATGTGTGTGTGTGTCTGTCAATGTTTCTTTGTCCTCAATAAACATTCACACAAGAAGACTCAGGGATAATAGAGCCAGAAGGAATAAGGGTTACTCGACCAGAAGAATATGCATAGGGTTTTGGGAGCTTAGGCCATGCTTCTTAGATATGCCACTCCCTCATATCTTATCTGCCAAAATGGGGCAGATACAACGTATAACAGGGGAAAAACAAAGGCAGGATTTTGCATCCATAAGCCATGGTTCCAAACCAAGAAAATAATTTGGGGTAATTATGAAGTGGGATCTCGGCTCTAAAAAGTGTGGCGTAGTTAATTGATTGTTTTTCTACCATTTTAAGGGCTAGCATGCTATGATTCATGGACTAGCATGCCATGATTCATGGGTTAGTATAACATTATTCATGAACTAGTATCCCATAGTTGTATCACATGATTCATGGACTAGTATCCCCTAGTATCCCATAGTTATATCACATGATTCATGGTTTTGTCATGTGCATTTCACCCCTACCATTGTCTTATTAGTATTTTTTTTAACTTCTCAGTTTTCATGTAATGCCCATGAACACTATTGGTAACTAGGTTATAGCTAGCTACCATGGTTATTTTGAGCTGTATTCCATTTGGTTCATTCTGGTAGTGACACTTCCCATGACATGTAACAACATAACTATGTCTATTGTGATTAGTATGGATATATGGGTAGGAGAGCAAGAGAAGTTGGTGCATAATATAGAGATGTGGGTAGGAGAGCAAAAGAAGTTGGTGTAAAGAATGTATATAGCACATGGGGCAGAGTAGGATTGAAACAGTGACAAGAGGCTATTTGCATCACCTCCCTCCTTTAGGCCGACAGCTGCATTTTTTTATTTAAACAAAAAACTAATTTATAGCTCCATAGATTCTGTAAACTTCATGGTATGGACTTGATATATAGTTCAAACTATAGGTCTCTCTGTGCGCACTCTTTTAATACTAAAACATTTTTCATAGGTATAACTATAGCCAAGTTACTGGTACTAAAGTGGGGAGAACCTCAAAACTGGAATACCTGATTTTGCCACATAAATATTTCCAGATTGCCAAGTGATATATAGAGAGTTAAAATTAGGACCAGTGGCTAGAGGAAGCCCTACTCTATACATTGAGTGGTTTCATTAGGCACTACAACGTAAGTTCGTGGTCAAGCATGCGGATGAAAAATGATATTTTTAACGAAATTCATTTTACAAATGTGAGCTTGACTACGTACTTCATTTTGTACCACTCATTGCATAGAGTAGGGCTTCAGTCGGGGAAATTACCCTCTCCTGAGGCCTTCCTGCCTCAACGAATAATACTGGTTGCTTAGTAGTCCGAGCGGAGACTACTTCTGGTAATTTCCACCGTGACGCCTAGGAGCTCAGGTACACCACCAATCACCCCTCCTAGACATAACTGGACAAGCCGTACCTCCACCTCTCTCTGGGCCCTTTATGGTCTTGCCCCTTTGGCTCCCTACCCAACACTTGGGGAGATAAGTATTTGATTAAATACTCAACAAGTCAATGCCAAAGATACTACACATACAGAGTATAGTGTAACTTCTCTCTCTCTCTCAGAATGTCTCTCTACTCTCCTTATATACATACATTCAGTCACATGATCATGGTAGCCAATCAAATACTATAGTACATTCTATCTGTTAGCTTGGTCTTGGGTGTATTCAATTCTTGTGGTATTCATTGTAGTCTGTTCCCTTTTAGGTAATCTTGGTCTTGGGTGTATTCAATTCTTGTGGTATTCACTGTGGTCTGTTCCCTTTTAGGTGTCTTGTACACCCCATCAGGAAATGACCTATGTGATTTTCCTATCAGCTTAATTTAGCCCTAATTTCAATTCTCTGGCAATCTGGAGATATTTATGTGGAAAATCAGCCATCCAGGTTTTGAGGTTTCCCCCCACTTTAGCTCCAGTATCTTAGCTATAGATATACTTATGAAAAATATTTTAGTATCAAAAGGACCATACAGAGAGACCTATCTTTTGAGCTATATAACAAGTACATACCACGAAGTTTACATAATCCATGGAGCTATAAAGTTGTAATCACAAGTTTTAAAAAATGGTACCTATAGGCATCCCATCCCCCTTTAGCCAGATAATGGAGGGCCACCTTTTCCACCAAAAATACTGCCCCTTCCCAGTAATTCGTAATTCCTAGGGTGAGAAAGAGCTGAGTTTACAGTCAATGTTATTGTAATTTGACTATTCTTCACACCCTATGTGCTAGTGCACTTGATTTGGAATACCGAGATTGAAGCACATAACGGAATGGGAACAGTTTCATAATTCCGAGTATTGAATGCAAGTGGTTGTGGCATATAAAATGAACATCTTGCAATGACATGCCAAAGCCTCACAACACATCATGTATTGGTCTTAAGAATCGAGGACCATAAAAGAAGTAGGTGGTAAGTTATCACCACAGTTGCTGTCATAGTTAGGTTAACTATCACACTCCCCTCTAACTCCTCTAAACACAAACCTTAATGCATGGAAGCCTCTCACACAACAAGACCTGGACACACTCATCCATAACAATACCCTCACCAGTAGTTTTGAACACTTTGCAGGAAATTTTGTAGAAACATTTTCTTTGCGAAATAATTTTACGAAAATAAATTAACATGAAAAATATTTCATAGATTTTTCTACACCTCACCTGAACATTGTTTAGCTCTTTCTTGAGCCAACTATTGCAGAGGTTCAAGACTGAAATAGGGAATGTGTTTAGACTGGAAAAGCTTCAAATTTGAAATCCAAACTTGATACAGTATATATATATATGGGCTGAAACTTTTTTTGAACGAGTGTTCAATTTTTTGTTGGAGTCTGTACAGACTTTTAGTAGGTAATATTGTAAGTCTTCAGTGGGAGGCTTTGTAGGATGTACTCTAGACATGAAGCAGCTGCTAAACAATTTGGCTTCCTTCAGGGAAGCTAACTTGCACGTTACAAGCTTTGATATTTGACTCTGAAAATAGGCTTCCCATGAAGTCATATGCCATACTGTAGATTTTGTATTGGGGTGGCGGCAATTTCTAACCTGGTGAGTTGAAGGGGAGGTGGGAAGGGGGGGTTTAACTTCTACCACATTTTAAAGCAAGAGACCATAAGAAGCAGAAGCATGAAAAAAGTCGAGACTTCAGGTTTAGCCAGATATGTCCTATGTGGTCTTGCCTGATGGCTACACCGATATAGTTTTTGGTAAAGAGTCTTGAAGTTGGAATGAAAATGACAAAGTATTAATAGACAAAGTGAGGTATATTCTGTCTAAATCTCCACTCGTTCTTTGTAGATAATAGTCCAAATCACTATACAAGGATTTACAGAGCTATTAAAATCAGGGGAACCACCAATGATTTGGTAGGTCTGAAGTCAAGTTAAGTTTTATTTCTAGTTGATCTGTAGAAACCTATCCTAGGTCCAGGATTAGGAAGAAACCAACTCCTAACCACAAGTGATGTAAAAGATGTCGACACTTCTAACTTCTATGCACACAGCATCCATCTAGGAAACCCTTCTTCTATTCTGCCACTTGGTTCACAATAATGTTGCTAGGCCTTCACATCATGTCACTTGAGTTTGCTTTGAGCAATTCACAATACCTGCCGCATCATGTCACACCGCTATGTTTCCATGTGTGTTATCCCTGACAATCAAGTCCCTGGAGGACTCGTGGGATACATCCCATATATCAGGGAGGTTTCTCACTGTCCCAACAAGTTTTCCTCGTTCATTTCCTACTTTCTAGAATTGTTGCCGAAACGCAAATAAAGCCCAGCCATGCAAGATGGCCGATGATCTCAAATGATGCTAGAATAGTCTACCCAAGCAAAGTGACACAATGCAACCCCATGTTCACAATATCACAAAAATGACGTGTTGCTCGGCATAATATTGTGAACCAGCATTAAGCCTAAATTGTAATTAGTGTGGATTAGCACTTGTACTGAGGAATGCACAGGCACAAGCCAACTGGTCAGCAAATGTAGTAGGCCTCATAGTAGCATGTGGGTTTCTTCGATGGGTTCTTTGGTGAATCTACCATATTGCTAAGACACTTATAAGATCTTTTTTACCTGTGACTTCATGTGAACAAACGTGACAGCTAGTCATGTCATTAGAGAGTATTACCATATTCTAGGATGTGGGTTTCTCGGAATGGGTTCTTCGGCGAATCTACACACATTGCAAGATAGGTTCTATGACTTCATAACTTATAGGATCTGTGACTTCATGACAAACGTGACAGCTAGTAGTGGTCTCATTAGACATATTCTAGGATGTGGGTTTCTTGGATGGGTTCTTTGGTAAATTTAGACAAATTACTAAGACACTTATAAGATCTTTAATACCTGAGACTTCATGTCTACAAACTTTACAGCTAGTGGTCATTCTAGGATAACACCACATCCTGGCTTGTGAGTTTCTTGAAGGTTCTTTGAGCCACTCACATGATTCTCCCACATAACCTCATTCTAGGGTATTTTAGTTCTCTAGGCTTAACCACTGCAACTAACCTAGCTCTTACTCTTTCCTTCCCTGATGGTTAGAGAGAAACACCTTCTTGAGCTTTGAGCTTTTTGTCCAGCTCTTCACCACCAGGTCTAGCCCGGTTAGTTTCCTTTCTTGGCATCTGACAGTGCCTTCCCCAGAGTGTTCTTGTGCTCTAGACAGTCTTCTCAGGAGTGAGGGGTTGCCATCTACAGTGCATCGATCAGTCATCTTCTTTGCCTTTGCAGACTTCAACTCCTCAACTCAGCAATCCTCCAAGTGGAATAAACCACTGACTCAGCTGTCATCTCAGCTAAGTCAGGGTTTGACTGTAGTTCATGCTACTCCTCTCTTAAGCTTCTAGCTTATACTATCAGTTCATCTTCCAGCTCAGGTTGGTCTGGTTTAGGGATATGCCTTTGTGGCCGTGGTTACAAACACACTTCCAGGTTTAACGACCTGTAAAAGCTTCCCTTTCCTGAAAAATGAAACTTCGTTTCTGGGTTGCTATTAATCTTGATTAGTCTCAAATAGCTGGGTGGGGTTAATTTTTGTGGGTTTCACCTTATAGGCTAAAAAAACGAGCACCATTCACAAATCTACTAATGTATTTGCAATTTAAAAATCCCAAAAATAAGCACAAACTCTAATACATTTTTGTGATTTTATATGTGACCTCATGGGGAAGATGTGTTCATCTATAATCAAATGTCAAGGGATGGCAGCTAACTTTCCCTAGTTTTGGTACAAGAAAGCAAGAAAACTTACAAGTTTAGCTGCTAAGTTTAAAAGGACTAATCATAAAAAGGATAAATGTGTGTGTGGTGTAGACTTTGGAGCTCCATAGATTCTACACACTTCAATGCTAAAAGACAGGTTTCTATGTGTGCTTCTTTTTGTTTAAAAACATGCATAGGTATAACACTGCCTAAGTTACATGCATATAAAGTGGGAACTTGAGTGCCTGATCCTCTGTAGGTAATGCTACTTATAGGGTACTGCTAGGCAGCTGTAATTACTAGTGTGGTTAGAGGAAGCTTTTCTCTGCACTACGAGTTTTCCAAATAAGCAAGCCATGCCACTAAGAATGTTGTTTACTCACTTTTTGTGGTGGCCACAGGCTAAGTGGCTAAGTGCTGATCCTATGGCATATAAAGAACTGCTTCCTGTAAACACACTTGAAATCAAGAGCAGCCAATTCAGGCAATCAATTTTGCGCCGCCCCTCTGAACTGTATGTAACTTTGGCATTCCCCTAGCCCTAGCCCTAACCAAATGTAGAATGAAATGAGATCAATCTTTTGAGCTGTATGTAAAAAGTGTGCAGAATCTATGGAGCTCCAAACTCATAACCACAATTTTTCTTTTTTATGGCCAGCCACCTTAATGTTTGTGGTCTAATTTATGATATTATACTTTAAGCAAGGTTGATTAATGTACATTGGTCATGTCCCCACTAGCATTCAGAAATAGAAAGTTATTGCTTTTCTTGTCCTGTGAATGAGCTACCGCAGACCTGAAGGAGACTTACAGTGCTGAATAGAAAGAAGGGTAGAGCTAAGGGTGAGGCAATGGCAGAGATGTTGCAGAGATCTCACAGGGTAAAAACAAACCTGGAATATGCTTCCATGACCTTCACCCCTTCAGTCGCATGTGGGAAGCAAGCCAACAAGCAAAAAGGCAAGATAGAATAGTTGACAGATAATGAATGTCCAATTCGAATTAGTAAACAAACAAAAACTTCTCAAAATTAACAACAAAGCTTATAATTTATAATTTTTATATAGAGTCCCTCTAATCTACTACACAATAACACTCTGGATTTCTATATAATCACCATATGACAATCTTGTGCTTTCTATATTTTTTGTTCGTACTTATATACCTTTCGTGCACACAAGTCCAGCATCATCACTGTGAGAGGTGCAAGAATGTCTCTCTGGTCCCCAACCATGGAATATACATTGATCTAAATATTCCTCATTTCCTCTACAGTACAATTCACTCATCCATATGGGCACTTCATCAGCAGCTCTGCCAGTTCCAGCGTTAAATGTTGGGCAAACTACATCGGAATATCCCAACATGCTAAGAAAAGAAGTAAACAAAGACGGAATCAAAATTTGATATGTTTATTTTAAAGGTATCTACTATAAACAATGAAAACATTGGTGTCCATATGCATTGTAGATATAGCATATTTATTATGTGTTCTGTCCTTTTGCTCCTATTTTATTAAATCTGGTACAATTTTCTTCAATTCGCTAATCTTGAATCACTTCATGATAGGTATGATAAGAAAATCATAAATTAGCCATGCCAATACCCTGTGTGGTTATAGTTCCATTGTCCTATGACCACTGAGCATACAATATGCAAAATTTGACAATGGAGCTAGCTCATATCATAATTATAACTGTAACTGTGTATACATAACTTTAATAGTTATGGAAATGTAATACCTTACCGGCAAGCCACTCTGCCATCATTAGTACTCCATGAATGGTCACAGATTGTTCCCCAGGTGCCGTTGTAGAGAAGCTCTACTCTGCCCTGATTTTCAAACAAAGTTTGTGAGCTTTTAAGTCGAATATCTTGGATATTGGTTGGTGAAACAGTAGGTTGACCTGGAAAGAGCAAGAAAATTGTTTTAAAAAATGCATCCTTATAATTATGATTGTCAAAAAGTGAAAGCAAGGAACATAGCTACATCTATATACATCTATTTTTAACATTGTAGCTAGCGATTTTCAGTCTTGAGTTTATTTTTTACAAGTAACAAAAACTACAAGATCTACACGGAAATGGCTAGTAGGGAATATGCATTGAAACAGAACTAATAATAAATAGCTAACCCAGATACCACGGAACAGGACTTGCCAAAATTGAGGTGGAAAGTGAGAGCCAAAACCAGAAAGAGAAGAGCTACTTTCATGATGCAATAGCAACACAAATAACTCTTAATTATCTAAGTCGTTCAGCAGGCCAAACTCTCGTACGTCGCCGGAGCGTGCAAATTTGGAGATGACTGAAATGATGCTGGTTTATAAACCAATCCACCTCTATCCAACCCCTCCCCCCCATCCCACCCACACGTAAAACGTTCTTCCACCCCTGGGGTTAAATGATGTCGTTGTCCACTAGGAAAAACCCAGGCCTGTCAACACCAAAAGACCGGTGCGGCCGATCTTGAACCCCCCCCCATCCCCCCCGGTGTCATATGGTTTTTTATGGCAGGCGCTGTCATCCAGCCCTCAAAGAAAGGGTGGAGGAACTGCTGTCGCTGTAACCGAACGGGGAAGTGCCGTAATTGTTCCTGTGTGAAGACGGGCCGGGCTTGCACGAAGTGTCTTCCAGGGAGCCATGGTTTGTGTTTCAATGAGCATGCACGTTCTCCCGTACCAACCAACCAACTCATCGCTAACCAGCCTGGACCCTCTATCCCTGTGCACGCAGCTCCGCCTGCTTCCATACGAGCTCACCATTCTGCTTTAGCACAGGCAAGTCTCCCAGCTCCTGCCGCCTCTATGCAAGCTAGTCATCCAATTCCACCTGCTTCCTCTCCAGCATGTCACCCAACTCTACCTGCCTCCTCTCCAGCCAATCACCCAGATCGATCTGCCAGAAAGCCACCTCTTCCTCCACCAGCCCCTGGTAGTACTACACCAACTACCCCAGCCCCTGTACTCCCCGGAACTATTGCCTCCCCCCTCCCTCCATGGTCTTCTATCTTCTCATCCCGAACACCCTCCCTTCATCACGTCCCAAAAGGTGCCAGGGACGCCTGGGCTGCGCTAGTACACACCGTTTTCTCGGACATCAACAAGGACCTTACTAACCTGGACAACTGGCGTAAGTCCTATATGCTCTAAATGCATCTTGGCTAACCCAATAAACGGGAACCGCTTACATTGGCGGGAAACCCTCAAGATTGTAAGAGCCTGTATTAGGAGGTGGAGGTCTGGTGATATTTCTGGACTCTGGGCTGACCTCATGTCTGCTGAGGAAAGGCATTGCAGTACACGTAGAAACCTAAGAGTTTGCCCCACCCTGACGCGCAACGAATTTCCAATATCAGGCGAGCCAAAAGAGCAATTGAGGCCGGCCAGTACAGAAAGGCAATCCAGGCCCTAACCTCTGAGGGTCTTGCCCCAGCTTCTTCCGAGATCCTGGAGGAGATGGTGGCTAAACACCCACAATCTCCCCCTCCTCCCACCCCTCCCTCACCTGCCCCACCTCCACCCAACATCAGTGAAATTGACGTCGTGAAGGCCATACGATCTTTCCCAGGTGACTCGGCCCCAGGCCCTTCTAACTTCAGAGCTAACCACTTTAAGGAAGCAGTTTTCTGCCCTTCACCCGACTGCGGCAACAAGGCCCTTCGGGCAATCACTGGAACTGTGAGACACCTGTGTGGGGGCAGGGCACTCCCAGAGATTACAGCCAACCTCTGTGGTGCCACCTTGCTTGCCTGCCGGAAGAAGGGAGGTGGCCACCGTCCAATTGCGGTTGGTGAAGTACTCCGTCGCCTCACATCAAAGTGTCTGTCCCGGGCGGTTCAATCAGAGGCCCTCCGTGTCCTTACACCCTTACAGGTCGGGGTTGGGGTGAAAGTGGGATGTGAAGCTATTGTGCACTCGGTCACTCGTACCTTAGAAGATCCTAATCTCCCTCCCAACTCCCGGTGGTCCCTAATGTTGGATTTTTTTAATGCCTTCAATAGTGTCAGCCGGGAGTACATGTTTGAGGAGGTGAGAGCACACATCCCTGCGCTGGCAGCCTGGGCGGAGTCTTGCTATGGCACCCAACCACTCCTCCATTTTGGGAATAACACCATCCTTAGCAAGTGTGGAGTACAGCAAGGAGATCCACTTGGTCCCCTGTTCTTTTCCCTAACTCTTCATCCCATTGTGGAGAAAATTAAGAGAGAGGTACCAAATTTGGGTATCAATGTGTGGTATTTGGATGACGGGATCTTATGTGGCTCTCCTGACGACCTGCTGAAGGCTTTGAGGATCGTTGAAGAAGAAGGTCCCACCAGGGGTCTGCTCCTAAACAGGGCAAAATCCCTCCTCTTCATCCCTGGAGATGCAGACGCTTCCGTCAACCCACTTCCTCCTGAAATTCCCATCTCAAGATCTGGCTTCTGCCTCCTTGGTGCTCCCATCGGCCCTATGGAGTATTGCGAATCCACAGTTAAGAAGCGAGTCGAGAAGATCAGGGCCTCCGTGTCCAAACTACGCGACCTCGACGACTCGCAAATGGAGACTACCCTCCTCCGCTCCTGTATCTCCCTACCCAAATTCAATTTCGCCCTCAGATCCTGCCCTCCTTCCCACATTCACCAAGCAACTTTAGCTTTTGATGAACTTATGAGAGAGACCCTGTCGGATCTGGCTGGAGGACCACTGACACACTGGGCATGGCAAAAAGCATCTCTCACAAGCTTCTTTGGTGGCATCAGCCTAAGATCAGCATGTCTTCATGCCCCTGCTGCCTACATTGGCTCCCTGGATCAGTCACGAGTCTTGATTGCCCGGATCATGAGCCGTCCAACTCCTACCTCCAAACACCTCGCGGATACTGTCACCAATTTGGCTATATAGGGCTGTGGTGATGCCTGAGTGGGCCACTGTGGATGACATCGAGGTTCCTCTCCGCCAACGCCCACTGTCCTGCAAGATAGACCAGGCCTCCTACAATACCCTCCTGGAGTCTGCTCCTGACACCCGCTTCCGAGCCCTTGCTCTATCTTCAGCAATCCCCCACGCAGGTGACTCGCCGGATGTAGTCCCATCGCAAGCCCTAGGCTTGCACCTCCACAACTGGGAATTCAGACTGTGTTTGAGTTATTGGCTTGGTCTCAGGATGGCGGACACTGAATACAAGTTCCCTTTCTGTGCCCAGGACAAAGTGGCTGACCCCCTTGGTGACCACCAAGTAGGCTGTGGAGGAAACGGTGAGCGGATCCACAGACATGATGCCCTCAGAGATACCATCTTCTCCGCAGCACAGTCAGCTGCTCTGGCCCCAAGGAAAGAGGTCCCATCCCTGATTCCAGGAACAAGGAGCCGCCCAGCAGACTTCTTCCTCCCAAACTGGTGCGACGGTCGACCAGCGGCATTAGATGTCTCGGTCATCTCTACACTACAATCACGCACAGTAACTGGAGCAGCTGAACACCAAGGACATGCACTGAAGGTAGGTGAGGAGAGGAAGATGACTGCCCACCACGAGGCATGCCAGTCTGTCGGGGCTGTCTTCGTCCCACTCATTATGGAGACACTAGGAGGCTGGAGTGAGGGGGCTGCCCACACCATTACGAGTATTGGTCGTCTCCTTTGGGCAGCGCTCAGGATCACCACCCGCAGAGACAACCCGCCACTCGTTCCAACGCCTCTCCATTACACTATGGAGAGGAAATTCCACTCTGTGGACAAGTCGGCTCCCCATAATTATGCTCTGCTTGGGTGGATGGAACTATATAACTCTTCCCCCCCCCCAATATGTACTTGAAATTGTGTCATATCGAATTGCGTAGATTTTCAGTGCCAATAGACTTTCGTTTGCATCCATTATAAGTGTAGATATATCATATAACAAGTTTGATAGCAAATTGAATAGACTTTCATTTGCATCCATATAAGTGTAATAATAATTATTATATAAACTTTGATAGAAAGTTGATCCTCCTGGAGAACAAGTTTGATAGCAAGTTGCTTCAGGGAGCTACTGTATGGAGCTGCTGCAAGCCTTACACATCCACTGTTCCTCAACAGGTGGTTGAGTTAGGCCTACACTCCTGGTGGAACCAATGATTGCAGCCATCGCAAATGATCATGTCCCCATAGTCTTCCGGCATTAAGCATGTGCAATATAGTTCAATCCACTGGAACGGTAGTGAATCGCCAATGCCAGAGAGATGTTTGGGCATCTGGGTCACTTTGTTTGGAGGAAAAGGAACTAAACTCTTACTGTGAAAACACCTAATAGACGGAATAAAATAAGATTGTACAATAATTATGTCATGTGATGTATATATAATGGGTCACCGATATATAACTGCTACTGTGCCTTATAATAATAATTTTATTACTTCATCAGGTGAGGACGCATTACTTTCTGGTCAAAAATAAAGAAGGATGGACCCCCCTCGCCTAGTGCCAAATGTAGTGTGAATGCAATGGCAAAAATTCCACAGTCAGTGGAGCCCACTTGCTGTTGCACATCGGCCATAAAGACAATCATTTCAGAATCTTCATCATCGTTAACAGTGTCTACCAAGGGACAGTATAATTGGTCAATTTAGTGACTCAATGAAGAGCTAAGATGGCCAGTCATATGGCTCTCATAGATCCTGACTTGATCTCCCTTCGATGATGTAACACAACAGTGGTTTCCATCCACATAATGTATCTGTATGGATTCTTGGTTTTGTGGGGACAAATCCATAATTCTGTGAAAAAAGACAATTTTGCAAACCACCCAGGGATGGAAATTGCTCTTTGAGGATTCTTTGTGCAAGGTTCACATGTTCATCAGTGAGCTGTTTCCCTCTCTTGAGGTCTTCCCTAATGCTTTTTGAAAATGTTAGGGTCTTGCTTCTTTTCCTGGGCTGGGTGAAGTGGACCTCGCATGCTTCTGTGATGGCAGTTTGTTCCTCAATCCCTTTACCAATTCTATGAAGGAAAATTGGCATTCAGACTTTTTTGTGTAGGTTGGCATACTGCTTACCACTCCTCTTCAGAGGTCCTTTTAAAGGGACACTCTCTGCCACAGGAGTTTCCATCTGCCTTCCATTGGAATGCTCCTCTGGAGGCTGCTGGATATGCCTCTCCACCACATTCCCATCACTCTTGCTCATCAGAGTAGTTTGCACTAGATCACCTACATGTAATTATAATATGATATTGCAGCAGTTTCTATTGTACAGAGACAGCTTTGTATTGATTGCATAAAATATTCAACTCACTCTCCTTGGGTCTTCTGGATGGTGCTGGTATTCTACATGCTTCTCTACAAAACCTGACTCCCTTCTCTGCTCCTCAGATGATGCTTGATGGCCTGGACACTTCAACAAAACAAAAATACATTGCAATGGCAGTTATTGTACATTTCATCTATTTTTTTCATTTAAATTCTCTTAGAAAGTGTGTGATACAAACATAGAGTTAGATAACTTTCATTTCATTCTATATAATTTCTATAGCTAATATATATATATAGCTGTGCAGTTTTCTTCTTGTAAACTTTGAGCCTGTTTACATTCATCTTCTTCTTCAAAATTGTCCCCTTCAATGTTTGGACTTCATAAACACCTTTACCAACATGCCGGTTGGGGCCGAGCCGCTTATTGAAGAACTTTCCCCCTATCATCTCTTTTTGTGCTATGTTTTCAACAAAGACATGGACACCTTCATTCATCACAGCAGGTGAATGCTTGAGATCGCAGTGCTCCTTCTGCTTCTTTTGAGCCTGAGAAATGTTGGAAGTGGCTTTAGAAACAATCTCCTTCTGTATTTCAAATAGGGCTTCCATTGTGTCTTCAGCATATTCCTAAGAAAGTTCTAGATCGAGTTCTTCTTGTGGACAGAGTTCTACATCAATAGGCAGACGAGGATGATGGCAAAACATCATGTAAAAAGGAGAAAATTTGGTAGAGCTCTGTCGGGTGACTCTATAGCTGAATAATATAGGGTCTAAAAGCATATCCCAGTTAGTTTGATCTTCATCAATCCTAGCAACCAGAGAATGGGATAAAGTCTGGTTAAATCGCTCGGTAAGCCCATTTGTTTGTGGATGATAAGCTGATGTCACCCTGCGCTGTGTTTGTGTTTTTGCAAAGAGATGCTTAGAAAGTTGATTGACAAACTCACGACCCTGGTCTGAGATGATTATGTTGGGACAGCCAAAGCGACAGATCAACTGCATACATATATAATATGTTTCATATATCATAATGCCCTTTGTAGCTATTGTTATGCCATTTCTTACCTTGTAAATAAAGTTAGCCACACCAGCAGCCTCTTTTGATGGAAGAGGGGTAGCTTCTGCCCACTTTGTGTAATAGTTAAAATGTACTTATTTCCAGATGGAGTCTCAGTTAATGGTCCTATGAAATCTATTCCAAGCTGATGCCAAACCTGAATATAATAGTATGAGTACAAATTAATTCTATAATGCCAATGTTTCCATTTGTATAGCATTTTTTACGTGATTAAAAGCATTTACTGTCCAACTTCCTTACAAGGATGGACAGTATCAAGATGCTCATGGATCTGTGATATAAGTGTAAGAGATCTTACAACTCAATCAAAAGACAGATTCTAGTCTATCCATCATAACACCACCCAACAGATACAGCCAATCAGAACACACACACACGAATGATTACATGAATAGACCATAAAAGTGCACAAGGGTGGGTGTTAAATCAAAGTGTTAATGATGGCTTCTTTCATAAGTAATTCAAGTTGGGAGGTTATAATGAGCTAATTAATAATTAATTATATGTATTTATAATCTGAAGGTGTAGCATTGCCTTTTAGCAGCTGCTTAAATAATTATTACTATGGTACCAAAGCTAGTTGCTTGAACATTTAGAATTACAAGTTGTTACATGATGCAGCTGCAAACAAACGCAACTGCAGTAGTTCTATTTCATAGAAAGGTAGTGATATTTTTGGTACCTTAGAAACAACAAGAATTGGATGCAGAGTTCCAGAACTCTTTTTCAGTTTTGGTTTGCTATGCTGACAGCGATCACAGTGCCCAATGTAATACTCGACATCATTGTGCCAATAGTACTTCAGTGTAAGTGCACTAAGAACTCAAGTGATTCCTGTAAAAGTATCTATCATGGCATTCAGAAAGCTACATTCGAATAAGTTGTACTTCAGTTATAATACCACACAAATGATGCTAGCAGTCAATAGGTTTTAAACTGGCTTTGTTGGCTGGGGCCAAAGCAGTTGGACAAATCCTCAATTTCAAAACCTCAATTTCTACTATCATTTAAAAATAGTTTTTAATTTCTTAATATATATTTAATCCAAAGGTTCTTAACTACAGTATCTAATACAGTGCAGCAGACATCGCTACTGCTAGTTGCCCTGTGTGTGTGTGTGTGTGTGTGTGTTGTGTGTGTGTGTGTGTGCTGGGGCTTGTCAGACCAAGCGTATGCTACTAAAGCTAAATGTTAATTCTTCTAGCCTGGGAATGCACAGCTAAAATTATTACAAATTGACTAGTATATAATATGAAGACAATAGAATTATATTATAATTACAATTATGAAAATTATACAGGATATAGCTACTATGTTACAGTTAGCTACACCAACCTAGGTGTCCATCTTCATGTATTACCTTCAATAGTCTCTGCTTTTCTTCCGCAGTTTCTACCACAAGCCTCCTCACTGACTTGACGTTAGTCTCTTTTTTCGCTTGGTTACCGATATAATATAACCGACCTTCATGGACATTGAAGTTATTTGCCTTTCTTCTCAAGCTTCTTTTATAGTTGTGTGTGCTATCTATAGGATAGTTTCCAGAATGAATAAATTCAGAGAAAGAGAATTTTTCTGCCATCTTTACAACATAGCTGGGACATAATTCCTCGCCCCCGGATGCTTATGCTCATCGGTTAATATCCTAGTGGACGAAATATTACGTCCCTAGGACGTATACCAATAGGGACGTTATCCGTTATGATACCAGTGCGGCAGCTCTTGAACCCCCCAGTATTTGGTAATCCGGGTCACCAAATCCTTCTTCGGGGGTTTAATTATCACAACAACCATGATAGGGAAGTGGGAGATATAATTATAATGAAATGCATTAATAAATATTACAGGGAGTGACGATGAAGAACCTGCGTGCAATATTGGTTTGATGGAACCTCTAGCTGGAGCAGGATCTGAGATAGAAAGTGATGAGGAGGAGGGTAGGAACGACAAAGAGGAAGAGATTGGCAGAGATGAACAAGTCCTTGAAGTACTGACTCGGGTACAATTTTTAGCAGATGTAGAGATCGAGCCAACTGTATCTGACACAATGGAGAAGGAACTTGTTACTAACTTCATGGATGTTGTATGTGGTTGTGAGAGCTGACATGGAAGAAACTGTTCTCTGCAATTTTCTCTACAACACAGCTGTGACATTCGTTCGCAGTGTGCTTCCCTCTCCCGCAATGAGCTGGATATGGCCATGCTTGGACAACTGATGGCAAATTCAAACTTAAGTGAGAATGCCGTCACTCCCTGACAAGTAGGGGGGGAAAACTATACAAAATATCATCACCGCGATCGACAAGTATGTCCCAACATGTTTAGCTTTTTGCATATATACTATTGGTGAAACATGCTTGAAGAACCTGGTCAGGCCTTCAAGGTAAACCGACTCTTACCTCGCATACATGGAAACATCAAACGACTCCCGAAACATGCACTTTTGCTTTCTTCTGTGAGAATACGTTGTCCGTTTTCTGTTAAACTATGCTGACCAGAATGCTCTTCTTCTATCCTGTCACATTCCAGGCTATATATAGCAGATCAGATATAAAAATTTTGCCATCTAGCGTATAAAAGCGAAGAATTTGGAGGGTATATCATGAATCTGCTGAGTCTGCACAATGTGTTCATGCTGCTACATACTCCACTTTCTGTAGGCTATGGCAGTCACTCCTTCCAGCAGTTATAAAAATGAAGCCTATGTCTGATTTGTGTTGGACTTGTCAGCAAAATAGTACAGCGATCTTTTGAGCTGCCAACTGTTCGGATGTTGAAAAATTTGCTACCATACGAGAAGCTGAAGAGCATCTCAGGGTTGTCCAGCTAGAGAGTCGTTTTACAAAACTGTGCGTGATAACTGTAGGCGACAAGTGATTAGTTTTTTCTCGGCTTGTGACATATTTTCACCCCCACCACCTCACTCTAAAGTTCCTTCCAACTCGAACAATCTTGCTGTGCACTACTCATTCGATTATGCACAGCAAGTTTGCTACCCATCTGATCCTATGCAGCCCGGCCCTATCTTTTTTTTTACTCCAACATATTTGGAGTTAACTGCGAATCTCTCCCTCGACAGATCAATTTCCTTACGGATGAGGTTGGGTACTGTGGAAAAGGAGCGAATGCAGTGGTGAGTCAGCTCCATTATTTTTTCGAACACCATGGTCTTGGCGAATATGAAATTTTCCTCCATTTTGATAACTGCACTGGTCAAAACAAAAACCGCTGTGTATGCAGTATTTGATGTAGCGACGTTTGACTGGAAGGCATTCAAAGGTAACTCTGTCATTCCACGTAGTTGGACATACTAAATTTGCGCCAGATTGGTGTTTTGGCCTCCTAAAGTGACACTACAGAAGGACTAAGATTGGCAGCTTGAAAGATATCGCACAAGTTGTTAATGACTCGGCTGTGTGTAATGTTGCTCAACTTGTTTAATCTGAGGATGAGACAATTATTGTGCCAACATTTGATTGGACTGACTTTATTGCCCCTTACATGAAAAAGGTTCCTGGAATAAAAAAGTTCCATCACTTTCATTTTGATTCTTCGTATCCAGGGGTAGTAGCTACGAAGGAACATTCTGATAGCAATTCTACAAACCTTCAGATTTTGAAGAATCAGTTGTCAACCTGCTTTGATGTGCTTCCTTCCATTGTTGTTCCTAAAATGTGTGGTGTGTATAGCTAATGGTTACATAGATATGTGTTGTTTATAGCTAAAGGTTACATAGATATCTGGTGTGTACAGCCAGGGTTTCTATTAGAAAATTGTCCAGGGGGGGGGCACCTGGAGGAATCTGGATATTAAGATTGTGTATGCTAAACGTTACATAGATAAGTGGTGTGTATGCTAAAGGTTACGTAGATAAGTGGTGTGTATGTTAAAGGTTACGTAGATATGTGGTGTATATGCTAAAGGTTACATGGATATATGGTGTGTATAGCTAAAGGTTATACATAGATATGTGGTGTGTACAGCTAAAGGTTACATAGATATGTGGTGTGTATAGCTAAAGGTTACATAGATATGTGGTGTGTATGCTAAAGGTTACATAGATATTTGGTGTTTATGCTAAATGTTACATAGATATGTGGTGTTTATGCTAAATGTTACATAGATATGTGGTGTGTATGCTAAAGGTTATATAGATATGTAGTGTGTATGGTAAAAGTTACATAGATATGTGGTATGTATGCTAATGGTTACATAGATATGTGGTGTGTATGTTAAAGGTTATATAGATATGTGGTGTGTACAGCTAAAGGTTACATAGATATGTGGTGTGTACAGCTAAAGGTTACATAGATATGTGGTGTGTATAGCTAAAGGTTACATAGATATGTGGTGTGTATGCTAAAGGTTACATAGATATTTGGTGTTTATGCTAAATGTTACATAGATATGTGGTGTGTATGCTAAAGGTTATATAGATAAGTAGTGTGTATGGTAAAAGTTACATAGATATGTGGTATGTATGCTAATGGTTACATAGATATGTGGTGTGTATGCTAAAGGTTATATAGATATGTGGTGTATACAGCTAAAGGTTACATAGATATGTGGTATGTATGCTTAAGGTTACATAGATATCTGGGGTGTACAGCTAAAGGTTACATAGATATGTGGTGTTTATGCTAAAGGTTACATAGATACCTATGTTGTTCCTTGTATAGATATCTATCAATAACATATAATAGTAGTATGCAGAATATTCCACTAGATACATCCATAGCTAAATGTTTTTCATAAAACCAGAGGGACTGTAAAGAATTAGTCTTTATACAGTGAAAGCTATAGGTAGCTTCCTACAATTGTAGATCATCTAATAATTATAAGTTAATTCGCGTACATGAAAGAGAAAGTTGTAGGTAGCTTCCAACAGTTGTAGAACAAGAAAAGAAAAATAATATAATAATTTAAAAAATAGTAATGTTTTTAAAATATCTTTTATTGTTATCATAATAATTATGTTTATTATTTACTATTTATTTATTTTTATTATTGTTATATATATTATTATATATATTATTTATTACTAGGGATTGGACCACGACTAGTGTTAGGGATTGGACCACTAGGGCTTCGACAATTACTAGGGTTAGGGCTTGGACAATTACTAGGGTTAGGGCTTCGGCAATGACTTGAGTTAGGGCGGACCATAACTGCACCCATGACTAGGGTTAGGGCTTGGACAATGACTCTGGTTAAGGCTAGTCAATGACGGGATTGGACAATGGCTAGGTTTCAGATTTGTACAATGACTAGGGTTATGGCTTGGATAATGATAAAGTTAGGGCTTGGACAAGGACTAGCAATAGGGCTTGGACCATGACTAGGGTTAGGGCTTTGACAAAGACTAGCATTACGGCTTTGTCAATGACTAGGGTTAGTGCTTGGACTATGACTAGTCTTAAGGCTTGGACAATGACTAGGGTTGCGGTTTTGACAATGACAATGGTTAGGGCTTGAATAATGATTAGAATTAGGGTTTGGAACATGTCTAGGGTTTTTGCTTGGACAATGACTAGGGTTAGGGCTTGGATAAGAATTAGCATTATGGCTTGGACAATGACTAGGGTTATGGCTTGGACAATGCCTAGGGTCAGGGCTTAGACAAGGACTAGGGTTAGGGCTTAGACAAGGACTAGGGTTAATCACAGCTACATCTGCAGTGTGTCCCTCTGTGTGTGTGTGTAATACAGATTCCAGCAATTATTACATAGATATGTGGTGTGCATGCTAAAGGTTACATAGATATGTGGTGTGTTACTGTATGCTAAAGGTTACATAGATATGTGGTGTGTATGCTAAAGGTTACATAGATATGTGGTGTATATGCTAAAGATTACATAGATATGTGGTGTGTATATCTAAGTGTTATACATAGATATGTGCTGTGTATGCTAAAGGTTACATAGATATGTGGTGTGTATATCTAAGGGTTATACATAGATATGTGCTGTGTATGCTAAAGGTTACATAGATATGTGGTGTGTATGCTAAAGGTTACACAGATATGTGGTATGTATAAAAAGCTAAAGCTTGCTTAGTCCTTTCCTTGTATAGATCTCTATCAGCAGAGATGGTATATCTACATATAACATAAGTAGGCAGAATATTCCACGAGATACATCCATAGCTATAAAACCAGAGGGACAATATATAATTAGTTTTTATACAGTGAAAGCTATAGGTAGCTTCCTACAATTGTAGATCATCTAATAATTATAAGTTAATTCACGTACAGTGAAAGAGAAAGCTGTAGGTAGCTTCCAACAGTTGTAGAACAAGAATAAAACTAAATTAATTAAAAAATAGTAAATATCTTTTATTGTTATCATATTATGTTTTATCATGTGTCTTATTTTATTTTTATTATTGTTATATATATTATATATATTAGGGATTGGACCACGACTAGTGTTAGGGCTTGGACAATTACTAGGGTTAGGGTTCGCAAATGACTTGAGTTAGGGTGGACCATGACTGGACCATGACTAGGGTTAGGGCTTGGACAATGACTCTGATTAAGGCTATATAGTCAATGACTAAGGTTTGGGATTGGACAATGGCTAGGGTTCGGATTTGTACAGGGTTATGGCTTGGATAATGATAAAGTTAGAGCTTGGACAGGACTAGCGGCTTGGACCATGACTAGGGTTAGTGCTTGGACTATGAGACTAGTCGTAAGGCTTGGACAATGACTAGGGTTATGGTTTGGACAATGACAATGGTTAGGGCTTGAATAATGATTAAAATTAGGGTTTGGACAATGTCTAGGGTTTTGGCTTGGACAATGACTAGGGTTGGGGCTTGGATAAGGACTAGCACTATGGCTTGGACAATGACTAGGGTTACGGTTTGGACAATGACTAGGGTCAGGGCTTAGACAAGGACTAGATTTAAGGCCTAGACAAGGACTAGGGTTAATCACAGCTACATCTGCAGTCCCTCCCTCTCTGTGTGTGTGTAATATAAATACTACAGATTACAGCAATTGTTACAAAGGTATGTGGTGTGTATAGCTATTGGTTACATAGATATGTGGTATGTACAGCTAAAGGTTACATAGATATGTGGTTTGTATGCTAAAGGTTACATAGATATGTGGTGTGTATGCTAAAGGTTATATAGATATGTGGTGTGTACAGCTAAAGGTTACATAGATATGTGGTATGTATGCTTAAGGTTACATAGATATCTGGGGTGTACAGCTAAAGGTTACATTGATATATAAAGGTTACATAGATATGTGGTATGTATGCTAAAGGTTACATAGATATGTGGTATATACAGTAAAGGTTACTGTACATTGATATGTGGTGTGTATAGCTAAAGGTTACATAGATATGTGGTATGTATGCTAAAGGTTACATAGATATGTGTTGTATGTAGCTAAAGGTTACATAGACATGTGGTGTGTACAGCTAAAGGTTACATAGATAATCGTTGTCCAGTGAGCGGCGATGGTATCTGTAGAAACAGATCAGGCTGTTTTGTCCAGACCAAAACAAGGACATCACTTGCCCTGCCTCACGAACCAAGGCCCACTGGTACACTGTCTCCAACTCGAGACACCAATGATACAAGTGTCCCACCACTGGCGAAGAAGAGGCATATCTGCACCATCTGCAAACAAGCAGGACATAACAGCAGATGATGCAAAAAGAACAATTAAACTTGCTTGTGTACATTTCAATTTTTATTCCTTTTTTAAAATTTTATACACTGTTTGCAGTACCATCAAACTTTATACACTAGCAAGTCTATAGCTAGCTGGTAAATAAAGGTAAATAAAACTAAAAGCCAACAAGCTAAACTTCCATGCTTACGAGTTTTGATGCATCCAATTTTCATTGCTTATGAGTTTTGATGCTTTAGAATCTTCGCTCTTTCATCAACCTGGCCCTACTAGCTTCTTAACTTCCTTATTTCTTGCTTAAACTAGCAGAATAACTGTTCTCTTTCTATAGCGAAGTTGGATATACGCCTCTTTTTAGTAGCACGTGCAACTCTCTAACCACAGCACAGAGTATACGGAATTGACCTGGTTGAAGTAAACTGTCATTAAAAACGTCGTTTTTCTATGCTTGGGCATTTCTTCCTGGATGTTTAAACAGTCATATCCTGGCAACGGTAGCGCCTAGAGCTATGATCATTTTGAAGGTAATTGAATGCACTTTCATTTAGTATTATGTTTTAATATAAGCTACTTAAGATCTAAAACTCTTTTGTCAAGCTTGGGGTTTAGCTAGAAGAAGTTAGGGAGAGACTGTGGTGGCAGCAAATTACCAAGGTTGGTATCTGTTAGGTCTCTTGTGGTTGGAAACTCGAACACCAACCACCAACCTAGGTATTTGCCTATCTTCAACCACCATCCCTGGCATCTCAAACTATTGAATCATCACCCAACTCCCATCAGTCACCCTCTACATCATCTTCCTGTGGTACTAACTGGTAGACCAAGGAAGTCTGGTCTTTGCACTGTTGAAGGCTGTGATGGCAGTGGGCACAGCAACAAAGCAAAATGGAACCACAGCCTACGCGAAGGCTGGATGTCCCATCTTCCATGCTCATTCCTAACATTATCAAACAAGTCAAACTAACTCAAGTGTAGGTATTATTATCATACTGGTAATATTTTTTATCCCTGCAGTCTCGTGGCTCAATTTTGTTCACACACTAAGACTGAAGCCACACCTCAGAGCTCAATTATTAGCATGCACGTGCATTCAAAATTATCAGTGCTCGAATTGTCTCGTTCCTCTTCCATTCTACTCTATATACTTCAGTGAGTAAAGCAAGGTAATTTATGGTATATTGCTACTAATTACTTTTAGCTTAGCTAGCTAGCAAAAATTGAAACTACTCGAGAATAAAAACATCATGTTCAAGGAGTAAATATTTATTTACAGGTAGCGTTTTTCAAAACCTACCTCTTTCCTGATTTCATTGTGGTTAAACATGCAACTAAGGAACTCTGAATGATCTTTCAGGTTAGATATACCAAGGAAATATGGAGGTTTTTATCAATGTGCATCATAGATCTGACCAAGCATTACTACTGCAGTAATTTTATAATTGTATAGACCTCCTGTTGCAGTCTTCTCAACAGGCCCTCGTGTCAATTTTTCCTCTTGTACAAAACCTGAAGTTTATTAATTTGGAAGGAAGTGTGACATACCACACCCACAATAATACTAGTCTCTAGCGGGTTGGCTACTATTTTTGGTGGAATTCTGTTGATCATAAGGTTGTGGACTGATTAGTTTGAAGGAGGCAGCTGTCTCCACCCACACCCAACCATACTGTACTTTGACTCTTCTGCCCCCAGAAAAAGTTGGCACTTTAAACTTAAAATTTGCTTTTTAGGTGTCTGAAAAGGAACTCTATGAATTCCCCAGCTTTCCTCAGTTAAAATATATATACATGTATATATATCATGAATTAACATGCCAGAAAGCTCCTTCAATCATGAGAGTAACTGACTTTACAGCCTTGTTATTTCTTTAGCATTTTTCAAGTAAGAACTACTTAACTTGGACTATATGTAGCTGCCATTATTACATGAAGTTACATGCTTCATGTTGTAGAGACAAGTATCTATATAATTATAGTAAATAACTTGTTTACATTTAGGGTAGGCTGCATATAATCATATAACTACAGTGTGTGAAATAACCTAACCTAAACCTAAGCTACATATATATGTTCCATCCAATCTATGAATCTGCCCAATCTATAGATTGTACTGCACAATCTATGAATGCCCATCTATTGCCTGCCAATCAATATACTTCAAAACATGGTAGCATATTAACACCCTTTGCAACAGAGAAAGTGATGATTGCAACTGAGAGTGTAATGATGTAGAAAAAAGTGATACCGAGAAAAAGTTCCACATGGACTTGGCAGATAAAGAACTGAGTGACATGGCAAGTGTAGAACAAAAAAAGATATTTGAAGAATTCTGCAAGGAATGCTATGGAGGTTATGGCAGTGACAGTTCTCAAGGATGTGCCAAGAGCAAGACCATAACAATGGCAAAAGGAGCAAAGGCAGTGAGAATACTGAAAGGAAGTCATAGAGAATGAGACTCACAAAGATAATACACTTGATATTGTCAAACAGGTCAGCATAGAATTCTGGCTACCTGATCCATTCCTCAGCATCAGAGACAAGAAGTTCTTGAAGACGGAAATTGGTTAAATGATAGGCATATCAATGCTGCACAAATACTTCTGCAGAAGCAGTCAATAGTCTGCAGAATACTCTACTTGGGCAGGTTAACCAGTGGAAAGAAATGAAATCAAATGAAGTCCAGCTAATCAACGAGAGCAATAGGCATTGGTTGTGTATTTCAAGATGATGTCAGAGTATATGATAGCCTGAATACCACTAGATGCTCCCTTACGACCAAGTCTGATGTCACAGTACATTTGATGGAGGCCCAAGAACAAGTGGGTGCAACAGACTGGCCTCTTTGCAATAGCGACTGCAACTGCTATCTGCCACGGACTTCCTCCCTCACTAATGAGAACTCACTTGAAGAAGTGCTTTGAGAGTGGGACAATGACAACATTCACTGGACTGGATAACATTCATCAAACTACCCTCTCAAAAGAACAACCTGTTCACTGTAAAAGTATAAAATTACTTCAACTATTTATATCTATAATGTATACTTTTTCAAATAGCGTAAACGACCGATTATCAACTGCATTTCGAACTTGCTATTATATCTCGGCGCTTAAGAATACCAATCCAACATTATGTTTTATGTCTACTACTTCTGTAGGAAACTGTTCTACAACCCTATTGTTAGTTCCATCCAATCTATGAATCTCCATGTCTCTGCTGAATCGGCCCAATCTATGAATTCGTAGATTGTGCTGTCCAACCTATAGATTGGGCAGATTCATAGATTGGATGGAACATATAATGTTCCATCCTATCTATGAATCTGTTGCAAAGGGTAATAATAAGCTACCATAAGTGTTAATAATCTACCATGCTTTGAAGTGTATAGATTGGCATTCATAGATTGTGCAGCACAATCTATAGATTGGGCAGATTCATAGATTGGATGGAACATATACATTCATACCCTCGATCAAAATATTTGTATACAAATATTCAACATTATGTTGATAAATAACTACATTCATATTTTGTAATTCATCAAAATTTGATGCTAGCACATGCTAGGAAGATGAGCTTATTCCTGATTTTTATGCTGGTTGTTGGCAGGAATCTGCCAGCAATGAGGGTCACTTTAAAGGGGGAGGGGTCACCATATAGTGCAACACCTGTCATGCAATTCAGGAGCGGATCCAGGAGGGCCCCCCCTTAATTCCTCCCCCCCCTTTTTATTAAATGCTGCACTCCATCCTATGGAAAGTAAGAGAACCTGCCGTGATGGTGTTTCTGGCTGTGCCACAAAGCGACTGGAATAAAAGAGTACTTTTCGAGGACTAGGTGCTATAGCTAGGTAGCTAGATTAGCTACGGTAAGCCTAGAGCCATCTTGAAATGGTTAGCAATTTCTGTACTATGTAGCTAGCTAGCTATTAGCCTACTGCAACATCTAGCTTAGCTAGTACTGTACCAGTAAAGCAATGCAAGTGGAAAGGAGAACGCGAACAGACTCTGACGCTAATATAAATGTTACGCGCAAACCTCGAATTTGCGCAACGTATGGAGACAGAAGAAATCAAGCAGACCTTAGAGAGGATGCTGCATAATGGAGTACTGAATCCAGAAGCAATAATAACAGAGCCTTCAGAGGGGTATGTACTAGCCGTTAAAGATCAAGAAGTTAAAGGAGGCGGTTCAAATGAGAAACCACGAAAAAGAGTCTGGAGGAAAACTCACCCCAATCGAGACATCTGTCGTAGAGGATGTCCAACCAGCAATGACTGAGAGTTCAGTCATAAACATTGAACCATCTGTAGAAACAGATGAGGAAGTTGCGATGGAGCACCCCATACTCGATTCCAAAGAGTCAGAGGAATCACAAACAGCAGATGAGGTTGAGGAGAACCCATTTGACTCCTTTGCAGAAGAATTGTTTGGAGTACATCGACCCCATCGCAAGAATTTGTCTAAGGCTCAGAAGAGACGTCAGGATAGACAACGGAGGACTCAGCATCAGGGAAAAAAGTTAGGAGAGCTTCAAGATCTAGATCCTAAATTAAGAAAGCTGGAGGAAGGCGATAAGAACAGCCGTTTTTATCGGAAGAATGGAATTCTCTTCCGAAAATGGATTCCCAGAGAAAGTCAAGGAGAGGAATATGAGCAAATAGTGGTACCAGGTGGGTACAGGAGAAAAAATATGCTGAAAAAGTGGCGGACACAAGAGAAAGATCAAGGTTCTATAGAAGAAACCTTATGTGTAGTTGAATCAATGAATGAAGAGAACATAGCTGAATGGAGAAATGAAAATATATAAAGTGAATTGAATATTGGAAAACAACTGGATGAGAAACAATGTCAGGAATTACAGGAACTACTGAGAACATTTCCTGAAATTACTTCAAACAAACCAGGAAAGACAGAATTAACTTATCACAGTATACCAATAACATAAGAGAAACCAATTCGACAACAACCGTATAGGATACCGCGAGCATACCAGGAACAGGTGGAAAAAGAATTGCAAGAAATGTTAGAGCATTATAGAGCCATCCCGGAATGAATGGACTTCACCTATTGTTGTGGTGAAGAAAAAAGACTGAGACATACGAATATGCATCAATTACAGGAAGCTGAACGCCGTGACGAAAATAGATGCATACCCAATGCCAAGAATTGATAACATATTGGATGAGCTTGGGCAGGCAAAATACATCACTACACTAGATTTAGCTAAAGGGTATTGGCAGGTACCAGTGAATCCACAGGACCAAGAGAAGACAGCATTCAGCAGCCCACTTGGACTTTTTCAGTTTAAAAGGATGCCATTCGGACTTAGTGGAGCGCTAGCGACTTTTTAGAGACTAATGGACAGAATTATTAATGGACTGAGTTTTACCAATGCTTATCTAGATGACTTGATCATTTATAGTTCAAACTGGCAAGAACATCTATCACATGTGGAATAGATATTTATGCGATTGAGGAAAGCAGGATTAACGATCAAATTTAAAAAATGCCAATTAGCTATGGAAGAGTGCACTTACCTTGGACATGTGATTGGAAAAGGAACCACAAGACCAGAACTGAAAGCTGTAGAGATGTACCCAGTACCTGTTACCAAGAAAAATGTTCGATCATTTCTAGGATTAACTGGCTATTATAGGAGATTTATTCCTAACTATGCTACAATAGCGAAACCACTCACAGACTTAACACAAAAAAGTGTACCAGAAAGAATTCCATGGAGTGTGAAGTGTCAAGAAGCTTTTCAAATGTTAAAACAGACACTACTGACTGATCCAGTAGTCAAGAACCCCAATTTTAGTAAGGAATTCATCCTTCAAACAGATGCTTCTGATGTTTGAGTAGGAGCCGTATTGAGTCAGCTGGATGAAAATGATCAAGATCATCCTATTGCCAGGAAACTCTTACCAAGAGAGCAGAAATATGCGACTATTGAAAAAGAATGTTTAGCTGTCAAGATGGGAATCCAACATTTCACAGTTTATCTTATGGGAAAACCATTTCGAATTCAGACAGATCACCATGCCATGCCGTACAATGGTTAAACAATTTCAAAGAGAAGAACAGTCGATTGACTAGACAGAGTCTAACTCTACAACCTTTCATCTTTACAATTGAACACAAGAAAGGAAAGGACAATGCTAATGCAGACACCTTATCAAGGATGCCAGATTATATGCTGCACACTTTAGAAGGAGGAGAAAATGTGGCAGAGCCAGAGAGACAAGTGCATTAGGCCAGCTGTATGTGGCATGTAGTAAAACATTAGTTAGCTACAGGCATGCTATAACATGTATAATACCATGTATTTACCTATAGTCTTACTCTATTACTTAACTCTATACAAGCACACTCTCTCTCTTTACAGATTCTTCACAGTCTGATAATGGTAGGGAGTTTGTCAACCATATAATTTGGGACCTTGTGCAACGTTGGCCTGGTAAAGTTACGGTTGTCAATGGACGACCACAACACCCGCAATCCCAAGGTGTCGTGGAATGCGGCAATGCCAAAGTTGAAGAATTAATTGCATGTCGCTTTAGTAGTTGCAATGATGTAGCATGGTCACAATGGTTACCAGAGATTCAGTGTAAGTTTCTTAACACTATAGCAATAGATAAGATATACCATTATTCATTATGATTATTGCAGATCAACTTAATACTTGTGTACATGATACAATGAAGTGCACTCCATATGAGTTGGTGTATGGACAGCCTCCTCGTAGCGGTATATTTCCTGGCAACAATCCTGGACAGGTGATGGAGGAGGATGTACATGACCTTACTAATGAAGATGGTATGCGTAACAATACTTTAATGTTCCATCTAACCTTCTAAACCACTTGCACTACCCAGTAAATAATGATGGACCCTCTGATGAACCTTCAAATCCTGGTTGTGGACACTCGAGCCCTCCATCTCCACAAGCAACAGATGCTCTGGTGTATCCCACAGTGATCTATATAGCCCATGTAATAAACCACAATACTCTCCAGCTCCCAGTGGTGAACACTGACTCTTCATTTTTTTTTTCCCATTTCCCAGTGGTGACCGCTCTCAATCTGACACACTCTGATCCAGCTACCAGTGGTGAAACTTTAACTCCAACTATCCCAGTGATGAAACTTTGGACTGTGTCCCTCCTGTGGTCCTCAATCAATCAGAACCAGGCTCTTCATCACAAGGTAATTTTTCCATCACTCCGTGGTTCTTCTATGCATATTACCATTCATTGACAAAATAATTGCATGTTTTGTTATTACTCAGGTGATAGTCCCTGTGGTTTATTGTTCACCAATGTGGAAACCTCTGACTCTACCAGAGAATGTATCATTAAAGACTCTGGTAATCCATCTCCAAGTGGTGAACACTCTGGCCCTTCAACTCCACATGATGACCAGTATAATCTCTATAACAGTGATGAAACTTTGGACTGTGTCCCTGCTGTGGTCCTCCATCAACCAGGCTCTTCATCACAAAGCCATTACTCAATGATACTGTTTTTTCTATAGCTATGCACAATACTTATTCATTGACATTCGTTGATAATCATTGCACATTTTGTCATTTTATTTACTCATATCAGGTGATAGTCCCTCTGATCTATTGTTCACCAATATGGAACCATCTGACTCTACCAGAGACTCGATCAGTAAAGAAGACTCTTGTAACAAGATTGACAGTAGTGACAAAGGTATTGCAGTAAACTTGAGTACATACATGTAAACTTTTATGTGTTTAATGTAGAAATGGTGCTAGCAACTAGCAAGAAGCATCTCAGTCAACGGCAGAAGGCAGATATTAACTATCGAAGAAATGCAGAAAAATGATTGCAGCTTACAATACCAGAAAACGACATAAAGCTGAGCCATTTGTTATTGGTGACAGAGAGTCAGCATTACAATACCAAGAGTTGATAGAGCATCTACTGACTTACGGTAGGCTGCCTTGTATTGTAGTAGCAGTTAGTGGGTTCAAGCAGCGACTGTATTGTTTGCGATGTCCATTTGGTGTCCTGAAGAATTGTGTGTCAGAGTCTGAGTTGGAGAGCTATTGTGGTCAATTGGAACTAGAAGTGATTGGTTGGGGAAAAGAGCGTCTACTATCCTTACGTGAAGCTACAATGAAATTTAATCCAAAAAATCATTTCCTGTAACTGTAAAACAGGATGCAATAGCAAGCGGTGCTCCTGTAAAGCATCAAAGAAGATTTGCACCAAGCGATGCCATAATGCATTGCCTTGCTCCAATGGATGTAAGGATGAAGGGAGACATTAAGAAGAAACCACTGGAAGTGATCGATATAGAGAGCTACCCTGATATGCTAGCATCTACCACATCCACAATATGGTTGCCAGAACTAGCTCTTACTGCAAGAGATAAGAAACTGATTGAGAACAAAGATTGGTTGAACGATGGCGCTGCTCAAAAACTTCTAAAAACTGAATTCCCTCATTTTGGTGGATTACGAGCTACCGCAGTAGTAGCTATTATGTCTGGAGGTCCTCTTTGTGGTGATGCTGTTCAGATTGTTAATGTTGAAAACAGTCACTGGATCTGTATAGCCGTAGATATGAATGATTCGAGCAATGTCAAAGTTTATGATAGCCTTTTCAATTCTCTACCACTATCCACTTGTCAGCAGATTTGTGCCCTGGTGTGCACTAGCAGCAAAACAATCACTCTGCAATTCATCACTATGCAAACACAAACAAACAAGAGTGACTGTGGTGTATTTGCTATAGCTTGTGCTGAGGCACTATGCCATCAAGATGATCCCTCCACTCTCACCTGGAATATTTCAGAAATCCGGCAACATCTTCTTGATTGCTTAGAAATTCAAGAAAATGATGCCCTTTCCTCTCGAAAAGAAGATAACAAAGCCTCTGAAAAGCATAAGATGCATCGTGTTTATTGTGTTTGTCGAAAAACCTGGAATAAAATGGACAGAATGGTTCAGTGTGAAAAATGTGCAGAGTGGTACCATCAGGATTGTGTTGGGACTCCAACAAAGTTTTCCTGTCCCCAAAAAGCAAGTGGATATGTTCCAAATGCCAAACTGATAATTAACAAACTA
This sequence comes from Cladorhizidae sp. MBARI D1340-BT2, assembly GCA_028752905.1. Lineage (NCBI taxonomy): Eukaryota > Metazoa > Porifera > Demospongiae > Poecilosclerida > Cladorhizidae > Cladorhizidae sp. MBARI D1340-BT2. The sequence continues at coordinate 11,353,474 of JAQNBH010000012.1, read as the reverse complement.
ATTCTATATACTATGAATTTTATGTAATGAATGTTGTTAATGAATGTTGTTACAGTTATTGGAACTAAAAATTTTTTTAAAACATTGAACAGTATAACTTGTACCTAGCCAAGTGTTCCATCCATTTGGGTTAAGTCAATGGTGAAACATTACACCATATTATATTTTAGGCTTACAAGCTCTACCTAATATAACTTTTTGTGGGTAAATAGCTTGACCCTCATCACCAGTATGATTAAATATATCATATATCTAGGTACATTGTAACTCTGCAAGTGCTCAATCCCAGGATTGAGCAACTCTGCAATGCTCTATCCCAGGATAGAGCAACTCTGCAAGTTTCAAACGTTTCATTGCTCCTTTATTCATGTAGCATTGTATATACACTAGTATTAGCTTATGGCTATTTGTGTATCTTATTATTATATATATAAAATAAAATAAATTATAAAATAAAGTGCTCTATCCTGGTATAGAGCAACTCTGCAAATGCTCAATCCCCAACTCATCAAGTGCTCTATCGGGATAGAGCTACTCTGCAAATGCTCTATCTTGGGATAGAGCAACTCTGCAAGTGCTCTATCCCTGGATAGAGCAACATTGCAGTGCTCGATCCCAGGATAGAGCAACTCTGCAAGTGCTCGATCCTGGGATAGAGCAAATCTTAGGTTTGCGCCCGCTCAATCCTGGGAATGTGCGCGCAATCCCAGGATCGCGCTGGAATCTTGGAATGAGCAGCTCAATCCTGGGATTACGCAAATTCGAGGTTTGCGCGTAACATAAATACTCTAGGATAAACTTTACTTCACACTGATCATGATTTTTCCCAACATACGTATTCTTTTGGTAATTACTTTACCAGTTACTTCCTGTGAGTGCGAAAGGTCTATCAGTGTGTTACGTTTTCTCAAGACTTCTCTTAGAAGTAAGTACGATGCCCCAGGAGCGGACTAAATGCACTTGCAATGCTACAATACCATAAAGACATTAGTATTACACCGGAAGAAGTGGTTGAAGAATTTGTCATGCGTCAACCTCGCAAAAATTGGTATTATAAACCCTTGATTATTGCTTTATAGCATCAAACTTCTGTTTCTCTGCACATATTCTTACATTACCCTCTATTCAACGGAACATTTTTTTTAAATCAGTTGATTATATCCACCATCAATACTACATGAAATGATTTAATGGTAATAATAATGTTAAAATTTACCATCTACAATACATAATGTAAATATCTGTTTGAATTTACCCTCTAGCTATATGCTATACATAACAGTCAATATACTGAATATGACGTGGTAGGTCACTGACATGACAGTTGGTAGGTTTTAGAGGGCTTTTGAGGGCACAGGACTCATACCTGTGGAGAATATATACAGTATATATAATTATCATTCACAACTGAAAGAGCGATCATGAGAAAGTGTGGGTGGTCATGCAAACTCTTCCTGCATGCAATAGCCTGCAAATCCCCCCCCCCCCTTAATAAAATCCTGGATCCGCCCCTGTGCATTGCACCTGAAATGCACTGTAATGCCTGCTTAGACAGGCACTCCATCCAGTGGAAGGAGGGGGACACTGTTTTCTCATTCCATTCTCAGATAGATCACAACTAAGTAAGACCATTATTTTTAGCCCAGATATTCTAAATTGCAATCCTCAGCTGTCTGCCTCACTGAAATCAGTATCCAAAATGAACTGAAGATAATGGATAACAAGGCTGTCACAGTTGTATATATGGAGGTGACTGTTTCCTTGCAATCTGCACTCCATTCTCAGATAGAACACAATTAACTACTCCAATAACAATTTTAGGACTATTTATGATAGAATGAACTGCCTCCTCAGAAGATCATTGATGAGAGGGGGATCACTCCATCCCGCAGTAGGTCACTCTATCTGTGATCCCCCAGGTCAGTGTAGCCTAGTATTTGGTGACTGGGAGTCACTGAGAACTAGGATACAGTGACCCCATGGTCATTTTAAAGGGAGATCACCAGATACTGCAACAAGTACACTCCATCCTCAGATACATCACAACTAATAACTTGGCATATACTCCAGTCACAGATGCTTTATTCACGTCACTTAAATCAGCTCAGATGAACTGACTCCCAGACGACCATCGAATAGTTACAGGGATGTCAATAAAACCGGACCAACCGGACCAGTCGCTCCGCCAGTGAGTATACCAGAGATGCCAGTTAACTGCTGCCTGGCAACAAGTTCTGAGGAGCAGCACGCTCACAGGTAAACTCATCACTAACACCACTTTAACTTTGCTATGAATACATAAAAATTATCAGATTCTAACAATTTTTTGTTGGCTTTCCAGTCAATGATATTACACGCATACAATGCTCTGGGGTTCATTTTGAATCATGTCCAACAATATATTTTCCTATGGGACAGAATTGACTGAATGTATGTGATGTAATAATGCAAGTGTCCCATTTGGTCTAGAGTTTGTGGGAATATCATTACATCACTTACTATGGTATATTGGACGCTGATGTGATAGCTTGTTTAACCCTTAAGGGCTGATTGCAGATATATCTGCATGCGTAGCATGTGTGTTTTACTTCCTGATGGTAGAGGATATATCAGTGTAAAAATCACAACTGGTAGACCTTATATTTTTTAAAAACTTTTCTACAGAGCGTGCTGTGAAACTAAGTCAAACTGTTGGCTAGCAAGGCAATAACTAACCCTACTCTACTAGAATAACACTGCAGTTGCTGAAACAGAGTGGCAAGCACCATCGTGAAATGGCAAGACTTACAGCGGCAAAGTGTCGTTGTCTTCTACGAATCTACAAAAAAGGCTAAAAAATTTGATTATTATGAACTTGACAATATGACATTACGGGATGGGGTTAGGAACCAAGTACTGGGAGAGTGCCACATTGACTGACATCACCAAGAGCTGGTGAACTGAACAAAAACAAAAAAAACAAGTTACAGTATATGGCTAGGTCTAGCTGAAGGCAACAAATAATTTCATAACAGTGCTCCATGAGAGAACTATTGGCTGCCATACTAGAGCTTGAAGACAAAGGTATTAGTAAAAATGACTGCTATGGTCATTTGGCTTAACACTAAACACTAGCGAGGTAGAGGAACAAAAAGAGTTTTGTTTACTTTTGGGCTAGCTAGCATATCAACAGTGTTTACCCGAGAGAGCCATCAAGCCATGAAGAAGGCATTGGCTCTTGCTGTTATGTCACATACTTATCAAAGTATGGCATACAGTGCCATCATGTTATATTAAATTTTCAGCCCTAAAAACAGATAACTTGCTAAGCAGATTTTAAAAAATCATAGTTTTTTGGTTGAGCACAAGTAAATGATTCAAGATAGTAGGATTATCACAGAATTATACAAGGAGTCTATATTATGCACTTGTAAGAATGTACATACAACAATTATTTTATAACAAGAATGAAACCATATTTTATATAGCAAGTATGAGTCATGGAAGTACATCACAATACAGTATATTATGACACCTAACAAGCTCCAAAGCGTATGTTAAGCCTCTTAATGCTTAGCGCACAATAACTGGCTTGCTGGTGTTACAAACTAAGTGATTGGTTCTCATTGAAAAAGAAAAATACAAGACATTAGGTATGCCTAGAGTGTGTCTGTCCCCAGAATAATCTTCATTCCCAACCAGACTCTTTCACCAATGGAGGTATCCAAATTGATATGTTAGTCATAAAAAAATTCTCTAAATAAACTCTAATTCCTTCTTCCAGCTCCAACAAGTTCCTTTCTTTTCTCATCATTTCTGAAAGAATTAACAGAGTAAATTGTTGGACAAATGATGGTTGCGTTATTTGTAACTAGGCGCAGTTATGCAACTGCTGTTTTGCAGGTTTGGGTTAGAAGCATTAGTTATATATATCTACAGGTGAGGTTTGTAACTTTAGCTTTCTCACAGCTATGTCAAGCACTCCATTGAATATAATTTGTCAGGCTTTAGTGTCCATTTCAAGTTTATAGAAATGTTCAAGATTTAGTTAATGTCATACTTTTATGGCACTCTTTCCCTTCCCTACGGAACTTTATCGAGGGTGGATGATGCCAAGCACTAGCTAACTATGAAGTCAATATAAATAAACTCATTGATTTTGAACATGAATAATTTTCAATGTGTAGCTAGCTAGATTATCTTGCTAGATAGAGCTAAGATAGTAAGCCCTCTCTCCTCTCAAGCACGATACACAAAGATTAGTAATTAAAGGTAAAATTATTTTACACACAAAAAAAAAAAAACACACTCACATTTCTCCTCTTTGGCCAGTGCAGGATGCAGTCATCATTTCCAGATAAAGCCAAACTGAGCATTCATGGAAACCTACTGGGTAGCACGGTGTGCACAGAGGGCTGCTTGCTATTTTGGGAAGCATTCCCTGTGAAGTGAAATTCTACCGTAACTATTTCTGCAAATTAAAAAAATTCAGATTTCAATGCTTACAAAGAAACTAAGGTTCAAAACGTCGAGCCGTTTTGAACCACATTAGTTTCTTTATAAGCATAGCTCTTTTTTGGGGGGCATTAGCAGCGCAATTTTTACTAGCAGTGCAGCAAGTTCTTTTTCCAGCTGCTGGAAGAATAGCTGCACGAGCAAGTGAGAATGTGCTGCTTATGCAGAAAACAGAACTATGCTTATAAAGAAGCTAACATGGTTCAATATCCAGTGGGTTTACTCTGGAAGCCCAAGTATGATGAATATGCTTTAGTATACTGATACCTGAAAATAGTAATGACAAAATAGATTTTAGCTAGTAAAATGAGTACATGTTCATTTGACGGAAGTCTTCCCAAAATAGCAAGCAGGCCTCTGTGCATACTCTGCTGGCCCAGTAGTTTGCCATGAATACTCAGTATTATTCTGGAAATGATAATGACTGCATCATGTATGTGTTAGTGAGTGTGTGTGAATGAAAAATAATATCACCAATCTTTATATCATAATACTCCTAATGTATAACCCTTGAGAGGAGAGAGGGGAGGCACATGCGTGATGGTTTGGATGAGCAATCTGGAATTACAACTGGCTCTAGCAATACCAAGCACCAACAACAACTGGCTCTATACCAAGCACTAACAACAACTGGCTCTAGCAATACCAAGCACCAACAACAACTGGCTCTATACCAAGCACTAACAACAACTGGCTCTAGCAATTCCAAGCACCAACAACAACTGGCTCTAGCAATACCAAGCACTAACAACAACTGGCTCTAGCAATAGCAAGCACCAACTGGCTCTATACCAAGCAATAACAACAACTGGCTCTAGCAACACCAAGCACCAACAACAACTGGCTCTAGCACCAACAACAACTGGCTCTATACCAAGCACTAACAACAACCAACACCAAGCACCAACAACAACTGGCTCTATACCAAGCACTAACAACAACTGCTCTAGCAATACCAAGCACCAACAACAATTGGGACAACAGCCAGCAGAATAGTCTTTTAGCGGCCGCCAAAAAAACTAATTTTGGTCACATCATGTGACTATCTTGGTAAAATAAAGTCAAGCAATTTATTAAAATGGAAATAATCGTCACGGGAAAAGGGAACGGTCATACTGAGCTCTGTTGTAGTAATACTAATCTTAGCTACTTCTCTATATTACTGACGACATCAATAATTTACAGACCAGTGTTAAGTGTTAGGCTGGCAGCTAGGGATTCCAAATTGATTTTTTTTTGTACCTATGTAACGTACGAGTTTGCGGTTACCCCGACTGAGTGATGTAACCGCAAACGAGTAGGTTACATTGGCGGCGAGTGGAGTATAGACTTACTACATTGCGCATGCGCTAAACTACATAGCAACTAGAAATGGAAGAACAACAGGCAGCTGAGTTGGAGCAACTTCCTTCAACTGATAATCAAAAACTAAGATAATTGTAATGGCATCTCCAAAACGAGATTGGAACACTGGAGTTGGTTGAATAGCGATGGGAGGAGAAACAGAAGGTCCTGGCTGCAGGACAGAATTGAGAGATGGTTCTACTGGATGTTCTATCAGCCACTGCAAAATATCTGGGCTCATAAATCCCTGAAGTTGAAGGAGTTTTTGATTATCAGTTGAAGGAAGTTGCTCCAACTCAGCTGCGTGCTTATCTAGCAGTACTTTGTCAATAGCTGGGGCGCCTTGGTCAATAGTAAAAAATTCTTCCATTTCTTTAGTTTAGCGCATGCGCAATGTAGTATGGCCTGCAGCAATAAAAGTGTAGGTTATTATGCTTATCATATGTAACCTAAACAATCAAATTAGCCACAGATCATGTGATGTAGTATAAGTATAATAATGTTTGTACAACCTGGAATGGGACGGCGGCCTTAAATAATGCGGGCTCATTAAATCGGAGAAAACACTTGGCTGTAGGAAGAACTGGCTGCACTGCAAGTGAGAATTGCGCAGACAACAGAACCATGCTTATGAAGTAGCTACATGGTATACTCAGTCTGGAAACCACAGTATGAATATGGTTTGGACCGAAATGCGAAAATTAGTACATGTATCTGAAATCTTTACAGAAATAGCTACCTACTTATTGTGGTTTAATAAGTGAATACATTTTCATTTCACAGGGCATCCTTCCCAAGCAGGTCTCTGTACACACTGTGCTGACCCAGTCGATTTCCAGTTTGGGTGATTTTATTATTTTGGAAATGATGATTGCATCATTACTGGCCAAAGAAAAGTGTGCGTGCATGTATGTGTGTGTGTATAAAATAATATTGCCTTTCTTTGAATCTTTAATAGTTCTAATGTAAAACACTTGAGAGGAGATTGGGACTTACTATCATACTTCAGCTCTATTTAACAAGATAGCTACAATAGCTACACATGAAAATTATTCGTGTACGTAATCATATCTGTAGATTATTGATTTCACTGCTAGCTCAACTCTCAAAGCACCAGTGGTGCAACTGCAGCCACGCCAGAAATTTACTGTCGTGCATATTTACTTTAAATGTCTTGATAGCTACTACTATCAGCTGCATTTCATACATATTTGACCAAGAAGGCTATAAAATATTCAGCAGGTTCCAAGATTTTGAGTGGTGGCCAAAAGGAGGAAAATGGCGAGATATTTTAACTCTTCTCAGTAAAGATTGATCTTCTGTAACAACTACAATTATTCCATGAGAATTGCAAAATTGACAGGAGCATGAATATATATAATTTATCGAATATTGAATATTGCTAAAGGAATGTCAGAGGCAGAGAAAAATTTATACTCACTGACAATCATTATTATATATATAGGAACATGACTAATAACCATGATTAGGGAGAAAGAATACTGATGGCCTACAAGTCAAAATCTAGTATATAGCCAGATTTAATTGTTGGAAGTTGGGAGGGGTGTTATATTAGTGCATTTGTTACATGGACATAGAAAATGATAAAAGCAGTGAATTATTTGGTTTGAAATGAAGTGATTAAGAAATAACAAGTTTAGTTGATAGATAATGAAAATATACTAGGGAGTGAATTCCAAAAATGAGGAATGCGAGTTAAAAATGAGTGGAGGTTCTTTACATTACGAGCATGAACATGTTTGATTTTTAGATGATTATATAGGAGTTATAATGGACATAGAAATGTAATTAAGAATATTGAAATGTTCAGATGGTGTGTTTTTTAGAGATTTTACAACAATTAAGATATCATTTAGTTCCAGAGTCATATTAGCGGAAGAATTATTAAACCAATAAGGCAATATTTGCAGTCTGATTTAAAAAATCTCCGAGGATAAACTTAGTTGCTCTTCTTTGGATCTTTTCCAATGGAACAAAGTCTTTCTTGAGATGAGGGTGCCAGATTGGAGAGGTATATATGTCTAAGAAGCCCCAGGGACTTGCAGGATTTACCAATTCTGTATGATACATGGAGATTCCATGATAGGTCAGATGAAATCAGAACTCCCAAGTCTTTGGTGAACCTTTTTTTGTTGTAGTGACCATTTCTTCAATAAGGTAATCAACATTCTACAATGGTGAATTGGTACAGAATCTCATAAGATGGCACTTACGATATTGAAGGGGAGTTACCACTCTTTCGACAACTTGGAGAGAGGTTAAATCGAAGCTGTATCGGATGGAGATTTTATTGAATTAAAGCACTTAGTATCATCAGCATAGAAAAGCGTAGATGAGGTTGAGGAGCAAAAGAAGGAATATCATTAATGTAGATCAAGAACAGAAAGGGACCAAGAATACTTCCTTGGGGAACACCAGAGATTACAGGTAGGGGCGGAGAGGATTGGCCAAGGAACACTTGTTGACCTTCAACTTAGATCACTTTATCCACTTAAACCAGTGTCATAAATTACCAGTGATGCCAAACGACCATAACTTACAGAGAGGTTCATTATGAGGAACCCTATCGAAGGCTTTACAGAAATCGAGATAAATAACAACAACTTGAGATATTTCATTTAGTGAGTAATTGGTATATTTTAAGTAGTTGCTGAGTGGTAGAGCGGCCTTGAAAAAATCCAAATTGCGACAAGGAGATGATTTGTATACAAAAACAGCCATTTTGTTATATATTAGTCTCAGAGATGGAACTTAGAAGCGAAATGGGCCTGTAGTTAGTGACAGATGACTTGTCACCTGATTCATATATTGGAATAATAGAATAAACTATCCAGTCATTTGGGAGATGGTGTTGGGAAAGGCTTAGAAAAGTATATGAATAATAGGAATATAGATAGCAAGGGCACAGGATTTGAGAAGTATAAAGGTTGTTGTGTCAAGTGATGCATACACCTCTTAAGATCTTCATGTTATCTGAAGGTGTGAAGAGAGAAACTGCTGGAGGCAGATTGCACGTGCTTCTGGTTAACACAGAGTGAAAATATTTGTTGAATAAGTCTGCCTTTCCCAAGTTAGAAGATGCTCTGAGAATGTCTAGAAACAGTGTGCGGGGAATTAAATAGTTTTTTGTTAGCCTACGAATGTACTTATAAATCTTGGAGCTGTTATTATAAGTTAGCCCATTTACAAGATTATTTTCGAAGGTAGATTTGGCATTAGACAGTGAGGACTGAATTGAGAGTGGGGAGGTAGTGAGTTTGTAGAAGTTAGTAGAAGTGGGATAAGATTTGTATTTTCTTCTGAGTTAAGGGGGGGGGGAATAATGTCAAAAACATACACCTTGACAATACCAATCATAACTTCCACCCACTATATCAACATAATTTTTATACCAAATTTAGCTTAGCTATTTAATAATGTATTTAACTTTTGTCATAGATATATTTAATGCCAAAGTGTCAGCCAGGCAATCCAACTTTTGCCCTGTCCTTGAATTAAAAATCCATTAACCGATTAAGCGCCATATGGCGCAAAGGGAAATCGGACTCGCGAAAAATATAACATAAAAAAAACTATTTGAACTAAGCGCCAAATTCTTGGTGCTGCACATGCCCAAAAGCATGCTGAATCATTCTAAAAACGTCATTTACACGTGCTTCTATATGTGCCGGCCGCGCCCCGCTTTTTGCTAATAACTTCGGTTTTCAAGATGGCGAGGATGCTTTGTTTTGTACGAAGTAACTTTTCTTCTTTTTGACGACGACACTAGCGGCTCTGGCTCGGATTCTGGTGGGAAAGAAGGCCAGAGATATATGCCTACCATGGTTGTGCCCTGGATCCCCTGGCTCTAAGTCAAAATGCTCGGGTGGAAGGATTTCTCAATGGTAAGTTTGTTTCTACCTTAGCGCTTGGTTGCCATTGTATTCCACAATCTTCTGAGATAATTCGCTAACCAAACTGTAGCCTATTCTTGTGTTTTTTGAGGATATAAATATTTCTAACGTAGCAGTTGAAGAAGATTAGTTATAGCCATAAATGTAGGTCGAGCTTTTTTATTACTTATCAAATTTGAATTTGAATGTTCAAAAAAACCGTTCGTCTAAGGTTTATGTTAACAACTTTTCTTTCTTGGCAGTCCGTTTGGAGATGAAGGTGATCCATTGTTACCATCTACTTGTGGGAGCTCTGGACTTAGTGTAGGTTGGACAAAGGAAATTTTGTAGAGTTACTATTATATATTTCCTTTCAGCCTCTGAAGAAGAGAGTGACCATTTGAACACTCCTTCCTTACCATCTACTGACCCTCCATCCTTATTACCATCTACTGACCCTCCATCCTTACCATCTACTGACCCTCCGTCCTTACAATCTGCTGCAGGGGACTCTTCTGGAATAAGTAAGTTATCAAAATTGATATTTGAATATTTGTTTGTATACATATTTATGTGTTACAGAGAATGTGAGGTGTGGTGCTAGAGTAGAGGTTCATGTAGTACTAGTAGTCCACCACCACAAGGTACTGGTAATAGGCAGGCCCAGTCCCGAGCGTGTAGTAGTAAGGCTCGCTCATCTAGCACTAGTTATCAGATAATACCAGTCGAAGGTCGCTGGGGGGGAAAAGAGACAATTCTGGCCCTCGACTTTGCTCAGTGTAAAAAGTTCGTTACTAGGTGCTTTTTATCTTTTTTTTTACTATTGACGTGTGGGACCTCCATGTGAGAGAGACTAATATGTATGTTTCTAGGGTGGGGCTCCCCCATAATTGGCATGATACATGTGAAGAAGAAATGGAGGCTTTTGTAGAACTTTTGATTGTTATGGGCATTTCAAAACTTCCCCATATAGACATGTACTGGTCTTGTGAATATCCTGATTTGTCATGTAGTTTGGTGAGTAGAGTAATGCCCCTTTGGAGGTTTAGGCAGTTGATGCGGCTACATGCATGTCAACTCCATTGCTAGCTCACAGGTAACATCTGGTAATCCCAATTATGATAGGCTGTATAAGCTTTGAAAGCGAGTATTGTTTGCATCAGGAGCTTAGCATTGATGAAGCCATGATTCCCTATCAAGGGAGGCTTGGCTTCAAGCAATATATGAAGGATGAGCCTACGAAATGGGGCATAAAAGTATTTGTGCTTTTGGATGCAAGGAATGGTTGTATTTATCGATTACAAATTTATACTGGGAAGAATGTGGAAACAGGAGATAGTACAGGTTTGTGTAGTCTGGTAGTGTTCGATTTGTTGGAGGGATTTGAGCACAAGAACTTTCAGGTATACATGGATAACTTTTATACAAGTCCTAATTTATTTCACACGCTGACTATTAGAGGGGTTGGTGCATGTGGCACAGCTAGGCCTAATAGGAAAAACTTTCCTAAGGAGTTACTTACAAAGTGGAAGAATAGAGGAAAATATGATTACAGATCAAATAGTTCACTCCTGGCTTTAGTGGGTAGACAAGGGTGTGATTGACATGATGACTACTATGCATGCAGCTTTGTGGCAAGGACAACAACCAACTGTGAAACATCATCAGCTTGATGGTTCTCGACTGTATGTGTCTTGCCCCCCTCCCTGTTTACCTGATTATCAATCATTCATGAGGGGTGTCTACCAAATATGCAAACACCCCCTTCCACCATCTCTTTGATTTTCTACCGAAATTGTAGTAGCTTGGTCTGCTCTGGTAGAAGTTTTTTTTGAACGCCTTTATTGAATGCCTTTATCTGTTTTCCTTTTCAAACACTTCTCTACATAAGAGGCAGGATAGTTATTTAGATCTTCGGATTAGCTTAGTAAAAACATTGATTGGTTCCTATTCTTCTCGCTGGCGTATAGGCCTTGTACGTTTCCTACATCTCAGCTAGAACGTCTCAATTTGCAACTAGGTCATTTCCCCCTTATACTTCTGTTTGGTGTGCATAAAAATGGTTCGAGGCATGAAAGCCTAAATGAGTGTGGTTACTGTAGGTTCATTTGTGCATTGGATCTGACCGTATCATACCTTGGTGGAATATTAGTGTTGCATGTATTCTCTTTGTTCTCGTGACCATGAAATATAAGTTGTGTATGTTGTATGTGCGTGCCTCTTGGTAAAAAGTGTGGATACTTGTGTCTAATAATGCATTTTTCTCTATTGTTGTGTCTTTGTGTTCTAGATGCCTGGGAAGTGTTGATAGAGCCTGGTCTTGCCCTTCTACACACACACACAACATGTATTACAATGCTACTCTCTCACTCTCCTTCATTCTTCATCAAATTACCCACCCACATTCTACCCACACACACATACTTTTTCTATTCAAATATTCGATTCATATATTGTCTGTTCAAAATGTTTTGTCTTAGGAAGTTTTAGGATTGTTATTGTCTTGATTCTGTGTCAAATTATATGAATATGCCCAAATAATTATATGTGTTGGTTCAATTTTGAAAAGCTGGATATTTGGTCCTTGGGTTTCATTCAAAAATCAGGATGTAGAGCAATCACTGGGCTTCCATATGAACGAGGTTTCCTGTGCTGACGTCCTATAAGAAGCTCGAGGGAAAAATTAGTAGTTAAATCGTTAATTATTTTACCGCGGGTACTAGGAAAGTCGGCGCTTAATCGGTTAATAATGCTAGGTGACTGTTGGGTGGTTTATGGGTAAGAGTACATGTAGTAGTTTCAAATAAAGTATTTGATAATGCACCACAGGAGAGGGGGGGGGGGGAAATCCCATACAAATAGAGTTGGGAGGTAGTGAGTTTGTAGAAGTGGGATAAGATTTGTATATCCTTCTGAGTATATTAAGGCATTTCAATTCATGTTTTAAATTGGGAGTCATCCATTTAAGATATTGGTAGGACCTTATTCTGACTAGGAATAAATTGATCCATTGATCTTCTTAGAGTAAGTCGTGCCAAGCATCAATCTCAAAGGAATTAAGGCAATTACTGAAATCTGTGTCCAATAGGTAAGAGGAGAGGGCCTGATAACCTACCTTAGAGAAGTCAAAAACATTTCTCGGTGGCTGTTTAGATGTTATGGTTGGAGAGCATATTGATATAGAAAAAGAAATGATAAAGTGATCTAAGTTGAAGGTCAATTGAAAGGTCACTAATGATGTCACTATTATTACTGAGTACTAGATCAAGAATATTTCCTTTGATGTGTGTAGGAGCAGCAGTGACAAGTTGCTCAAGATTATACTCAAAAAAAAATCGCAAAATAAATTCGATAAATTAGAGGATGCAGTCAAAGTGGTACAACAGATGTCAGGGAAATTGAAGTCGCCTGGAATAATACCTTGTGTTGAACAGCCAACCAAATGAGAGAGGTATATAGACAGAAGAGATTGAAGGTAAGAATAGTGAGAGTTTGGAGGTATGAAGTGTGCACATAAAGTAATAGAATCTTGTAATAGAACTACTTCTAATCCTTCAGGAGAAGGCTGAGGAAGAATAGGTACTGATTCCTCAAGTGCCACCAAAATACCGCCACCCCTTGAACCTCGACCTTTATATCAAATATAGTAACTAGTAGGCAGAATTTCAGAGTTATAGATGGAGTTAAGCCATGGGGGGTCTGGTTAACAACCGACCAACTTAATGAGCCAGGATTCTGTGATGCATACGATTTTGAAGGAAGAGGAGTACACAAATTGAAAGAGTGCAAGCTTATTTACTAGACTACGTGCATTGAAAGTACATAATTATACAGATAATCATGAAGGGGTAGTTGAGGGAGGGAGGGGAGATATTTTGTGTGGTGATAAAGAGCTTCCACTTATTAGCCAGCAACCAATGTGGTGAGTGGCATTTGTTTTCTGTAATTAAGAGAATCGAAACATTTGAGATCCACAATTCTCCAGTAACAATTAAATTCGATTATGCATGTCCACAAGGAAAAGTTTGACTTAAAGTATATAGAAGTAGTACAGAAGAAGTAAATTTCCGACATTTTAATTGTTGTTGTTGGTGTTGTTGTTGTTGTTGTATTTTGTTGTATTACCAATAAATTTATTATTCCTAAAGCATCTAGCCAAAACGTCAAGAGAATACAATTTCTAGTTGATTAGGTTATTGTAATATATATTATTGTTTTTTAATGCATGTATATCTACTTGACTGAACTATATATAACAACAAAAAATATAAGTGTGTTCTATCAAGTATTCTATTAGCACTACTTTGTTTCTTTAAAAAATTGGCTCAGAGTTCTTCGTTTTCTCCAGATCTTCAGTATATAATTCTTGCCTCACCAACCCATTTTATACTGCTACAGCCATGGTATATAGCTATCCTGTCTATGATCTTGTGGCTGCCAGCTATTACTGTCATAGTATCTCTATTCCTCTTGTTGACCACTTGATTTCAGACAGTTTAGCATCCATCAGCAAAGAGCTTTACACTTAATACAATCCATATTGGTTATACCAATCACTGCTGAAGAACAAATGGCTGAATTCTATCAAGATGATGATCCACCCTCTGCCAATTTTAAGAGTGAGTTTCATTGTTGGCACATGAAATGACAGGAACGGAAGTCATCTTATGGTCTATCTTACTTACCTGTGACACTTTCAGCTGCTCTTTTTCATGTTAGTTCAATGTTTTCAAGCATCAGAGTATTGCTGACTATTTTATAAACCTTGCCTGTGACTAGCTGTTCTTCTGATTGTTCTTTTAGTGGACTCAAACAAATAAAAACTTCCCTTCATGGATATACTGGCTCAATGTGTTGACATAACTCCACAGCCATCAAAACATTCCTATCGACATTTAATCAGTCATTGACAAATTTGCGTATATAGCACCATCCCAGGCGACTTCATATGATAACATTCCTGCTGATTAACTAAAGCTGGCTACTAACTTATTTCATCATTATTATCATTCTAACACTACAATGAACTCAATAGTCAACTTGAAATTTAATCTCTTTCAATGTGTCTATTAGGTGCTCTAACCTCTATCAAGACAAAATTATTCTTGATGAAAGCTAGAGCATCTATATAGTCGAAACATAAATTTCAAGTTGATTATTGAGAAGGTCATTTTAATTCCTTTATTTCAACTGAGAATTCATTGAGACATTCTAACATTGTCATAAATAATAATAATAGTAAGTAATTGTTGCAAATTGGCATAGTTTAGCCAAGATGTGGGTGTGAATAGGGTCAAGAAGCACCCCTGCTCAAAATCCCGGCTACTCCCCTGAGCTGTTAAAAAATGTACTTGATGAACCTTGCCGCAAAGTTCCAGAGTGTGATCAAGACATCTACGGTGCTGACATGATGGTTACATGAGGTCATCCATACAGGGAAGACCCCCAGGAGCACCATAGGAAACTTTCCATTTCTGGTTTAAGGTGACCCTTCAGCTGGTTGGAACAATTGGTGTGACAGAGAGTGTCCCAAGGGATACAAGCCTGCAGTGGAACCACAGCAAACACTCCAACAAGTTGATCTCCTCAACAACAGTACTGACTAATGGTTGCTATTCCTTTGCTTGATTGAAATATTTGAAGGTGAGAGAAGAATTGGTCACATTCTTCTGTGCCTTGCATCATCAGTGCTGCTTAGTAAAAGCTGCAGTGTGCAGTACTTTGATGAGCTACTATACTGAGAGAAGGATCTAAATCGTTAAGAAGCGAACTGAGAAGATGGCAAGTTCTGTGAAAGACGAGGTCAATATTCCAAACAACCTTGTTCTTGTGATGTGGACTCTTTTCCAAAATATGTTGAATTATGTTGTTATTATTATTACTATTATTATCATTTTCACTTCAGAATACATCCATATAGAAGCATGAGTGGTGACTGTGATCTGGAAGAAAGAATACTGATGGTCTACGAGTCATAATCAAGTATATAGCTAGATTGTCTCTAAGTGATCGCACTGCCCATCATGAATGCTGAAGCAGAGCAATTATTTTCACTCCTTAGAACAGTGTTTCCCAAACTTTTTAGCCCAGGGGTCGGTGGGGACTACCCTGAGTGTGTCGAGGGCCGGAGGCCATTGGGAGGGGGGGGGGAATAGGACTAGAACAATTTTGCTTCTGTATTTCTGGTACATGTGAAGCAGAAAACATATTACAGAGATCAAACTCAGGTACTTGGACTTGGCGTACTTGATCCTGGAGAAAAAATGCTCACAGATGTACGTACTGCCAAACATGGCAAGAACCTCTGGCTAGGTTCGGGAACGTGTTGCATGGCAGGGCCCTGTAGAATTCCTTCAGCTCCTTCGCCATAAACTGGGACTTGATGTCCATGTTGCTCTGCAGCTCAATCAGCTCCAGCTGAAGCTCAACTGGAGCTTTGCTTGTATCAGTTGTGAATGGCATAGAGAAGATTTCAAAGTCCATGCTTCTCGACCTGAACTGCTCAAAGCGGTGCTCAAACTCTGTCTTCAGGTTTCCAACTTCTGCAGCATATCTCTGCCCATAAAAATCATCAGCTCTGTCCTCACATTGCAGACTCTTCATGGCAGGGAAGTGATCGAGGTTACCAGCCTCCAACTGAGTCTGCCAGAGCTGCAGCTTCACCTGAAATGCTTGCACACTCCCGAACAGGTTGTGGACGAGCTTCTCCTTGCCCTGCAAGGAGACATTGAGCAAGTTCAGCTTCTCTGTAATGTCCACCAGAAAGGCCAAGTCGCACAGCCACTGGAGATCGGAGAGCTCTTGGACTGGCTGGCCCTTCATGCCAAGGAACATCTCAAGCTCTTCTCCGAGTTCCCAAAAATGTTTCAGAGTGCGTCCCCTGCTGAGCCAACGGATAGAAGCGAAGTAGAGCACATCTCCATAGTTGGCCTC
Organism: Cladorhizidae sp. MBARI D1340-BT2; assembly: GCA_028752905.1. NCBI lineage: Eukaryota > Metazoa > Porifera > Demospongiae > Poecilosclerida > Cladorhizidae > Cladorhizidae sp. MBARI D1340-BT2. The sequence continues at coordinate 11,336,810 of JAQNBH010000012.1, read as the reverse complement.
GAGCTCTTCCAACAGTTCCTTCAACTATCTGTGGTTGAGCACTCTGATAAAGTTGATATGCGAGATGACCTTGCTCATCACTTCCTGGAGGCCAATAGTCTTTGCACAGAGTGCTTCCTGTTGGACGATGCAATGGCACCAGACCAGGTCACGTGGCAGACGCCTCCTGTCCAGCTCAGCCATGACTTGGCCTTGCAGTCCTCGTCTGGTCCCCAGCATGGAAGGTGCACCATCTGTTACCAGCCTCTTGAAGTCTAGCTTTCGCTCCTGCATGGCTATGTTGAGCTCAAGCAAGACATTCTCTCCAGTGCATGTGTTCTTCATGGGGCAGAGAGAGAGGAGCTCCTCTGTGATGTTACACTCTGCATCAACTCCCCTAATGAAGATGGCCAGCTGTGCAGTGTCGGTGATGTCTGTGCTCTCATCAAGAGCAAGAGAGAAGGCTGTGAACTCAGAGACCAGGCTGTGCAGCTGCTCCTTCAGGTTCTTGGACAGATCATCCACTCGCCTGGTGACCGTCGTGTTGCTCAGGCTGACAGCAGTGAAGGAGGAGGCTTTCTCAGGGAACATCATTTCAATGACTGCCTGCAGGCATTCCTTGATGTACTCGCCAGCTCTGAAGGGCTTCATTCGCTTGGCAATGATCTGTGACACCACGAAGCTGGCCTTCGTGGCAGCCTTGCCTTCGTTGACTGGTCTGGTGAAGACGTTCTGCTGTCTGGACAGCTTGGACTTGAGCTCTTTGGCCTTGGCAACTCGTTGTTCTCCTACTAGTCCATCATACCTGTAATACAGAAAGCTGGCAGCCTAGCGCATTGATTTTGTCCTGAAAGATGAAGTTACCGGTTTGAATGCTTTGACTGGTAGTGTCGCCGGATGTTAAATAGCTTTGTAACAGCGAGACTTTCTTGACAGATGAGGCAGAGACACATGCTCCTGTCTGAGATGAAGAAGAATTCCTTGGTCCATTCTTATCGAAGGCTCGATTTTCCGCATCCACCTTCCACTTCTTTGGCAGTGCCATCCTGACGCTGCACTAGGCAGCAATGTTCAAGGGGTCCAAATCCAAGGTGGAGAAGTCCAAACACAGGATGTGAATGTTGCAAATTGGAGTGAATCTCAGGGAAATCTGCAGGGACTTGAGACCAGTTCCTTTAAATAGGTTTTTGGCCGAGATCAATTACAACTAATGTGGTCTGTTGTAAGTGTTAAACACGATAAGTTTGTGCATGTGTTTGTAATGTGGTTAGAGACAATTGGACTCTCTGTAGCCCTAGCTGAACTCATATACTGTATTAACATTGCGTACGTATGGCCCTTTACCTAATTTTCCCTTTACCTAATTGGCCCTTTACCCATTATGCATGCACTCACCATGCTTCAGTTACTGTGCACATTGCTAATGACGTGATCTATTTTGAGTCCAGTTCGATCTGTTAGTAAATGTACAGTGTACTATCTTCTATGCGCACAGTAACTCAAGCATTGGCCCCTATTAGCCTCTAGCTATCTATAGCCATCTATTGAGTGAGACTCTGCTATCGGGGGAATTTTTTTTTGGTACCGCCCCAATTAAGGCCCACCCGACCATATGGCTGTGGAATGCCCCTTCCCGGACTGTACCTTCAGCACTCCAGCCGATTTAAACCCTGCTGTCGCAGCAGTGGTACTCTCGACCCACGCTATCATTCATAGCCGCCCCATGAAGGCCAAACCAACCCCTGTCAAGCGACCTGAGGTATCCTCCGGGGGCACCACTGAGGGATGGTCATATTTCCTCTCCCGCTGGCGCTCTTACTCCCAAGCAGTCGAGCTAACTGCCAGGGACACCACCATCCAGCTCCTTGAATGCTGTGACCAAAAGCTCAGGCGCGATGTCACCCGCAACTGCGTCGACACTTTACCAATCGAGAATTTATCCGAGGAAAACCTACTCAAGACCGTCAGGGAGGAAAACCCAAAGGTAGCCAGGGTGGCTCTGAGCAGGATGGTGCAAGACAGGGGAGAATCCATCCCCGCCTACGCGGGCAAGCAGAAGTCTGCCGCTTCACCAAGAAGTGCACAGGCTGTGATCAGGTCTCCAACCAGGGGGAAGAAAGAGTCGCGGATCAGCTCTGCATCGGCCTAGAAGACACCGAAATCCAGGAGGACCTCCTCAAGCACCCGGACCAGGAAATGGGAGTCGAGGAGACGATACGATTCGTCGAGATCAGAGCAGCCGGCAAGAGATCAGCGGTAACCATGTGCACACCCACCTCCACGAACAGCCTCAAGGAAGATGAGGAAGGAGAGGCCATCTCCAGCACGTATCGTCGCCAGCAGAGACGCTACACCCCACGAGCGGGAACTAGCCCCAAACAAGCACTACCCAGAGGCAACAACCACCCCACACCGAGGAACTCCTCCACCAAGGGCACAGGTCCGCCTCAACCAGGGACCAGATCCACACACAACAACCGCGGCATATGTCAGTACTGCGGACTCCCCGGACACGGTGAGAAGGAACGTACGGCCCAGCGCCGTATCTACTGCCCCGCCGGCACAACCTGCTCCTCCTGCGGCAGAGCCAACCACAACACCACCATGTGCTGGCAGACGACGGAACACGAGAGCGCGGTATCAGAGGAACTGGACACCATGACCGAAGGTGCCCTACACCATCAGACCTGGGACGCCCAATCAGGAGTGTGGAGCCAGAAGCGCTCACCCCCGCAACCCAACATCAACCTATGGATCTCGGCCCGCACAGAGGACTTTCGCCTACACGGACACACACTCCGAGTCGAGACCAAGCACTTCGCAGTCACGGGAATGGCCGACACCGGATGCCAGAGCTGCCTCGCCGGCCCAAGCCTCCTCACCGACCTCCGCCTGTCACCTGCGGACCTCATCCCTGTCAACCTACAGATGCGCTCCGCTTCAGGAACCAACCTACCCATCTTGGGGGCAGCGCTACTTCGTATCAAGACCCAACCCACTGGCGTTGAAACGAGACAGATGGTGTATTTCTCGCCCATCGCGAGTAAGCTATACCTCAGCCTTGCCACCTGCACGGACCTGGGACTGATCCCGCGGGACTTCCCTCTGAGCACGCCCATGCCCACCCCGGGTAACGACAAGGCGACGAGAGCAGCCCACCATGAGAACGCCTTGCAGCACCTCCCAGACCACCCAACCGGACCACCCCGCCTCGGAAACCCAACCAGCACTCCCACACCAGCCACGGGAAATAGCCAGTCCGGGACACCGACGCTGACCCCCCAACCAAGATCCACCGGACCTCACCCCACACCAATCAGGATGAGTCACACCCCCGGGGGGGGAATACCCAAGACATGCTCATGCCCGACCAGAGCACCACCACCCTCCAGACCTACCAGCCTACCATTCCCGCCCACCGAGGCCAACCGAGGCAGGCTAGAACAACACCTCCGCACCCTTTATGCAGCGAGCTCCTTCAACATCTGTGAGCATCAACCCCTCCCGATGATGTCAGGCCCCCCCCTGAGCCTAAGCATTGACCCTATCGCCATCCCCAAACCCTGCCACACACCCATTCCCATCCCCATCCACTGGCAGGACGAGGTGAAGGCCGGTCTAGATCGTGATGTCAAGCTGGGAGTCATCGAGCAAGTCCCCCTGGGCACCCCGGACACTTGGTGCCACCGCATGGTTATTTGCACCAAGAAGAACGGGTCGCTCAGGAGGACCATCGACTTCCAGCAGCTAAATCGCTACGCCACCAGAGAAACACACCTGCCAATCCCCATTCCACCAGGCCAGAGCCGTCCCAAGCAATACAAAAAAAACGATCTTCGACGCCTGGAACGGCTACCACTCTGTGGCCCTTGCTGACGAAGACAGGCATTTCACCACCTTCATCACCCCATGGGGTCGGTATAGATACAAATCTGCCCCCCAAGGATACATCGCTTCCGGCGACGCGTACACCGCCAGGTACGATGCCCTCGTCTCGCAAATCACCCGAAAAACCAAGTGCATTGATGACACCCTCCTCTGGGCACCCACCATTGAGGAAGCATTCCACCAAGCCACAGAGTGGCTAGACGTGTGTGGACGCAATGGAATAACCCTCAACCCGAGCAAATTCCGTTTCGCGCAGGACGAGGTGGAGTTCGCCGGCTTTGAGATCACCATATCTGAGGTCAAACCTTGTCGCAAGTACCTCCGAGCAATAGATGAATTCCCAATCCCCCAGGGCATCACGGACGTCCGCGCCTGGTTCGGCCTTGTCAACCAGGTCGCATACGCTTTCTCTATGGCGTCCGTGATGTCCCCCTTCCGTGCACTTCTCAAGCCATCCACCCAATTCTCCTGGAATGACGACCTACAGCACGCGTTTGACGCATCCAAGTCTGAGATCATCAGTCGCATCAAGGAAGGCGTCACCATTTTTGAGAAAGACCGACCCACCTGCCTGGCCACAGATTGGAGCAAGGACGGGATTGGGTACTGGCTCTTCCAAAAGCACTGCCAGTGCCCATCCCGCGAGATATTTTGCTGCAAAGAGGGATGGAAGGTCACACTCGTGGGCTCGCGATTCACCCACCCCGCTGAGTCCCGCTACGCCCCTGTCGAAGGCGAGGCTCTGGCCGTGGCAGACGCCTTGGACAAGGCTCGCCACTTTGTCCTCGGCTGCAGCGACCTCATTGTCCCGGTCGACCACAAACCTCTTCTGAAACTATTTGGGGACAGATCTCTTGAGGACATCCCCAATACACGACTAAGAAACCTCAAGGAGAAAACCCTGCGTTACCGCTTTAGGATGGTGCACATCCCAGGGGTCAGGAACCACACCAGCGACGCCCTTTCCCGTCACCCATCCGGCATCAGAGAACCCGAACGCCTAAACCTCCCGGATGACAGCACCGCCCCCGACACACCCTGCCCATATTACAGCCCACGGATCCCCACAACACTCCTGGCTGGTCTCTCCATCGACGACCACATCGACGGACACGAAGACAACGGCCTGGCTCACGCCATGTGCGCAGCCATCACGGGCATACCACTGAACTGGGAATCCCTGCAGATTGCCACAGCGTCAGACACCACCCTACAGGAGCTCACATCACTCATCGAGAGAGGCCCCCCAACATCAAAACAACTCATGCCCACCTCCATCCGAGAATGGTGGCCATACGTGCACGACCTGTCCACCATCGACGGTGTAGTGTGCCGGGGGGAGAGGATCATCGTACCAACGAGCTTACGCCCAGCCTGCCTCAGCGCCCTGCATGCCGCCCACCAGGGTATTAGCGGCATGACAGCCCGCGCTGAGTCCTCACTGTTCTGGCTAGGCATCACAAAGGACATCGCCGACACACGCAATCGGTGCGCCACCTGCAACGGCAACGCCCCATCTCAACCCGCCATGCCATCGACCACTCCAGTGGAGCCAGAGTACCCCTTCCAGCACATCTGTGCGGACTTCTTCCACCATGAGGGAGTCGCGTACTTGTTGCTGGTCGACCGGTTCTCTAATTGGCCCATTGTCTCCCGCTCCAGAGATGGGGCATCTGGACTCATGAGGGCGCTCCGTGACACATTTTCGACTTTTGGCATCCCAGACACGCTCACCTCAGACGGCGGACCAGAATTTGCGTCCCACGACACCCGAACATTCCTCCGAACATGGGGCGTCCACCACCGCTTAGCCTCCGCATACAACCCCCATGCCAACTGCCGTGCGGAGGTTGCCGTCAAGACTATGAAGCGCCTAATCGCGGGCAACACCGGACCAGCGGGCGCCCTATCGGACGACTTCCACAAGGCACTCCTTCAGTATAGGAACGGACCCGACCCCACCACCAAGATTTCCCCCGCATTGTGTTTATTCGGGAGAGCCACCCGAGACCTCATCCCCGGACTGCCACAAAAATACCGACCCCACCCAGATTGGAGCGACAAGCTCGAACTCAGGGAAAGAGCCCTCTTCAAACGCACCATCTCGGGCCGCGCCCGATGGGACGAGCACGCTCAAGGCCTCTCACCACTGAAGTGCGGAGACACGGTGCTAGTCCAAAACCAATCGGGACGCCACCCTACCAAGTGGGACAAGACTGGCACCGTTGTCGAAGTGCTTCAGTATCACCAGTATGCGGTCCGCACAGATGGCTCTGGGAGACTCACCACAAGAAACCGCCGATTCCTTCGTCGGTATGATCCGAACCTCATGGAACCGGATCATACTCGTCGCACTGTTGACCCCCCAGCCAGCACAACCATCCCTGGCCCAATCCCAACACTCGACACGGACACGACCGGCCCATCAACTCCACTACCAACCTCGACCCAGCCCCTCCAAGCGACACCACCGAACGCCCCTGCACCCACCGGGCCACTTCCCCCCACCCCTCCGCCCGCCAGGCCAACACCGACCGCCTCCACTCCAGTGATACCCCCAATACCCATACCATCGCTGCCCGGGAACCCGACCGCCGCGCAGGATAGCAGCTCTCCGCCGCACACCACCACTACAGCCGACTCACAACCACGATCCTACGCCCAAGTCACCCGCACACTGGACACACCTAGCCCCCACCCCACCACCCCTGCCACGAAACGCTCTGCACTCCCCAGACGATTGCAGACCCCAAACCCCCCCTCCACCCCCCCTTACGAAGAAGCAAACGGGGCCCAAAACCCGTCGACAGACTCAACTATAAGAAGACCTGACTGCCTTCTTGGGGGAGGTAGAGACAATTGGACTCTCTGTAGCCCTAGCTGAACTCATATACTGTATTAACATTGCGTACGTATGACCCTTTACCTAATTGGCCCTTTACCCATTATGCATGCACTCACCATGCTTCAGTTACTGTGCACATTGCTAATGACGTGATTTATTTTGAGTCCAGTTCGATCTGTTAGTAAATGTACAGTGTACTATCTTCTAGTGGTGTGTTAAGACAGTTTGTGCATGTGTTAGCTATTACATGCAAGACAAGATGAGTGGCACTGTTCAGTTGGGGAGTGTATGTGGAGGGTGTGTCTCCACAAATACATTTATGTGTAATTTAATTTGTAAAAAAAAAGCGTCTTTTCTAATAATCATCCGAGGGACGGACTCAGGACCTCCGGGGGCGGATCCGGCCCCTGGGCCTGACTTTGGGAAACAAAGCCTTAGAAGGATAAAGACTAGCTACACAAGATCTACCTTGGGAAGAGTACTTTTCCAACTTGGACTACAGTTACGGAATTTCTGTGGATGAAATTTGCCATGATTTTGTGCAGGCACATCCAAGAAGACTATAAAAGCATTTCTATTTGCTGACTGACATGACCTACATGTTCTTAAAATATTTGCTTGCCTTTGTAACAAGATCCCAGCTGTGTGCTCTCTTTTGATACTAAAAATGTTGCGCAGGCATACCCATGCCAATGTAGTTAGTTAGTTAGTACTGCAGCTGAAGTGAGGGTACTTCAAAATCGGCACGCCAGGATTTGATGCCAAGTTGTTGGGGATGAACAAGGCATATTGAATTGCTCCCCCCCACCCCAACCCCCGCATCCGCCCGAAGACCTCGTGTACAGAAAAGTTGGCGACCTTCGTTTTTGATATCATGCACATTTTAGCGACCATTAATGTTAACATGAAAAACAAGGTGAAATCCTTGTGAAAATAAGAACAGTTCATTAATAAAGTCCATGATTCCAGCGTTTTTTTTAATGCTTGTTTTAGTCTTTCAGTATTGCATGATTAACCAGTTTGCATGCAGGGGCTTCATCAATGATGCACGAAGATCCACTTTAACAGCTGATATCTCTTTGGATCATGTAAAGAGTAAGACTCCGGAAGTCGAAAAATCAGTGCGCGTCAATTAATTATCGCGGTAAAAAAAATTCAAACGCTGCTTATCTTAAACGCGCGCGCTATGTACAGAGCGGGAAGTCATTGGATAGGAGCCAATCTCTTTTGGCAAGTACTGTTACTTGTAGAATGTAAGGGAGAAAATATCTAAAAAGTAATAATAATAGTTGTTGTATGGTCAGCTGAGGAATGATCTTTGGTCCACTCCTTTCCCCCCCCTTCCTGAGCAGCGGGACACTCGTAACTTAATATTGTGGATAATTTTATTAATTAAGTACTGTTGACTTCTTTTTAAAATATAGATTGTTATTAGGTTAGTTACTAAATAGTTTCACACTGTGCTGTATTATATATGTGATGGCCTTAACAGGCTCAGCAATAGCAACATTAAATCATAGGATGATTATTGATAATAATATTATGATGAACATGTTTAGTGTTGTTACTTGGTGTACAGTTGCAATGTAACTATGGTTAGATCCAGCCTGAAAGATGGGTTTGCCCTGCGTGTTAAACCGTAAAGTCGATTCGTCATGGTTTGTATGTCTATGTCAATATTTTTAGATTTATTGAAGGGAGCTTCTTCATGCTTAGTCTGCAAACTTGGCTCCTTTTGTAGAGAGTACCCAGTTACTGCTGCTGCAAGTGAAGAAGGTGCAGTCGACCAACTGCAATTAATGTGTACCAGTGGTTGCAGGAAGTTTGCTCAACAGCCCTTAGCTGTCCAATAATCTTAGGTGGGCCTGGAGTCATCATGAGTCCCAATTCAGTGTGTTGTCAATTGTCACATAAACAGTACATTCTTGTGGCCATAGCATCATTATCAGAAAAGCATCAATATAGAATCATTATTATAATTATTGTGGATACAGCATCATTGGGACCCGGCCACCATCCGGGTGTTTGGATTGGTGGACACCAGTCATACTCCTGCACTGGGTATGCTGTAAACAATCACAATTCCACTCCATTCTATGTAGTTGTTCAACACAAATTTTCAGGTTACATGCCCCGGAGAGATGCCCGGAGAGACGCTGCAACATTACTCCCTATCATACGGTCTCATGTTGCGATAATCCATTCGGATCAGTGGGCTGCTTACAGACAGGTTGCTTCTCTGCCTGAAGTGGTTGCTCATCAGACTGTTAACCATTCAATAGAGTTCCTAAATCCAGTCACAGGTGTGCACACAAAATGTTGAATCGTACTGGAATAGACTGAGTTATACCACAAGATATCCACAGTATGTTAGATAAATTGATTTTAGCAGGCGAGGATAAAGTTTAAAAGGATGAAGGGGGTTCGTCGTGATCAACTTCCTTCATACCTCGATGACTTTATGTGGAGGGAGAGGAATGCCGGCATGACTGCTGGTGCTTTTCAAAACACATGATGCTGCATTTGTTGTTTTATGAAGTTCTTTGAAGTTGTGTTGATATGAAGTTGTGTTACTTTTTTTTTGGTTGTTGTTTTTTATGCTGCATTTGTTGTTTTATGAAGTTGTGTTATGTATTACTTGTGTTAGTATTACTTGTGTTAGTAGTCCTGAGATAGCTGTTATTTACTTGGAGTTATCCGCCTTCTGAAAGCGCGGTGATTTTAGCGCGCGCGTTTAAGATAAGCAGCGTTTTAAAATATATACCGCGATAATTAATTGACGCGCACTGATTTTTCGACTTCCGGAGTCTTACTCTTTACATGATCCGATCTTTCAATGTGGTTGAAGGAAGAAGCAGTACAAGACACCTACTGTGAAACTTTCGAAGGTAATCTTACAACTACGTCATGTAATAGTCCTAGCACCACATTATCATGGTGGGGATTTAAATAAAAGCCCACCCATATTTATCTCTGGGATCCTATCTCTGTTATATGGTAACTTGATCAACTTAAAAAGAATGGCACTAATTATTGTGCAATTGTAAGCTAATGAAAGTTGGATAGGGTGGGGTGGAAGTTATTGTGCATTTCTTGTTGTGCTGTGGGAATTGGGAAGAGGCTGAAGAATAAGTATAGAAATTAAAGTAATGAAGAGAGAAGTAGTCTTGTTGAGTAGATCTCTGTTAGGCCAGACCTAGTACATTTCTTGTTGCTCGGGCCCAGTGGGTCTGGGTTAGGAAATCATTTGCACTAGAAATCTCTGGCTGTCAGTGACGGTAGCAGTGCTTGCCAAGTGCACAGATTTTTCCGTACTTGTACTGAATATCACACTACTGTACAGATGGTATGGATATTATAGCATTAGTACAGAATTATTACCTTGGAAGAGGAACAATCTTGAGCTTCAGCTACTAGCTGCTATGCCAGCACCAAACAATACAACATTGAACAAACTGCTTACCGCTACGGTATAATATCCCCGGGCACAATTTCTCTTTCCTCTATCAGCAACATTTCTCGCGCGCCAGACCCTTTACCGATCCCCTTTCTGGCAGGCACACGACTGATGACAAGCGCTCCGGTTTCAAGACACTATTTGGAAGCTAGCATGGCACAGTTTGTTGCAGGCCAAGCTGCAGCTCAAGATAGTTGTTCCGATTTAGGACTCAAGTCAGTGTGACAATGACGAAGACAGGCTGGCGCTGCAAGAGTAAATATATTATATAGAAAACAAAAAAAGTACGGAAATCCCTCTGGAAGTACGGGAAAAATGGCAATTTGGTACGGAAAATGACAGTGGTCACTTGGCAGCTCTGCGGTAGTTGCATGATTTAAACTTCTCTTAGGCTCAAAAATCATTTGCTATTTGTTTAGGAAACATTTGGGGCAGCTGTTGTCTCGAGTAGAACAAGAGTGCTGCAGTAAGGCCTGTAGACAAGGTGAAAATTGAAGATGGGATAAATTAAATTTAAAAAATTTTGCTACCCACCCGGGTCAATATTTCTGCACGCCAAGCCCGAGCAACATTTTTTTTTACTAGGTCTGGTCTCTTAGTAGAGTTGTATGTTTGAAATCTTTATGGCACAGTGGTAGTGTAGGGACTCCCAACCTGAACACTCAGGTTTGAGTCATGGCTATACATGCTCTACTTGTGACTTTCCCCCCCTATTCTTTTTTCCCCTCATCTTTTTTTGTTTTTTTCACCACTTCCTTTTTCTTTTGTTTCTTTTAATTCCCCCTTTTTTCTATCTTTTATTTCCTTTTTTCAAATCTTTTTATGTTCTTCTTTCTTTTATTTTTTGCCCTTTCTCTCTATTTTATTTTTCCCTATTCTTTCCTTCATTTTCTTCCCCTCCCAATTTTTTTTACATTTTTTCATCTCTCAAGTTTGGTTGTGTCTCTTGCAACATGCAACCCCCCCCCCCAAAAAAAAATAATAAAGGACAAAAAGAAAGGATATTATATATGAGTTTTTAGTCCTGAAATGCCTCCCTTACAAAAATCCTCGAGGGAATGCTGTTATTGTTATTAAAATGATTAAAAGTATAGAAATAAAGAAATAATACATTTTTACCTGACGAGTATAGTTCCTTACCACTACTGCATATTCTGTTGCCATAGAGAATGAGATCGATGGTGCAACATTTTGTGATCTGACAGAAGACGATGTCAAGGGGGAATTATAAAGCCATTGGGAGTAGTGAAAAGATTGAAAAGTATTATCCAATATAACTGTAAGTTGACTTAGCAATTCTTACAGCTATCCAGAAGAATTTCTTGCTTCTTTCTTTTATTTGTATTCAGGTTTCCAGTATGCCTGAATATAACTCAACACAATTTTCTTCCCCATGTACTCCATCTTAAATGTTAGTAGAGAAATATCCATTCATGGCTGATTCTATGACAGGGTCTGCTTCTGTAAGTACATAGTAATATTGTTGATGTATATATGCCTTATAAGTATTCATCTACCGTGTCATTTTTTCCCCTTCAGGGATCATGGGTGAAAAAAATGATGGACCGTGTGTATAATGTTGAAAAGGGCCGAAAAAGGAAAGCAGCTAACTCTCCAATGGATAAACCAAGCAAACGTGGTCGGCCAAAGCGGGCGATTAACCTGGAGTCTAGGTATCCATCCTTTCATCCTCGTGGAGATGAAACTGCTGAGCAACAACAACATGTTCAAGCTCTCACAAAGGAGATGGAGAAGGAGAATCCTAGAAATGATGTCGTTTTACCTCTGAATAAGTTAACATTTTATTCACGAAGGCAATATTTGTTAGAGAGCAATGACTCCATACTCACCAAGCTCAAGAAGTTTCCGGCTCTGAGGATCCCATCTGTGGTATGTTTGTGTTGAGTATATATACAAAAGTATTATATAAATTAACCTAACACAACTAAAACACCTTGACTATGTTGATATATTGAAGAGTGTATGTAACAAACGCTTGTGCTATACATTTATTCTGCTAGTGGCTTCTGTTACATAAAGATACAAGGTCACCTTTAACTTGCATCTTGAATTTATTGATTTTCTGTCAACAGATTGAACAAGAGCTTGAGTTGGTCATTGGCAAGCAAGGACTACAAGGGTCTTTTAGTGTTGAGTGGACCCAAAAGTGGGTACCTGCTATCATCACATACTGCAAGGGGCTAAAGAGACGTGATATCAGAGAGATATTGACAGATATTGAAAAAGGTATCCTGTAATCGGTATAAAAATTAATAGTTTTGGCCTTAGAATGTGATCATTCATTCATGTGAATGTTATATGCTGAATAGTGTACATTCTTGAATACACATGCTATAGTTCAAAAAGCACTGTGCCCCTTATATTCAGAAATTATATCTTGCAATTGCAAATGGTCATCTGGTGACAGTATTTATGGAATATGTAATGTTCTTGTCAATTTTGTGGACAATACTTTCCAATACGATCATGAAATAATTTATCTCCCAAAAAATGTTACAGTGACAGTTCTGACAGTTCTGAACACAAAAGTCCTGGACCTCAGCTCAAAGTGTCCCCCTCATACATGCACTTGTTCATGGATATGGGGCAGTAATTTATGGTGCTACGTATACATAATACATTTATGTTTATCATTTTAGTAACAGATGGTGAACTGCAAAACCGAGCTCTGAAATTGCTCTTTCAGCTGCTTTGTGTGCAGCCAAAAAAGGGTGAAGGAGACCTGAGCTACCTGTTTGCTCGATTTGAGGTAAAGCCCACAGTTGTTTCAAATGATGAACCATGCATTTATTTAAATAATGAGAATATTGTACCCACAGATGTCTGATGTGCCAGAGACTGTAGCAGCTGCTCCTCCCACTCGTCCAGCACCATGGATCGGGGTAGAGGATGGAGATCCGGTGTATTTCATTTTTATTGAACAGGAGGTTTTCTGTAAAGTGAATTCTTTCTCCAAGTCTCTCTTTCTATGGTTTTCTCTCTTCTACATATTTAACCTGGAATATGATAAACATACTAAAGAGATGTGCTTATTTCTTCAAGAATTTGTGTTTGGTCTTCCAGGTAATAATTGTAAAAAATCATCTACATACCTCTTGGTCACTACAGACATCCAAAGCTCTAACACTTATGTTTTTAATACTAATTTTTTGAGTTGTGAATTTTTCTCATCCATAAAACTCTTTTCTGTCCTAATTCATGTGCTGACTATTTTTGTTTTGATTCTTGGCTTGTCATTGATGAATTTAGCACAATTATGTTTCTTAGTTATAATCACTAATAGTAATGATTTAATTCAACATTATGTGGTTTGTATGGTAACCAGCCAGAAGTCATAATAACTAATCATTCTAATAAAATAAGGATTAATGGTTGGTTATAATAATAATAATGACCATTATGTGGTTCTTAAAAAACAGTTCCAATAGTTAAAATAACTATTATTAATTATCGAATTAACATTGTGGTTTGTATGGTAACTAGTTTGTGGTTCTTAGAACAACCAGTTTAAATGGTTAAAATAACTATTAATTCCATTTTAGGGGTTCTTAGGACACTAATTTTAACTAATTATTATAATTAATTAACCATTATGTAGTTCTTAGGTTAACCAGGTTGAAGTTGTTAAAGTAACTATAAAGTAATGATGAATTAATTGTTTATAGTAGTTAAAACTAATATTAATAATTGTTACTTTAACCATTGATTATTAGTACTATATATAATATTAATATAGTACAAACATTATTTCTGTAAAATTAACTAGTTAATATATCCAGTAAAATTAACAATTTTATTGGTTACCTCAGTTGCACCATTTTTTTTAGTTGTTTTAACTAAACAGTTTTTGCAGTGTTAGCACTGAAGTAATATTGCAGCACTCAGTTAAATATACACATCTGAGTATGTAACATATCTACTTTATTACCATCATAATTCCTAACCACCACTTACACAATACACTATATAGTATGTAACCTTTCATTGGACTATGCATGTCCACTCTGTATTTAAATGCACTTGTTCATCAATAAAATCCAACAAGGTAATGCATTATAAAATATATATTCAGTATCTCAAAGTATGAGCCAAGGCTGAGAGATATCCATCTGAGGAGCAGCCAATGAAGTGAACATTAAGACTCTACTGAAAGTCTGAGCATGCATGGCCAGTGCACCAACAACTAAGGGAATCCTGGAAGGTTTAGGATTTTACTATTATTATTAATTAATATTATTTTATTAGTTCCTAATTATAAGTATGGGCATATTTTTTATTATTATTATTATTATTTATATAGAACATACCTATTACACAAATTATTATTATTATTATTATTATTATAATTATTATTATTATGCATAATTATGGCATATAGAATACATGCATATTGCATACATTTAATTTAAGAAATAATGATCGTCAGGTACTGAGCTGGATCCAAGCACTGCAGCAGTGTTTTTAATATAATATATATTGGAAATACAAATAAAAACTTATTCCCAAATTAAATAATGAAATTCAACTTACTGGCAATGAGATTATCACATCAATGTTCAAAGTGGTGGTTTTTTCAACGCGCATTTCTGGAACAGGCAATAAGCTCTCTGCAAATGATTGCAACAAGAACAAAATCTGTTGATTCAATTTTGACTATGATCTTAGGTATTGTGTATATTTGCTGCAACTTTGTGATCCTAAAGATGACATTATGAGAGCCCAACAAAGACATCTTCACAGAACACATGCATGCTGCATTGTATAATATAATCACACGTGTTATCTTTTGCAAATGGGATACCAATGATATTTGGGAGTTTTTGTAACCTGTCTTGACATGGAAATAACTAATATTTTGCTGCAGTCAGTAAGGCTCACCATAACCGTAAATGACATTTACCTCGAAGGAAGAGTGATAACTGCATAAAGCTGAACATTAGAATAAAAACATTAAAATAAAAATCTCTATTACTTACCAAGCTAAATATAATATGACCATGGCCACTAATAGGATGTGACCATTACCTGTGTTATATAGTTAGACTACTGTGTCTGCACAAATGCAAGTCAATTAGGTGAAGGGGTAAGGAGCAGTAGATATTTGGGAATAATAGACAATTATATCGCACGTTCAATGTCTCATTGAGTACACACATGAGTTTTTATTTTTAGTATATTACACCTACTGTAAAATATTGATAATACTCTGGCTCAGGCCTAAACTTTCCAGCCAATACAGGGCAAGGAAAGAACTTCTTCCTTGCTTGACTATGGAAATGTTATCACATGATAAACTCTCATCATGTGAATTTTTTAACAACTCACGATTTATTTATCCCCAAAAGAGGAAAGGTTTCTTCGAGTTTTCTCAGCCGTTTCTCTCGAGTGCTTCAATAACTCCTTTGGAATTTAAATAGGCATGCAGCAATTATGAGTCAGAGCACAGCTCGTGTACTAGTTAGTATAGCTAACCAATGATCCAGTAAGGGAGTTTACTGGTGATGATTTCTAATGAAGACTTCTCACTCCTATAAACAGACATTTACCCACACTCAGTGAGCCCATGCCTAATAAGATCTTGGGGTGGAAGGATGGCACTTTCCAAAATTAGGGCCAATATAAGGTTGTAATAATTATCATACTTGGCAAAAAATTTACCCAGTCTATGCCTTTTTACCTGGATAAATCTCCAAAAACTTAGGTCCAAACAATGCCACTAAATATGAGAATAATTCTCAGGCACAAGAAAGCTCTGAACAGAAGAAGTGAGATCTGTACTGTATTAAACATCAAAGATTCCACAAAAGAACTTGGATAGAGAATTAAGCACTACTTCCTCGGTGCTCATCATTAAGAGAATGGAAAAAAAATTGGGAGAAAAACACATATAAAATAATCTTGATTCAGTAGTCTAGCAAGCATTCGTCAGTGTGTACCATAATTCCTCAATTAGAATGCACCCTTAATTATACCATGACCAGTTTCTTTAAATAGATTGTGCCTTCCATTAGACAACACACTATTTACTATCAGTGAAATAGAACTCATCATCGATTAGATCACACACCAGCAGGAATGAAAAGTTTAAATAAAATACTACATGGCGTAGGGGGAAAAAAACTTCACCACTGAATTGATAATCCAATCCTTCAAAGGTTGTGTGATATTTCACTTGAGACGAATGCATCACATGATGACAGCATCCACTATTTAAAGCATGGGCAAGTAGCAGAAAGCACTGCAGTAAACATGCCAGTGAGATTGTCAATCTCCACAGAAAAGATGATGATGATGACCAACAACAAAGCTGGTATGAAGAAGGTAAAATAGATGGCTACAACCACATTTTTGAGATCCAATCACTCGAACAACTATTGTGAGCTTGCCTGCTAGATAATAGAGTGTGTCCTTGAATAGCATATTCCATATAATAGCTAGGCAGTACGTGAAATGAATAAAATGAACACTTTCTGACATGATAAATTGCATTATGGTAATTAGTTGCCAGAGATCTTTCGTTAACTATTCTTGTCATATGCCAATCTTGAATTCAAGAAGGGTTGATGAGTTCTGAGTATTATTCTTAGCTCGTTCCACTTGTTCCTCACTTGTGCACTTTTGATATGCCAAGCAGTGGTTTATGTTCATAGATTTCTCGAAGAAATTTTCTTCCAGTTTGTGCTAGACTTCCTCAAACTTGCCAACTTCCTCTCTCTTGTGTGCTAGCAAACATATTCTCTAATACAGATCTAGTTCAGGCACATCACAACTACCTGATGAACATAATGACATTCCAAACAGTATCACATCTACCCATTTGCTCTTTGAAATATTGTATATATCTTCAAAGGAAAGTTTCTCAGAGCATTTCAGAGATTTCAATGCTCAATGGACCTGATCCTATGGTTCCATCCCAGAAGAGCATACGCTTCATTTACATTTAGTGCCATAAACCTTAAATGACTGTGGTACAATCATCAATTGACAGAGTTAGGTTTCAGAAGTCGAAAGCCTCACCTTATAGAAGACCATTTCTTCCCACGGTAAATATTCAGTGTAAGTTTCACAAGTTTTGGGGTCTTGTAGATTTTTACCATCATTTTGAAAGTAACTGTAATTAAGTTGGTTCTACTAGCCATCAATGGACCACTGGATGTCCAAAAGAAAAATCCATGATTCAAGACTACAAAAAAAATCTTGGAAAAATATGGCACTTTTTAATACATCCTGAGCTGGAAACCCTAACTCAAATCATGACGATGCCTACGAGATATATAAAGACAAAATTTTGTGTGTTTTTAAAAGAACTACCTAAGGAAGACTATAAGCCACCGACTTTCCTGATTTTGCGTTTTTAATGGAGGAACCTCATATTTGGGTTTTTGTGCAGTATTTTAGCCACTCAAATAAGATGGATTTGCCTCCATTCTTCTGAATGTATATAGTAGAAGGTAACAGGTACCAATATATGTAGTTTTAGCTTCGATTGGACTATTTTTTATGTCTTTTGGGGGCATTTTTGCCAACATGTAAGATTTACCACATGTCATGTACTTTTGTGACTGGATTTTACATTATGAAATCTCCTGTGACAATGCTTGCATCACTTCTCTTTCAGTAATGCTGAATACCTCTTGGTAGTATTATACCAAACAAAAGTGACATTAGGAACCCTTTTGGGCTAGTGCCTGAGTACACCCCTATCACCTCCTGGTCCAACCCTTCATAGGGGGGCACATTGTGGGCAGTCATAAGGACAAATAAAGATAAACCAACAGAGAGAAGGATGGACAGTCAGAGAGAAAGAGAGACAGTCAGGGCAAAGATAAATTTTAGTATAGATCTCAGCCCTATTTGTGGTGTGTATATATGTGTGTGTGTGTCTGTCAATGTTTCTTTGTCCTCAATAGACATCCACACAAGAAGACCCAGGATAATAGAGCCAGAAGGAATAAGGGTTACTGGACCAGAAGAATATGGGTAGGGTTTTGGGAGCTTAGGACATGCTTCTTAGATATGCCACTCCCTCAAATCATATCAGCCAAAATGGAGCAGATACAACTTATAACAGGGGAAGAACAAAGGCAGGATTTTGCATCCATAAGCCATGGTTCCAAACCAAGAGAGTAAGGGTAATTTTGGGTAATTATGAAGTGGGGTCTGGGCTCTAAAAAGTGTGGCGTAGTTAATTCATTGTTTTTCTACCATTTTAAGGGATAGCATGCCATGATTCATGGGTTAGTATAACATGATTCATGAACTAGTATCCCATAGTTGTATCATATGATTCATGGACTAGTATCCCATAGTTGTATCACATGATCATGGTTTTGTCATGTGCATTTCATCCCTACCATTGTCTTATTAGTATTTTTTTTACTTCTCGGTTTTCATGTAATGCCCATGAACACTATTGGTAACTAGGTTATAGCTAGCTACCATGGTTATTGTTTGGGACCGATCCCTGAAAATAAGGATTAGATTTTCCACTTCAGAGAAAGCCCGTGAAGTTATTTGTGTTTCCCTGCTGAGACCGACGGGTCGTAAATCCTCGGGGTGAATGATTACTTACTCAAACAGATACTAGCAAATACTTGTAAATCATAGAGAATATTCAAACATTAGACAATGAAACTAATGCCAGGAGATAATCACGAAAATAGCACATAAAGTCAAAATCTAGTAAGGTAGGAAGATGGAGGACCCTTTATAGACAAGGGTTGGAAGGAGTGGCACATATTGCTGGAGGTCAGTGATTGGTTGGGAAAGAGTGTGAGGACATAGAATACCATATATGGAAGTGAATGGAATGCATAATGAAATTGTGTGTGGTGAAGGAACATTAGGTGTTAAATGCAGATGGATGTGTGACTATGATTCTTGCAGGATCCTGCTGCAGACTAATCAGGTCTTTCTTATTCTGTTCTTTCTCTTCGTTCAGCCTGCAAGGCTTGAACAGTTATTTTCAGCTGTATTCCATTTGGTTCATTCTGGTAGTAACACTTCCCATGACATGTAACAAATAACTATGTCCATTGTGATTGGTATGGATGTATGGGTAGTTTTTTTAGGAAATTTTGTAGAAAACATTTCTTTGCGAAATAATTTTACGAAAATAAATTAACATAGATTTTGTATTGGGGGGGATGAGATTTCTAACCTGGTGAGTTGGACTGGAGGTGGGAAGGGGGGGGGGGATTTTTTTAACTTATACCACATTTTAAAGCAAGAGACCATAAGAAGCAGAAGCATGAAAAAAGTCGAGACTTCAGGTTTAGCAGATGTGTCCTATGTGGTCTTGCATAGCTTTCCCTTACCTGATGGCTACACCGATATAGTTTTTGGTAAAGAGTCTTGAAGTTGGAATGCAAATGACAAAGTATTAATAGACAAAGTGAGGTATATTCTAGTCTAAATCTCCACTCGCTCTTTGTATAATAATAGTCCAAATCACTATATGAGGATTTACAGAGCTATTAAAATCAGGGGAACCACCAATGATTTGGTAGGTCTGCTTTATTGAAGTCAAGTTAAGTTTTATTTCTAGTTGATCTGTAGAAACCTATCCTAGGTCCAGGATTAGGAAGAAACCAACTCCCTAACCACAAGTGATGTAAAAGATGTTGACACTTCTAACTTCTATGCACACAGCATCCATCTAGGAAACCTTTC
This sequence comes from Cladorhizidae sp. MBARI D1340-BT2, assembly GCA_028752905.1. Lineage (NCBI taxonomy): Eukaryota > Metazoa > Porifera > Demospongiae > Poecilosclerida > Cladorhizidae > Cladorhizidae sp. MBARI D1340-BT2. The sequence continues at coordinate 11,316,948 of JAQNBH010000012.1, read as the reverse complement.
TTCTATTCTGCCACTTGGTTCACAATAATTATGTTGCTAGGCCTTCACATCATGTCACTTGAGTTTGCTTTGAGCAATTCACAATATCTGCCGCATCATGTCACACTGCTATGTACCATGTGTGTTCTCCCTGACCATCAAGTCCCTGGAGGACTCGTGGGATACATCCTATATATCAGGGAGGTTTCTCACTGTCCCAACAAGTTTTGCTCATTCATTTCCTACTTTCTAGAATATGTTGGCGAAACGCAAATAAAGCCCAGCCATGCAAGATGACCGATGATCACAAATGATGCTAGAATAGAAATCAAGTCTACCCAAGCAAAGTGACACAATGCAACCCCATGTTCCACAAAAATTACGTGTTGCTCGGCATAATATTGTGAACCAGCATTAAGCCTAAACTGTAATTAGTGTGGATTAGCACTTGTACTGAGGAATGCACAGGCACAAGCCAGCTGGTCAAATCCAATGGCCTCATAGTAGCATATTCTAGCATGTGGGTTTCTTCGATGGGTTCTTTGGTGAATCTACCATATTGCTAAGACACTTATAAGATCTTTTTTACCTGTGACTTCATGTGAACAAACGTGACAGCTAGTCCTGTCATTAGAGAGTACATGTAATACCATATTCTAGGATGTGGGTTTCTCAGAATGGGTTCTTCGGCGAATCTACACACATTGCAAGATAGGTTCTATGACTTCATAACTTATAGGATCTGTGACTTCATGACAAACATGACAGCTAGTAGTGGTCTCGTTAGAGAGTAATACCATATTCTAGGATGCGGGTTTCTTGGATGGGTTCTTTGGTAAATTTAGACAATTTACTAAGACACTTATAAGATCTTTAATACCTGAGACTTCATGTCAACAAACTTTACAGCTAGTGGTCATTCTAGGGTAACACCACATCCTGGCTTGTGAGTTTCTTGAAGGTTCTTTGAGCCACTCACATGATTCTCCCACATAACCTCATTCTAGGGTATTTTAGTTCTCTAGGCTTAACCACTGCAACTAACCTAGCTCTTACTCTTTCCTTCCCTGATGGTTAGAGAGAAACACCTTCTTGCGCTTTGAGCTCTTTGTCCAGCTCTTCACCACCAGGTCTAGCCCGATCAGTGATCTTCTTTGCCTTTGCAGACCCCAACTCCTCAACTCAGCAATCCTCCAAGTGGAATAAACCACTGACTCAGCTGTCATCTCAGTTAAGTCAGGGTTTGACTGTAGTTCATGCTACTCCTCTCTCAGAAAATCTAAGCTTCTAGCTTATACTATCAGTTCATCTTCGAGCTCAGGTTGGTCTGGTTTAGGGATGTTCCTTTGTGGCCTTGGTCACAACCACACTTCCAGTTAATGACCTGTAAAAGCTTCCCTTTCCTGAAAAATGAAACTTCGTTTCTGGGTTGCTATGAATCTTGATTAGTCTCAAATAGCTGGGAGGGGTTAATTTTTGTGGGTTTCACCTTATAGGCTAAAAAAATCCCCCAAAAACGAGCACAATTCACAAATCTACAAAGGTATTTGCAATTTAACAATCGCACAAACTCTAATACATTTTTGTTATTTTATATGTGACCTCATGGGGAAGATGTGTTCATCTATAATCAAATGTCAAGGCATGGCAGCTAACCTTCCCTAGTTTTGGTCCCAGAAAGCAAGAAAACTTACAAGTTTAGCTGCTATGTTTAAAAGGACTAATCATAAAAAGGAGGTAAATGTGTGTGTGGTATAGACTTTGGTGCTCCATAGATTCTACAGACTTCAATGCTAAAAGACAGGTCTTCTTTTTGGTTTAAAAACATGCATAGGTATAACACTGCCTAAGTTACATGCATATAAAGTGGGAACTTGAGTGCCTGATCCTCTGTAGGTAATGCTACTTATAGGGTACTGCTAGGCAGCTGTAATTACTACTGTGGTTAGAGGAAGCTTTTCTCTGCACTATGAGTTTTCCAAATATGCAAGCCATGCCACTAAAGAATGCCGTTTACCCACTTTTTGTGGTGGCCACAGGCTAAGTGGCTAAGTGCTGATCCTATGGCATATAAAGAACTGCTTTCTGTAAACACACTTCAAATAAGGAGCCGCACTTGCAGCCAATTCAGGCAATATATTTTGCGCCGCCCCTCTGAATTATATGTAACTTTGGCATTGCCCTAGCCCTAGCCCTAGCCCTAACCATATGTAGAATCAATCTTTTGAGCTATATGTAAACTTCGACATAAAGTGTGCAGAATCTATTGAGTTCCAAACTCATAACCACAATTTTTATTTTTTATGGCCAGCCACCTTAATGTTTGTGGTCTAATTTATGTTTAAAATAAGAGCAAGGTTGATTAATGTACATTGGTCATGTCCCCAAGTGCTAGCATTCAGAAATAGAAAGTTATTGCTTTTCTTGTCCTGTGAATGAGCTACCACAGACCTGAAGGAGAAGTAGAATGCTGAATAGAAACAAGGGTAGAGCTAAGGGTGAGGCAATGGCAGAGAAGGATGATGTTGCAGAGATCCCACAGGGTAAAAACAAACCTGGAATATGCTTCCATGACCTTCACCCCTTCAGTCGCATGTGGGAAGCCTTCCATGTTCTCCTTGTCTCAGACACCTTCAGCTATAAACAGAAAAGCTAACTAGAATCTACACAAAAATCGCTCTTTGTCAACAACAAACTAGACTCTACCACTGTCAAAACAAATTACCTGCAAATACAAGTTCTGTGCCAATACATGTGATGCGATAGTGCAATACGAGGGTGCCTGGTAAACTGGTGTTTCTGGATGTGGGACTACCAGATGAGTGGATTTTGAGTGTACTACTAAACTGAGCAATCCATTACATGGCCAAGAGTTGGCACCAGAAACAAGATGGTTTCACACACCCAATCACCAAAGAATAGTTACCACCTGTGCCACAAAGTTTCTACCTATTCAACTTTCATAAGAAACTTTCATGACAAAAAGTGATTGGCTACCATACAATTGTAAATACTAGCATTTAGTTTCATAAAGATGTGATTTAATATAGTAAACAATAGTAATTACAATGACCTTCTAGAGAATTTTACTCTATAGACTATTTGATACTCTAGTCTTCATCAGGAATAATGATAATAATGCTTGCAGTATCTAAAAGGATTAGCCATAGACATCTCTGGTGTATATACAGGCATATTACACAACATAACTACACCATATATAATACCATAAAAATAGCATAGCTGGAAAATAGAGTATGTTAGGTAAAAAAAGGAAATGGTCCTGTCTCCAATATACTAACACAGGCTGAAATTGTATCACCTGATTAAGATTTGAAAGGACTTAATTAACCATTTCCTCAACTAAAAATGTGTAGAAGCAAGTAAGCTGGCAGGCAGGCTGGGGTGAGTGCAGGTAGGCAGGCAGACAAGCAAGCCAACAAGCAAAAAGGCAAGATAGAATAGTTGACAGATAATGAATGTCCAATTCGAATAAGCAAACAAAACAAAAACTTCTCAAAATTAACAACAAAGCTTATAATTTATAATTTTTATATAGAGACCCTCTAATCTACTACACAAAAACTATCTGGATTTCTATATAAACACCATATGACAATCTTGTGCTTTCTATATTTTTTGTTCATACATACCTTTCGTGCACACAAGTCCAGCATCATCACTGTGAGAAGTGCAAGAGTGTCTTTCTGGTCCCCAACCATGGAATATACATTGATCTAAATACTCATTTCCTCTACAGTACAATTCACTCATCCATATGGGCACTTCATCAGCAGCTCTGCCAGTTCCAGCGTGTTCCAGCGTTAAATGTTGGGCAAACTACATCGGAATATCCCAACATGCTAAGAAAAGAAGTAAACCGAGACGGAATCAAAATTTTGTATCTGGTTCATGACCTTAAACAATGAAAACATTGGTGTCCATATGCACATAGCATATTTATTATGTGTTCTGTCCTTTTGCTCCTATTCTATTAAGTTCGCTAATCTTTTAATCACTTCATGATAGGTACGATAAGAAAATCATACATTAGTCATGCCAATACCCTGTGTGGTTATAGTTCCATTGTCCTATGACCACTGAGCATACAATATGCACCTAGTGGAGCTAGCTCATATCATATAACTTTAACTGTGTATACATAACTTTAATAGTTATGGAATTGAATACTTTACCGGCAAGCCACTCTGCCATCATTAGTACTCCATGAATGGTCACAGATTGTTCCCCAGGTGCCATTGTAGAGAAGCTCTACTCTGCCCTGATTTTCAAACAAAGTTTGTGAGCTATTAAGTCGAATATCTTGGATAGTGGTTGGTGAAACAGTAGGTTGACCTGGAAAGGGCAAGAAAATTGTTTTAAAAAATGCATCCTTATAACAAAAAGTGAAAGCAAGGAACATATATAGCTACATCTACATCTATTTTTAACATTGTAGCTAGCGATTTCAGTCTTGAGTTTATTTTTTACTAGTAACAAAAACTACACGGAAATGTCTGGCAGTGAATATGCATTGAAACAGAACTATAACCTAGATACCACGGAACATGACTTGCCAAAATTGAGGTGGAAAGCTAGAGCCAAAACCAGAAAGAGAAGAGCTACTTTCATGATGCAATAGCAACACAAATAACTAAGTCGTCCAGCAGGCCAAACTCTCGTATGCGTGCAGATTTTGAATGATACTTGTTTATAAACCTATCCAACCCCCTCCCCCCATCCCACCCACACGCACAACATTCTCTCTACCCCAGTGGGGGTAAATGATGTCGTTCTCCACTAGGAAAAACCGTTGTTTCCCAGGCCTGTCACGACTGGTGCGGCCGATCTTGAAGCCTGCAGTATTTGGTAATCCCGGTGTCATAACGGATAACGTCCCCTATTGGTATACGTCCTAGGGACGTAATATTTCGTCTGCTAGGACGTTAACCGATGAGCATAAGCATCCGGGGGCGAGGAATTACGTCCCAGCAGACAAATTTATGTGGCAGAAAAATCCTCTTTCTCTGAAGTATTTGAATTTATTCATTCTGGAAACTATCCTATAGATAGCACACACAACTATAAAAGAAGCTTGAGAAGAAAGGGAAATAACTTCAATGTCCATGAAGGTCGGTTTTATTATATCGGTAACCAAGCTTGTGGTAGAAACTGCGGAAGAAAAGCAGAGACTATTGAAAGCAATACATGAAGATGGACACCTAGGTTGGTGTAGCTAACTGTAACATAGCTATATCCTGTATAATTTTCATAATTGTAATTTTAACATTATTATTATTATATTATATTATATATGATTTGACAGCACTGTATAATAGCATCAAAATAATGTACAAAGGATGAGAGTGTGCTGAAGGCTTACCAGCAAGAGCTGCTGGTAGCCTTATAGGTGAGAATAGTTAATTGGAGATGGTAAAGAAAAACATTTACTGCATGGACAAAGATAGTGCCAAGTGCATGGTAAATCAGAATTAAAGTTATTTATGAAATATTCCCAGAAAAAATATTTCAGCTTCTTTTTCAAAGTGTAGGTGGAGAGTTTGAGGTCCATCTCAGGTAAGGCATTCCACAGCTTGACAACTCGGTTGAAATATATGAAATTTAGATAGTTGTTTGTGGTTTGTGGAAGTAGACACTTAAGTTTCGAGTAGTTAGAAGACCTGTTATTAGATGTTGAAGTGATTGTCAGGGAAATCCCTGACTAATGATGTCGCCAACCGACCACCAGACATCATGGCTCCATTCCCGAACCACAAAGAACCAGAACAACCACATCAGGACAAGATCTCCACACACACGCAACAAGATGTTGTGGGAACCACAGAAGACCCAAGCAGCCTGAGAACGAGATACACAACAGATGCTGTGGCCAGGAGAAAGACCACAGCGCCACCAAGACTAAGGGAGCAACCGATTGCTCACCACTGACGTGACATCAGAAACTGCACTAGTTAGGACCTTATAAGGTCAATAATTGTGACTTTATCTCATTACTAGTAATAATTATTAGTTCTTATTTCAGGGGGTAACTAAATTCTTACCTCAAGGTATCCAGCACTTACCGGGTGGGTATAGTTGCTGAGTTTGGTTTGGGTGGCAGGACGTCTAGAAGAGACCGAGCATCCCTTACGTCATCTTGGAAGGACAGGTAGCGAGGTTCTGCAGATTAAGTGTTCTGTAAACTATAAGGCCTGGAGCGTTTCCACGACACTGGTGGCAGCGGTGGGATTCCTTAAGTGAGAGGGACCCGAATGAGTGAAGAAATAGAAATTGTATACAAGATACAGAAAGAAGTCAGCGTTGACCCAAGGACGGGCCGAACGGTCTTCAAATATACAGAGGAGAGCAGGTTACGAGAAAGGACAAACCAGACAGTGGACTGGAGTTCCAGACAAGAGAAAATCCGAGAAGCGGTCAGGAAATTGCGCGAGTTGGGCGTAATTTAAGTGAAATATTGTTTAATAAGTGCATATTACTATGATTGTCATTGTTGTTTTTTTTGTGTGTTTTTTTTTACTACTATTATTATTTGTGCTACCTGCAAGGATCCGCGCAGCGCGAATAATATTTCTTCAAATGCAGAGCACAGGAAGACCAGGAGAGAGCAGACAGCTCAGAAGTGGAAGCATCTTCCAGACCCCTGGAGATGGAGGAGAGGAAGTATCAGATCAGCCATCAGAGCATGCTCTGTCCAGAACAATGTTGATGAACCGATTCATCCTAACAGAGGAGAACATATCCAAGAGGGAAGAGGAAGAGTCCCAACGAAAAGACAGAAGAGAGGACGAGAGAGCATACAGAGATGCTGAAGACAAGAGAGAACAGAGGGAGAGGCAAGAAAGACAGGAGGAGAGGATGGCTGAACTCATGCTGGGAATGCAGCAGGCCATCACCAGATCAGCGGAACGCCACCCAGTAGCACCAACACCACCACAGCTAAGATTACAAAAATATGTAGAGGGGGTTGACGACATGGGTGCATACATAGATCTATTCAGGGTGATAGCCACTACAAATGCATGGCCACCTAACCAATGGTGTATCTATCTGAGGAGTGCGCTCAGTGGTCAGGGCATGTTGGCCATATCCTCCCTCTCTCCCACAGATCAGACTGACTTCGAGGTGGTCTGCCGGGTCCTGAGATCTACCTATCAGGTCACCTCGGAGTCATACAGGAAAAAGATTTTTGAGATACCGTTTGACACGGTCACCCCTGAGGTCTGGTTCAGGGACAGACGGCAATTGTTTGGGAGATGGATTGAGGCAGAGGGTAAGGGAGTGTTTGAGACCATGTTGTTTGAACTAACCTTACAGAAGCTACCCAGATGGCTGGAGATGAGGATGCGTCAACTGAACCCAGAGAACTATGAGGAGGCCATCCGACACCTCAACATCCCACGTGACAGAGACAGGGAGAACAACCCCAAATATCAGGAGCAGAGAGGAAGAGGGACCATGCCTTCCAAGGGAAATAACCAACCCATATATCCGGAGCAGAGAGGAAGAGGACCAATGCCTTCCAGGGAGACCAACCACCCCACACCAGCTAGAGAGCATGCGCGTCCCCACAGCAACAACAATTTCAACCCCACACACCGAGGAACAGGTATGGGTAGTGAAAGTAATTACCAGAGGAGGGAAGGAGGAACCCTTGAGTGTTATCGGTGTGGGAAGAAGGGTCATTTCAAAAAAGATTGCAGAGTGAAGCTTGAGAAGGGAAACAGCGCCTTGAGCATGAGAGACAACCTGACGGAATGGAATAAGGAAGTTCAAATTAATGGTACCAAAGTACAGGCACTATTAGATACGGGGTGCACCAAGAGTGTGGTACACCCTAGGTATGTGAAGAAGGAAGATTACCTCCCATGGACTATTAGCTATAGAACAGCTAGCTCTACAGAGGCACAGTTCCCTGCTGCCCAGATCAGCATTCAGTTGGGAGGGAAGGAAACCAGAATGATAGTGGGTGTGAGTAAGCATATTTTCTGCGGTATGCTCATGGGCCATGACATTCCATCTTTTAGACAATATCTGAGAGAGGCCCTGGACACGCCCAAGGAAGAAACAACTCCACCCACCACCACTACTGAACCGGAAGAAGCAGCTCCAACACCCACCACCACCACTGAACAGAGCTTAGTGACTACCAGAGCCCAGGAGAAGGCCCAGGATCAACAACAAGAAGAGGAAGCCCTGCAACAGATGCAGGATGAGCCTATCTTGCACTCCTTGACCTCCAGTGAGGAAGAAGACATCAGCGAAACGGAACCACCCCTCCCATCTAACCCAGTTACGGAGAAGACAACAGTACTCAGCCACATCTCGCCTGAAGAGCTCAAAGCAGAGCAACAGAAAGACCCCACCTTACGTAAGATCAGGGAGGGAATAGATGTGGGCAAGGGAAGGTATTTTATGGAAGATAGTTTGATCATGAGAGAGCCCTATAAGGAGGGAGGGCAAAATTTGATAGTAGTCCCCAAGATAGCAAGGGACAAAGTCCTTAGACTGGCCCACACGTCCATAGTGGCGGGCCACTTTGGCAAAGAAAGGACACTGAGCATTATCAGGACAAGGATGGACTGGCCAGGGCTGGCCAGAGATGTTCACATCCTGTGTCGGTCCTGCCCAGTCTGTCAGAAGGCTAGTCCTGCCAGTGCGGCAAGAAACCCTCTACAACCCCTACCTATCATAGGCAAGCCTTTTTCCCGAGTAGCCATGGACATTTTTGGCCCCCTGACCAGATCCAAGGGGGGGAATAAGTATATACTAGTCTTAATGGATTATTGCATGCGGTGGCCAGAAGCCTTTCCCTTGAGGAATGCCACCGCGGAGACAATTGCAGAGTGCTTGGTAGAGGTGATGTCCCGGGTAGGATTGCCCGAAGAACTATTAACAGATAATGGAACCAACTTTGTAGGAAGGGTAATGACCAGAGTGTGTGAACTTACGGGGATACGACACATAAAGACTTCACCATATCATCCACAAACAGATGGTATGGTGGAGCGCTTTAATTCAACCATGAAGAGGTTGCTGAGAAAGATCACGCAAAACACCTCCAATGAATGGGACAAGTGCCTCCCCTTTATCTTATGGGCCTACCGGGGAACCCCCCACAAAACAACAGGTTTTTCCCCATACGAACTGTTGTATGGAAGATCGATGAGAATGCCGATTGACCAGCTGGTGCGGTTCTGGCGAAAGAAAGAAGAAGAGAGTCAGGTAGATGTGCCTGAATTTATCCAAACGCTGAAGGCTAACCTAGAGTCAGTAGGGAGTGTAGCTCAAGAAAATGAGCGCAAGAACAAAGAGAAATACAAAAACCACTATGACAAGAAGACAGTAGCGCGCCATTTTGAAGTAGGGGACTTTGTGTTGGCATTCCGCCCAAGGAAACAAAACAAGCTCCTAAATGAGTGGCAGGGCCCCTTTGAGATTGTGGGAAGAGTGTCTGAGGTGCCCTACCAACTAAATGTGGGTAAAGTGGGAAACCCCCTCAAGGTTTTTCACATAAATGCCTTAAAGGAGTGGCACACTCCTGCGGCAGCGGTTTTCTTAGGAGAGGTGAACTCGGATGAACCGCCTGCCCAAAAACAGGAAACAAGAGAAAATCTATCAGAAGAGCAGCAATCCCAGATAGAAGAAGTCAAGTGTGAGTTTGCGGACATCATCTGTGATGTCCCAGGCAGAACCCAGCTGGTAGAGCATGAGATCCTCACTGGAGATGCCTTACCAATTAGACTACCCGCTTATCGTCTGGCTCAGGCTTCCAAGCAGTACTTAGAGACAGAGATCCGCACTTTGCTAGAACAAGAGATAATAACACCTAGCAAAAGTCCTTGGGCGGCCCCAATTGTCCTAATACCCAAGAAGGATGGGACAAGGCGCATGTGCGTCGATTACCGAAAGCTAAACGAGATAACTGTTAAGGATCCTTACCCATTACCCAATATTGAAGAACTTATTGACAACCTAGGGAACTCTAAGTACCTTACCACCATTGACTTAACTAAGGGATACTACCAGGTACCGGTAGCCAGAAGTAGTAGGGAGAAGACAGCCTTTGTCACTCCCTATGGCAAATATGAATTCACCACCATGCCTTTTGGCCTGGTGGCAGCAACCTCGACTTTCCAGCGGCTGATGGATCACGTGTTGTCAGGGTTGACGGAGTTCACAGCCGCCTACCTTGACGACATCGTCATCTTCAGCCCAAGCTGGAGTGATCATGTGGATCACTTAAGATCTGTGTTAGCACGGTTGAGAGGAGCAGGGTTGCATATTAAGCTAGGGAAATGCCAGTTTGGGAAAAGCTCTTGCGAGTATTTAGGGCACGAAGTGGGTGGAGGCAGAGTCAAGCCTGTGGCATGTAAAGTTGAAGCATTAGCCACCTACACCCAGCCTAGGAGCAAGAAACAGGTACGGGCATTTCTGGGGTTAGCGGGGTATTACCGCAGCTTTATCCCAAACTTTTCAGAAGTTGCTGCCCCCCTTACTAACTTAACTAGGAAAGCGTTGACTAATACCATTATATGGAGTGATGACTGTGAGAAAGCTTTTAAGCTATTGAAGAATTATTTGACTAACCATCCTGTGTTGGTGTGTCCCAATTGGGAGAGGAATTTTATCCTGCAGACCGACGCTTCAGATGTGGGTCTAGGATATGTGTTGAGCCAAGTTGACGACGAAGGAGAGGAGCATCCGGTCGGGTATGGGTCGAGAAAACTTCTCCCCAGAGAGCAAAGATACTCTACTATTGAGAGGGAGGCATTAGCGATTGTTGACGGAAACGTCACTTCCGGGTCTATTTGGAAGGCCGGAAGTTTGAGGTACAAACCGACCACAACCCCCTCGCCCATCTACAAAACATTAAGGACTCTCACGGACGCTTAACCCGATGGTCATTGGCCCTACAAGACTACGATTTCACAGTACACCACCGAGCAGGAAACAAGAACGGCAACGCCGACGGCCTAAGCCGCGACGGGTTGCCAGCCGAGGAAGGGGGAGTGTCAGGAAAATCCCTGACTAATGATGTCGCCAACCGACCACCAGACATCATGGCTCCATTCCCGAACCACAAAGAACCAGAACAACCACATCAGGACAAGATCTCCACACACACACACACACACACACACACGCAAGATGTTGTGGGAACCACAGAAGACCCAAGCAGCCTGAGAACGAGATACACAACAGATGCTGTGGCCAGGAGAAAGACCACAGCGCCACCAAGACTAAGGGAGCAACCGATTGCTCACCACTGACGTGACATCAGAAACTGCACTAGTTAGGACCTTATAAGGTCAATAATTGTGACTTTATCTCATTACTAGTAATAATTATTAGTTCTTATTTCAGGGGGTAACTAAATTCTTACCTCAAGGTATCCAGCACTTACCGGGTGGGTATAGTTGCTGAGTTTGGTTTGGGTGGCAGGACGTCTAGAAGAGACCGAGCATCCCTTACGTCATCTTGGAAGGACAGGTAGCGAGGTTCTGCAGATTAAGTGTTCTGTAAACTATAAGGCCTGGAGCGTTTCCACGACACTGGTGGCAGCGGTGGGATTCCTTAAGTGAGAGGGACCCGAATGAGTGAAGAAATAGAAATTGTATACAAGATACAGAAAGAAGTCAGCGTTGACCCAAGGACGGGCCGAACGGTCTTCAAATATACAGAGGAGAGCAGGTTACGAGAAAGGACAAACCAGACAGTGGACAGGAGTTCCAGACAAGAGAAAATCCGAGAAGCGGTCAGGAAATTGCGCGAGTTGGGATTTAAGTGAAATATTGTTTAATAAGTGCATATTACTATGATTGTCATTGTTGTTTTTTTTGTGTGTTTTTTTTTACTACTATTATTATTTGTGCTACCTGCAAGGATCCGCGTAGCGCGAATAATATTTCTTCAAATGCAGAGCACAGGAAGACCAGGAGAGAGCAGACAGCTCAGAAGTGGAAGCATCTTCCAGACCCCTGGAGATGGAGGAGAGGAAGTATCAGATCAGCCATCAGAGCATGCTCTGTCCAGAACAATGTTGATGAACCGATTCATCCTAACAGAGGAGAACATATCCAAGAGGGAAGAGGAAGAGTCCCAACGAAAAGACAGAAGAGAGGACGAGAGAGCATACAGAGATGCTGAAGACAAGAGAGAACAGAGGGAGAGGCAAGAAAGACAGGAGGAGAGGATGGCTGAACTCATGCTGGGAATGCAGCAGGCCATCACCAGATCAGCGGAACGCCACCCAGTAGCACCAACACCACCACAGCTAAGATTACAAAAATATGTAGAGGGGGTTGACGACATGGGTGCATACATAGATCTATTCAGGGTGATAGCCACTACAAATGCATGGCCACCTAACCAATGGTGTATCTATCTGAGGAGTGCGCTCAGTGGTCAGGGCATGTTGGCCATATCCTCCCTCTCTCCCACAGATCAGACTGACTTCGAGGTGGTCTGCCGGGTCCTGAGATCTACCTATCAGGTCACCTCGGAGTCATACAGGAAAAAGATTTTTGAGATACCGTTTGACACGGTCACCCCTGAGGTCTGGTTCAGGGACAGACGGCAATTGTTTGGGAGATGGATTGAGGCAGAGGGTAAGGGAGTGTTTGAGACCATGTTGTTTGAACTAACCTTACAGAAGCTACCCAGATGGCTGGAGATGAGGATGCGTCAACTGAACCCAGAGAACTATGAGGAGGCCATCCGACACCTCAACATCCCACGTGACAGAGACAGGGAGAACAACCCCAAATATCAGGAGCAGAGAGGAAGAGGGACCATGCCTTCCAAGGGAAATAACCAACCCATATATCCGGAGCAGAGAGGAAGAGGACCAATGCCTTCCAGGGAGACCAACCACCCCACACCAGCTAGAGAGCATGCGCGTCCCCACAGCAACAACAATTTCAACCCCACACACCGAGGAACAGGTATGGGTAGTGAAAGTAATTACCAGAGGAGGGAAGGAGGAACCCTTGAGTGTTATCGGTGTGGGAAGAAGGGTCATTTCAAAAAAGATTGCAGAGTGAAGCTTGAGAAGGGAAACAGCGCCTTGAGCATGAGAGACAACCTGACGGAATGGAATAAGGAAGTTCAAATTAATGGTAGCAAAGTACAGGCACTATTAGATACGGGGTGCACCAAGAGTGTGGTACACCCTAGGTATGTGAAGAAGGAAGATTACCTCCCATGGACTATTAGCTATAGAACAGCTAGCTCTACAGAGGCACAGTTCCCTGCTGCCCAGATCAGCATTCAGTTGGGAGGGAAGGAAACCAGAATGATAGTGGGTGTGAGTAAGCATATTTTCTGCGGTATGCTCATGGGCCATGACATTCCATCTTTTAGACAATATCTGAGAGAGGCCCTGGACACGCCCAAGGAAGAAACAACTCCACCCACCACCACTACTGAACCGGAAGAAGCAGCTCCAACACCCACCACCACCACTGAACAGAGCTTAGTGACTACCAGAGCCCAGGAGAAGGCCCAGGATCAACAACAAGAAGAGGAAGCCCTGCAACAGATGCAGGATGAGCCTATCTTGCACTCCTTGACCTCCAGTGAGGAAGAAGACATCAGCGAAACGGAACCACCCCTCCCATCTAACCCAGTTACGGAGAAGACAACAGTACTCAGCCACATCTCGCCTGAAGAGCTCAAAGCAGAGCAACAGAAAGACCCCACCTTACGTAAGATCAGGGAGGGAATAGATGTGGGCAAGGGAAGGTATTTTATGGAAGATAGTTTGATCATGAGAGAGCCCTATAAGGAGGGAGGGCAAAATTTGATAGTAGTCCCCAAGATAGCAAGGGACAAAGTCCTTAGACTGGCCCACACGTCCATAGTGGCGGGCCACTTTGGCAAAGAAAGGACACTGAGCATTATCAGGACAAGGATGGACTGGCCAGGGCTGGCCAGAGATGTTCACATCCTGTGTCGGTCCTGCCCAGTCTGTCAGAAGGCTAGTCCTGCCAGTGCGGCAAGAAACCCTCTACAACCCCTACCTATCATAGGCAAGCCTTTTTCCCGAGTAGCCATGGACATTTTTGGCCCCCTGACCAGATCCAAGGGGGGGAATAAGTATATACTAGTCTTAATGGATTATTGCATGCGGTGGCCAGAAGCCTTTCCCTTGAGGAATGCCACCGCGGAGACAATTGCAGAGTGCTTGGTAGAGGTGATGTCCCGGGTAGGATTGCCCGAAGAACTATTAACAGATAATGGAACCAACTTTGTGGGAAGGGTAATGACCAGAGTGTGTGAACTTACGGGGATACGACACATAAAGACTTCACCATATCATCCACAAACAGATGGTATGGTGGAGCGCTTTAATTCAACCATGAAGAGGTTGCTGAGAAAGATCACGCAAAACACCTCCAATGAATGGGACAAGTGCCTCCCCTTTATCTTATGGGCCTACCGGGGAACCCCCCACAAAACAACAGGTTTTTCCCCATACGAACTGTTGTATGGAAGATCGATGAGAATGCCGATTGACCAGCTGGTGCGGTTCTGGCGAAAGAAAGAAGAAGAGAGTCAGGTAGATGTGCCTGAATTTATCCAAACGCTGAAGGCTAACCTAGAGTCAGTAGGGAGTGTAGCTCAAGAAAATGAGCGCAAGAACAAAGAGAAATACAAAAACCACTATGACAAGAAGACAGTAGCGCGCCATTTTGAAGTAGGGGACTTTGTGTTGGCATTCCGCCCAAGGAAACAAAACAAGCTCCTAAATGAGTGGCAGGGCCCCTTTGAGATTGTGGGAAGAGTGTCTGAGGTGCCCTACCAACTAAATGTGGGTAAAGTGGGAAACCCCCTCAAGGTTTTTCACATAAATGCCTTAAAGGAGTGGCACACTCCTGCGGCAGCGGTTTTCTTAGGAGAGGTGAACTCGGATGAACCGCCTGCCCAAAAACAGGAAACAAGAGAAAATCTATCAGAAGAGCAGCAATCCCAGATAGAAGAAGTCAAGTGTGAGTTTGCGGACATCATCTGTGATGTCCCAGGCAGAACCCAGCTGGTAGAGCATGAGATCCTCACTGGAGATGCCTTACCAATTAGACTACCCGCTTATCGTCTGGCTCAGGCTTCCAAGCAGTACTTAGAGACAGAGATCCGCACTTTGCTAGAACAAGAGATAATAACACCTAGCAAAAGTCCTTGGGCGGCCCCAATTGTCCTAATACCCAAGAAGGATGGGACAAGGCGCATGTGCGTCGATTACCGAAAGCTAAACGAGATAACTGTTAAGGATCCTTACCCATTACCCAATATTGAAGAACTTATTGACAACCTAGGGAACTCTAAGTACCTTACCACCATTGACTTAACTAAGGGATACTACCAGGTACCGGTAGCCAGAAGTAGTAGGGAGAAGACAGCCTTTGTCACTCCCTATGGCAAATATGAATTCACCACCATGCCTTTTGGCCTGGTGGCAGCAACCTCGACTTTCCAGCGGCTGATGGATCACGTGTTGTCAGGGTTGACGGAGTTCACAGCCGCCTACCTTGACGACATCGTCATCTTCAGCCCAAGCTGGAGTGATCATGTGGATCACTTAAGATCTGTGTTAGCACGGTTGAGAGGAGCAGGGTTGCATATTAAGCTAGGGAAATGCCAGTTTGGGAAAAGCTCTTGCGAGTATTTAGGGCACGAAGTGGGTGGAGGCAGAGTCAAGCCTGTGGCATGTAAAGTTGAAGCATTAGCCACCTACACCCAGCCTAGGAGCAAGAAACAGGTACGGGCATTTCTGGGGTTAGCGGGGTATTACCGCAGCTTTATCCCAAACTTTTCAGAAGTTGCTGCCCCCCTTACTAACTTAACTAGGAAAGCGTTGACTAATACCATTATATGGAGTGATGACTGTGAGAAAGCTTTTAAGCTATTGAAGAATTATTTGACTAACCATCCTGTGTTGGTGTGTCCCAATTGGGAGAGGAATTTTATCCTGCAGACCGACGCTTCAGATGTGGGTCTAGGATATGTGTTGAGCCAAGTTGACGACGAAGGAGAGGAGCATCCGGTCGGGTATGGGTCGAGAAAACTTCTCCCCAGAGAGCAAAGATACTCTACTATTGAGAGGGAGGCATTAGCGATTGTTGACGGAAACGTCACTTCCGGGTCTATTTGGAAGGCCGGAAGTTTGAGGTACAAACCGACCACAACCCCCTCGCCCATCTACAAAACATTAAGGACTCTCACGGACGCTTAACCCGATGGTCATTGGCCCTACAAGACTACGATTTCACAGTACACCACCGAGCAGGAAACAAGAACGGCAACGCCGACGGCCTAAGCCGCGACGGGTTGCCAGCCGAGGAAGGGGGAGTGTCAGGGAAATCCCTGACTAATGATGTCGCCAACCGACCACCAGACATCATGGCTCCATTCCCGAACCACAAAGAACCAGAACAACCACATCAGGACAAGATCTCCACACACACACACACACACACACACACACGCAAGATGTTGTGGGAACCACAGAAGACCCAAGCAGCCTGAGAACGAGATACACAACAGATGCTGTGGCCAGGAGAAAGACCACAGCGCCACCAAGACTAAGGGAGCAACCGATTGCTCACCACTGACGTGACATCAGAAACTGCACTAGTTAGGACCTTATAAGGTCAATAATTGTGATAGAATATCTGATGACATTATATGTTAGCTAGACTATAAAAGGAATGTGTTAGCTAGGTTTATTTTAGATACTGTCATGTAACAATTGAAGACACTGCAAATTACCGTCTATCAGTACCGAGACTTCACTGTAACTTTAGTTCTTACTTTGTAATACTGTTTGTATTACCTGTTCTGACTTTATCTCATTACTAGTAATAATCATTATTACTAGTTCTTATTTCAGGGGGTAACTAAATTCTTACCTCAAGGTATCCAGCACTTACCGGGTGGGTATAGTTGCTGAGTTTGGTTTGGGTGGCAGGACGTCTAGAAGAGACCGAGCATCCCTTACGTCATCTTGGAAGGACAGGTAGCGAGGTTCTGCAGATTAAGTGTTCTGTAAACTATAAGGCCTGGAGCGTTTCCACGACAGTGATCTTGGGGCATTTTGAGGCAGTTGATGAGAAATGTGATGTCCAAATGTTCTAGCCATAGTGATAAAGGAAGTAACTTGAGAGATATTAGTCTATCCTTGTAATTTAAATGATAATTGTTTAAAACAAACTTGGTTGAGCGGCGCTGAACTTTCTCAAGTGATTTGATGTCCTTAAGCAAGTGAGGACGCCAGACTTGACTGCAGTAGGTAAGGTGAGTTCTGACAAGAGATGTATATAAAGTAAGCTTGGTGAGGATAGGATGGTGAGATGAGATGGCACGACGGATAAAGTAAAGAGTATTATAGGCTTTGGTAATAATAATGGTGAGACCATGAAAGGTTATTGGAGAAGTTAATACCAAGGTCCTTGTAGTGGGCTGTGTTAGTGATCTGTGTTTTATTAAGCAGATAAATATGACGATGTTCCTCAGGAGATGTTGAAAACGAGATATGTTTGCATTTTGATGGGTTGAAGGCCAATTTCCAGTCACTACTCCAGGACTGCAGCGAATCAAGGTATCTTTGCAAAAGAAGGCGGTCAAAGGGAGTGGAGATAGTATGCAAGCACTTGCAGTCATCAGCAAACATTAAGAGAGATGACTCTGAAACAGATAGTGGAAGGTCGTTGACATATATAATGAATAACAGTGGTCCAAGTATACTTCCTTGGGGGACTCCTGATGTGACAGGAAGTAGGGAGGAAGACACACCATCAATAGATGTAATTTGACATCGGTTGTTTAAGTAGTTTTTGAGCAATAACCATAGTGAGCCAGTGATACCAATGCTCCACAGTTTGATAAGTAGCTCCTTGTGGGAAACACTGTCAAAAGCCTTCCGGAAGTCTAAATATAACACATCTGTGGTAGTATGAGTCCTGGAATTAGTATAGATCAGCATTAGGGTATAGTGAGAAGTTGTTGGAGACATGAGCGACCTTTCACAAAGCCAAATTGATTAAGAGAGATGATGGGGAAGACATGGATGAAAATGACATTGAAAAGGACTTTTCCTAGAACTTTTGAAATACAGCACAGGAGAGCTATCGGTCGATAGTTGGTAATGTTGGATGGAACTCCAGTCTTTAGAATAGGAGTAATGAGGTGGACTTTCCATTCTTGTGAAATCTGGTTAAAATGTATACATTTCTGGAGAAGCAGAGTGATTGGTTCATAAAGGGATATCGCACAAGATTTTAATAATTTTGTACCAATGTTGTTAATGCCCATAGCTTTTGACGTGTCAAGAGAGTTGAGCATAATTCTATTGTCTTCATATTATATACTAGTCAATTTGTAATAATTTTAGCTGTGCAGGCAAAAGGACCTCTGAAGAGAAGTGGTAAGCAGTATGCCAACCTACACAAAAAAGTCTGAATGCCATTACATAACAATTTTCCTTCATAGAATTGGTAAAGGGATTGAGGAACAAACTGCCATCACAGAAACATCAGGAGACTGCCACTTCACCCAGCCCAGGAAAAGAAGCAAGACCCTAACATTTTCAAAAAGCATTAGGGAAGACCTCAAGAGAGGGAAACAGCTCACTGATGAACACGTGAACCTTGCGCAAAGAATCCTCAAAGAGCAATTTCGATCCCTGGGTGGTTTGCAAAATTATCTTTTTTCACAGAATTATGGATTTGTCAAAACCAAGAATCCATACAGATATATACATTATGTGGATGGAAACCACTGGTGTGTTACATCATCGAAGGGAGATCAAGTCAGGATCTATGACAGCCATATGACTGGCCATCTTAGCTCTTCATTGAGTCACCAAATTGCCCAAATATATCGTCCCTTGGTAGACACTGGTAACGACGATGAGATGATTGTCTTTATGGCCGATGTGCAACAGCAAAGTTATTATATTATTACACTTATATGGATGCAAATGAAAGTCTATTCAATTTGCATATTATATGGATATATCTATATACACTTATAATGGATGCAAATGAAAGTCTATTGGCACTGAAAATGAAAGTCTTGCTGGGCGGACGCTATTCGATAGGGTAGGACGCTTTCCAATGCGCATTTACTTTATCTGTATACGTCCCCCGGATGCTTTTTCTAAATAATAACGTCCGGGTAGGACGTAAATCTACTAGGACGCAATTCGATATGACACCTGTCAACTAATCCTTCCCCCACCCACCCACCCCACCCTTCCATACTTCCATACGTTTCTTTAGGCACCTTCCAGGGAAAACCTCTAATCCTCGTCTCGACAAAGTATAGAGCTCGAGGAAGGTGACCTCTTCCGGTCAGAAACTAGGGGCTCTAAGCGTTGCCCACTTGCTACTTCTCACAGAATTCAGCTTGGCCTACTGACTTTATGCGGAGGACAAACAAATCACTCTTGATTGAAGTTGACCCTTTGGAGACTGGTAACAAATCTCTCTGGTGACTTGTAACAGCTTCTGGCTCCACCAGCTCTTGGTGTCTGTCCTTCAACTTGCATAATTTTGTACTTCACTATTCCACATTTATGTAAGAAAGTTCCTCCACTGGAATTTTACAAGCAGCTAGGATTTCCCTAGGATTTCCCATTCTACACACTTTATTATGAAAAATCTTAGTATTGCTAGTTAGGTTTGCTTTTATCTTATTGGACTATTGACTGAGATTGAAAAATGAGAGTTTTCTTCTCACAGTTGACATAATTTAGATACATTCAATAATCAACTTGAGTTCACTCGATGTTTCTACTAAATGAACGCTAGACCATCTAGCCCAAACATCGAGTGAGAAAATTCAAATTGATTATTGAGAAGAGTATTGTTTATTATAACTTGTTTTGGAATGGCCATAAGCTCAAACAAACCAAGCTATTGTGGATTACCCTCTTCAGATGGTCAGTATCACCTAAATTACTGTACAGACTATTATAGTTACCTAGATTTTATTAGGTTCACTATTCCAAGCAGAAGTTAACTGCTTTTTGGTATTTGATATGATGTAGTCACCAAAGTCTGCAGGATTATGTATGGATAATAACTTTCATTAAAACAACAAAAACATAAATGTCTTGTAATATCTTTCTAACCAAAGTATTATTTGTCCTTGTCAAATCAATATATAGAGTTTGGTCTTCATCAGGGTGATAGATGATAAATTATTAATTTCTGCCATCTTGATAGCTGAGATCCAGCAACCATAGGTAGTCAAGCTGTAAATCTCTACTGACACTCTTATCCTTGTGGATGTGCAGAGCATCCTTCACAAGACATTCCCTCCATTTGAAGTCTTCTCACTTCAAGATTGGGTGGTAGTGGTTTCATGCATTTTTAGCGATGGCAGATATCTTCAGTTTTCCTGTCTGCATGTATCCATGTGTTCTTTTACTCTCGTCTCCAACCTGCTCATGTTTAGACTTTCCCATGGAACGTGGTATATATCATTCAAATGTTTATTGTTCTAGTTCCTGATGCAAGATGACACTTGTGTTGCTTGTGGAGTAGCATGCTTTCATGGCACTGTATCATATGCCCAATCAGTTTCGTGACTGTCGTTTGTGCTTTATTACATTTACATTTCACCTTGGCCAGAGGTTGCTATTCAGATGATGGAATATGACCAGGAAAAGATGTGATGTTAATTAATTTGTTGCTTTAGTGGTGAAAATTCACTTCCATTCCAGAAAATCACTATAATTAATGCCTCTGTTGATATTTCCAGAATGTTTGAGACATATGTGTCAGTTCCAAGTAGAAATCAAATATCGTTCTAAATTCAATGCACTTGAAATGAAGCCACCATAAAGCTGCACAAAACAATCTTTATTTACTTGAAGTACTCGGATTTCGTGGACTGCAATTCTCAACAACAAAAAAAATCTGGCATCTACAGTGCTGTTATTTTTCCATCAGAAGTTCATCGGAGTTGCAAGACCCTGGGAGGGAGAAAACAATTCTGATGAAACATGCCACTCTCTTATTTCGGAGATTTGCAGGGTGGAAACTGAAACAGGCAAAGGGATCTGCCACTGCTAGTCATTGGCTAAGACATACCATCCAAAACTTGTCATTCATCCTAGCATGACTGACTATTGTGACACCAGTAAACACCTGAGAGAGGAGCTGTCGAGAGTCCATGCAGGCAATTCTCAACCATTTACATCAGTCAGGAGTACACCTGAAAAAGAATCATGAACAGAGGAAGCTGTAGTTAGAGGAAGAGAGGAGTCAACACAGGGAGGAAGCTACAGTTAGAGGAAGAGAGGAGTCAACAGAGGGTGGAAGCGACAGTTAGAGGAAGAGAGGAGTCAACACCTGGAGGAAGCTGCAGTTTGAAGAAGAGAGGAGACAACACAGAGAGGAGGCTACAAAGATGGCAAGACCAATGCATGCAAGTTTGGAGGTAAATCACAGTGCTTAGCAGCAAATCTGCACTGATACCACCAGAGAGAAAAGAACTAAAGGTTATGAAACATTGTTTCACCTTAACTATTTATGCTGATCGCAAACAGGCAAAGTTAATTCCAACCTGGGGCAAGACTGACAGTCAGGTGTTTCCAACAACATCTACAGAATAGTCATGGCGAACCAAGGATTTTGCTGTACAATGAAAAGCACATGAGTTTAGGAACACCGACCACACCACGTCACTCCTGATGCAGTCTGAAAAAAGTGTGTACTAAACTGAACACCTAATGAGGATTCAGCAATTTGCTATATTCCTGGACTGTGCAACTGGCACAAATAAAATTAAATACCTTTTTTTTCTGGGCCATGGTGGTAGTAAAGTCTAGATTAATTGGCCACATTCATATTGCTGGACCCAGCCTCTTCACTAGTTAGGAGCACCTTCAATGTTGCTGGCACCATCACTCTCTGCAGACACTGTGTTGTTTTTCTGTAACAAAAACCACTGAGTATGGTAAGAAGGTACTGACATGGCAGGATGTATTTAGGTCAGACTGCTACTGGTAGAGAAAATTTCAATATTTTCTTTTCATTCTGTGTCACACATACAGGGTCAATTGTGATGAAAGTCACGAAACGATGTTATACAGGAGCATGGAAAGATTTTCCCTTAGATGTGGTTAAGCTGACAATGTCTAGAATGCCATCATCAAACTATGAGAATACCAAATCATAATTATGAAATCAAATCAGACAAAATAGCTCACATGGTGACCATGTATGATAAGTTCATTTCACCCAACCACCAACCTAGGTATTTGCCTATCCTTCAACCACCATACCTGGCATCTCAAACTATTGAATCATCATCCAACTCCCCTCTACATCATCTTCCTGTGGTAGCTAGCTACTAGTGCTAGACCAAGGAAGTTTGGTCTTACTGTAGGCTGTGATGGAAGTGGGCACACCAACAAAGCCAAATGGAATCAACACCTACGAAGGCTGGATGTCCCATCTTCCATGCTCATTCCTAACATTATCAAACAAGTCAAACTAACTCAAGTGTAGGTATTATTATCATACTGGTAATATTTTTTATCCCTGCAGAGTCTCATTGATCAATTTGGTTCACATGCTCACAAATGCTTGACTGAAGCACCACACCTCAGAGCTCCATCATTAGCATGCATGCGCATTCAGTGTGCTGCTCGACTTGTCTGTTCGTCTTCCATTCTACTCTACTTCAGTGTGTAAAGCAAGGATGACATATTGCTAGTTAATTACTTTTAGCTAGCAGAAATTGAAACTACTCGAGAATAAAAACATGATGTTCAAGGAGTAAATATTTAGCATTTTTAAGAAGTTTCAAAACCTACCTATTTCCTGATTGCATTGTAGTATGGTTAAACATGCAACTAAGGAACTATGAATGATCTTTCAGGTTAGAAAGCCCAACGAGTTGTTTAATCAACACTAACGTAAGTATGTGGCTTGCGCACGATTGTACATTTTGCACCCAGGTGCTTGACCACGCCCTACATTTTAACGCCTATGACAATGCTCATTGTATAGACTAAAGGCTTCCTCTACTGTTACTGTCTAGCCACTGGTGCTAATTTCAACTCTCTAGCACTAGGCAATCTGGAGATATTTATACGGCAAAATCAGGCATTCAGGTTTTGAGGTTTTTTACTTTAGCCCCAGTAACTTGGCTATAGATATATGAAAAATATTTTAGTAAAAAGAGAGTACAGAGAGAGACCTATCTTTTGAGCTATATAGCAAGTTCATTCCATGAAGTTTACAGAATCTATGAAGCAAAAAGTGGTAACCGCAAGAAATACCTGCTTAGACAGGTCACAACAAACTCGCTGTAAAGTACTCCATCCAGAGGTAGAAGGGGCCACTGTTCTCTCATTCAAATGTACTCTGCATTCTCAGAAAGGTCAAAACTAAGTAAGACATATATTTTCCCCTAGCTATTCTAAAATGCTGTCTGCCTCACTGAAATCATAGTATCTAAAATGAACTGGATCCTTGGAAGATCATGGATAACATGGTGGTCACAGTGAAGAACAGTGGTCACTGTTTCCTTACACAACTCAACTCTATCCTCAGATAGGACAAAATTATATCAGATTGTTCACACATTTATTAACTAATGCAGCTAAATTTTTACACTAATGAAGAAGTGAGTTGCCAGTGGTTGCTTGTTCTTTTAAGAAAATATTAGGTCAAATTAAAAAAACGTAAAATGGCAGAGTGCTCAAGTGCTGCTCAGGTTGCGGGTGAAGTTTCTAGCTATGGCAGTGTTCCTGATGACTATATGTAACTTTGGCATTGCCCTAGCCCTAGCCCTAACCATATGTAGAATCAATCTTTTGAGCTGTATGCAAAGTTCGACATAAAGTGTGCAGAATCTATTGAGCTCCAAACTCATAACCACAATTTTTCTTTTTTATGGCCAGCCACCTTAACGTTTGTGGTCTAATTTATGTTTAAAATAAGAGCAAGGTTGATTAATGTACATTGGTCATGTCCCCACTAGCATTCAGAAATAGAAAGTTATTGCTTTTCTTGTCCTGTGAATGAGCTACCACAGACCTGAAGGAGACTTAGAATGCTGAATAGAAACAAGGGTAGAGCTAAGGGTGAGACAATGGCAGAGAAGGATGATGTTGCAGAGATCCCACAGGGTAAAAACAAACCTGGAATATGCTTCCATGACCTTCACCCCTTCAGTCGCATGTGGGAAGCCTTCCATGTTCTCCTTGTCTCAGACACCTTCAGCTATAAACAGAAAAGCTAACTAGAATCTACACAAAAATCGCTCTTTGTCAACAACAAACTAGACTCTACCACTGTCAAAACAAATTACCTGCAAATACAAGTTCTGTGCCAATACATGTGATGCGATAGTGCAATACGAGGGTGCCTGGTAAACTGGTGTTTCTGGATGTGGGACTACCAGATGAGTGGATTTTGAGTGTACTACTAAACTGAGCAATCCATTACATGGCCAAGAGTTGGCACCAGAAACAAGATGGTTTCACACACCCAATCACCAAAGAATAGTTACCACCTGTGCCACAAAGTTGCTAGCTGTGCAACTTTCATAAGAAACTTTCATGACAAAAAGTCATTGGCTACCATACCATTGTAAATACTAGCATTTAGTTTCATAAAGATGTGATTTAATATAGTAAACAATAGTAATTACAATGACCTTCTGGAGAATTTTACTCTCTAGACTATTTGACTAGATACTCTAGTCTTCATCAGGAATAATGATAATAATGCTTGCAGTATCTAAAAGGATTAGCCATAGTCATCTCTGGTGTATATACAGGCATATTACTCAACATAACTACACCATATATAATACCATAAAAATAGCATAGCTGGAAAATAGAGTATGTTAGGTAAAAAAAGGAAATGGTCCTGTCTTCAATATACTAACACAGGCTGAAATTGTATCACCTGATTAAGTAGGATGTAACCATTTTTTTCTTGATTTTTGTCAAAATACAAAAAAAAATGCCATCTATATATACTTTTGTCTATCTAGTAGTCATATTTCAAGTTTCAGAGCATTTCAATGCTCCACAATGAAGTTATGCACCTTTATGTGCATGCTCTTCCTTGCAATCAAGCTACAGGGGGCTACACCAAAAGATTGAAGAAGAAGGGGCCTCAACCGTGAGTGGTGATCGCTAACGATAGGTACTGAAGCTCGAATAATGAAGCTCATTGTAAGGTCTTTATAGCCATAGTAACTGCGCGGTAGTGGCGAGGAATGGACAGAAGAGCAGAAAAGGCAGTACAAGAACTAACATAATTGACATTCTCAACTTTGAAGGCTCTTATCTGAAATCATGTACTCGAGTTACTAAATTACATGTAACTGCCTTATTTTTTTAAAATATAAATTATACCCACTTTCAAGATATCATTAGAAAGCTCTTTTTCTGCTCTTTCTATGCAACAGAGGAATTTTTGTTAATGTCAACTTTGGTGGGTATATGAGTCAGAATGTTGAAAAATTATTTTAAAAATTATTAAAAATTACATGTACATGATATGACCAAATCTTCTGCTGCAATCAAGCCACTGTGGTTGCTACAGGTGCTGTCTAAGTGGGAAGTGGTTAGGACTAATTAATCTTGAGTTGTGTGTAATTTAGTGACACCCATATTAGGTCACAGCTGGATCCATAACTTCACCTTGGGAGTATATAGGTATACATCAAGATTATATCAATAGAAAGCACATACGATTGTCTACATTTTCATATCAAAATCAGCTGCATAGTGTTAAAAATTGAAAGTTATGAGGCAATACATTTTTACATCTTCTGTGGTTACATCCTCCCTCCATTCCTATAAATGTTCCAATGACCCTTTACCCATTCCTATAAATGTCCCCTAGACCCTTTACCCATTACTATAAATGTTTCCATTACCCTTACCCATTCCTATAAATGTTTCAAATACCAGTTACCCATTCCTTTAAATGCTTCCATTACCCTTTACCCATTCCTATAAATGTTTCCACGACCCTTTACCCATTCCTATAAATGTTTCCAAGCTCCTTTAACGATTCCTATAAATGTTCCAAAGACCCTTTACCCATTCCTATAAATGGTTCCAAGGTCCTTTAACCATGTTCCAATTACCCTTTACCCATTCCTATAAATGTCCGTGTGACCTTTACCCTTTCCTATACAATTTAATGCTTCCATGATCTTTATCCATTCCTATAAATGTTTCCATTACCCTTTACCCATTCATATAAATGTTTCCATGACCCTTTAAATGTTTCCATTACCCTTTACCCATTCATATAAATGTTTCCATGACCCTTTACCCATTCCCATAACTGTTGTGACTCCTTACACGACCCTTTACCTATAACTAGAAATGTTTATGAGGTCCTTTACCTACGCCTACAATGTTTATGCTACCCTTTACCTAATCCCTTTACTTATTCCTGCATCGGTAAATTCTCATTTCATTTCTTTTTTGATTAGTCAAACCAAACGTTTTATGTTTTAATAGAACAAGTTTGTTATGATTATCTATTGATTATCATGAATTATTTCATAAAGTATATAGTTGCTCGCCTTAAATAAAGTGGCTTATGTAAACCGGGAAATGTAAAAGAAATCAAGAAAATGGCAGAAGTTTTGAAGCTAGAAAAAAGAAAACTTGCTGCACAAGAAAGTGGGAGCAGATTTGCACAGTTACTAGCTGACAGGAAAGACTGATGGCATTTCATTCTGACACAACTCATCAACATGCTCTAGTTGTTGAGGTGTGGTACTGCCTTGAGTTGCTAAACTGGAAATGATCGTCTTGGTGAATCTGGAGTATGTTCAATCTTGGACCAGTTTGGAATCTGTGAGGAACATACAAACACATACAGTTCATGTATCATAATCCAAACATTACACACAATGATAACATCATTAATGTATAGATCAGTATTGTATTAGGCCTTCAGCTATACTAGGCTAGGGCTAAGATGCTAGAATTTCAAACTAAAATACTATAATTATTTCCTTAACTAGAACACACACATTCTTTGTCACCTAGCTGCATTAGGTCAAATTCTACTCTTGGGTTCATTCTAATTGAAAACGGCAATGATATTTTGATTTTTTTATTTATTTTTCCTGCTCATTTCGTAGTCACTTAATGCCTTGCATTTATTACTAGTTGGCGACCCCTGGCTGGGAAGTTGGGTGGAGTTTAAACTGTCTATGCATCTGGTGATTAATTCATCCTCTATTACCAATTAAAAAAAATTGAATGGGTCGATTAAACTAGAATTGGTCATTACCATGGGGATTGAGAAAACGGCAACACAGAGAAAAAATGGATGCACAAGCAAGTGAGAATGGTGCCATGGTGAAGAGCTGAGAGGAAAGGATGCTGGCAACAAGAACTGGATACATAATTCGCATAACTGTTATTAAAAGGAAAGATGTGCTGCTGATGGAGAACATTCTGAAGAGAATAAACTATCAAGAGTGCAAACTATGACTGATGAGGATTTCTCAACAGATCAATATGCTCTACCTCTGGAGTGGGAAACACACTTTTGTCATGAGGCAGAAACCCACCAATCTTGGTAAGGTAAACACAACCTGCCCCTCTATGGACGGAGAGAACTGGCTATGTAGTGAGAAATATACTGATGCTTTGTGAATAGAGGCGACAAGATAATGATGAAAAGCATACTGAACATACTGCACCCCTTAAGCCCTAGCTTCTACCCTCAAAGCTTATCATAATGTCTCAAGAGTGTAAACTATTACTAACAGGTTCTGGTCAGCTTCTGCATGGTCTTACCTTTAGTACTCTGAGAATTCCTGCAGAAAGCACTTGCTGATGAGCTCACTCTTAGTGTAGTGTGCTTCCAAGTGCTCCTGATATAACACCTCCTACAGCCACACCTCCTCATGCACATTTCTGAGTGCACCAGGTTGTTCAACATTGCACACCAGTTCAGAATCTGTAAAGAATATTTTAGGCTACCTCACCATATCACAATCCAAACATTACAACATCATGATGACATATCATTACAACATCATGATGACATCACATTACTACATCATGATAACATCACATGACAACATCATGATGACATTACATTCTACATCTTGATGACATCAAATGTATAGATCAGTACCATATTAGCTAGGATGGATAACACAATGCAACCTAACAATCCTAAGACATTCCCTCTCTCTCCCCAACTACTTCTTTTGCAGATCAATGCCTTGCAATCTTTCTATTAAATTGATCAACACAAATTTGCAGGACAACCTACTGCTATGTCTAGTGCTAAATATGACCACACATTTTTCATTGCAAATTACACTCAACCCATACACCAAATTTAGTTTAATTTTCACACTTGAGATGTGACAACTCATCAAACTGAATTTTTCCACCAAATTTTCCCAGCTACATTGTAATAGTGAGGTAAATTTTGCGAACATTTTTCTTAGAAAATGCATAACTTAAACAATTAAGGGAGTCAAGAAACCAATTTTTTTTCCAGGTTTCTGAGCAGATTATTTACTTATGCCATGTAAGGCTCAGGAACTGTTAGATGCATTTACTTATGCCAGTATGACTCAAGAACTGTAAAATATTTTGTTCCTGTGAGCTTTTCAAGTATGATTATTGTGGGCATGATCATAGGTTGGGTTTAAATATATGACGAATATGATTACATTATTTAGGTGTCATAGTCTTCAGACTTGTAAATAGTCAGTTGGCAACAGAGCAGGTAGTAGTTCAGAAGGATCTGTTGCCCAGACCTCAGAGAGGCCCTCAACACACTTGCACAGGCTTTGTGCATACCTAGATTTGTAAGAGTTTCATTACTGTATTATTATTATTATTATTATTATTATTATATCTCAACATCATCCAAAGTCAAAGTTTGGTCTAAATTTTTTAAATGTTGCTATTCAAACTTATCTGTCTGGTCTGGCAATGCAATTCCCAGCTACTCTAAAAATATTTGTGTTAAAGAACATTGGTTAACATTTTGGAGCTCTATAAATTCTGCAGACTTCACTCATGACCTTGATATAAGTTCAAAATTCTCTGTGTACTATCTTTAAAAAAAATTATAAACTGTTGCAAATGTACAACCATACCGAAGGTGTACACATGCAGTCAAAATTGGCCTCAAAACTAACCTGCCAAAGTTTTCTGCATTTCTAACTCCCTATTGGAAAGGACAAGACTGGTACCATGGCTAATTGGGCGCTAAGACGTAAAAGCGCAAGGGTGGAAAGTTATTTTCCAACCACGTGCTTGACCACGTGCTTACGTTTAAGTGCCTGATGATCATTCCTCTAGCTAGCTACTGGAACTAATTTTAACTGTCTTGCACTTTTCAATAATTAGGAGTTAGAAAGGCAGAAAACTTGGCTATATAGGCTGGTTTTGAGGGTTTTGACTGCATGTATCTTGGGTATGGTTGTACCTATGCAACCGTTTTTAATACCAAAAGAGCACACAGAGAGATCTGCTATATACCAAGGTCATAGCGTGAACTATGCAGAATTTATCGAGATCCAAAGTTGTAACCACAGTTTTTTTTAATACTTTGGTATTATCCACACTTATTCATTTCTTGAGAGGTACACAATGAAATGGGTGGTTAAAAGTATCATAACTCGAGAATGGTTAACAATAATGAGTTGAAATTTGAAATGCAGTTATTATTATAGTGAAGGTATAGGGAAAAGAAAAAAATTGAGGGATAAAATAAAATGCTCTACCCTCGCTACCTAAATGGTAGATTCTCTCCTCAAGTTGATTATTGAGAAGGTCAGAGTAATAAAAACTCAACATACTCTCAGTTGACATAATGTAAATGACTTTCTCCTTATTTATTGGATGCCCCTTATTTATTGGATGCTCTCGAGAATCTAGCCTAAACGACGAGTGAATACTGATTAACGAGAAAGGCATTGGTTGGTGTTAATCAAGAGTCAGCTTGAAATCTTTATGCGTGGAAAAAAAATTATCTTGAAGACGGTTTTTGGACTTGCAGTTTACTAACATCACAAAGGATTCAAATGCTGAATACAATCGGCCAAAATCTCGTTTATGGTACGTACTAAAAAGCTGCTAAAGTGAGTTTTAGCTGTGACTACAAATAGTGTGTGCCGTCATTGTCTAACCAATAGTAATTAGGAAGAGCAATTGCATTCCATGCTACAGAAATGCACGCCAAGTGCAGCAATGTGCAATTGCTCGTCAATAAAAATTTTCGTAAGGAGTGTGGCTTGTTACACTAAACTAAGGTATAGCTCCTACAAATATGTTTCATGGAAGGTACCCTTTTTGTAGCTGTGAGTCTGTATATAGCTACTATTAACTGTAAAAATGATGACACATCTCGAAAAGAAGACAAAGTCATACTAGTTGTTTTTCATTGTCAGACTTTGTGATAAAAATGCAGCAGCTAATCTAAATGGGAGTGCTGGATTGATTGAAATTAGAATTTCAAGTTTTAAATTCCTTTGGATGCGAAGACCAAACCATCCCCACTCTGAGTGTGCTGATACAGAAGCAGATATTTCATGGAATTAGTTCCAGGGTGGCAGGAATAGTGGGGCCTTCTTGTACAGATGAAGTCTATGCAGTGGCTAAGCTGATCAAGAGGAGTCGAGCTCATGTGGGCCGCATCCATACCTCACCCATCACTGGCTGCCAATGTGCATAACACTTCCTGGGGACTGCTGCACTCTTGAGCGGCAGGAATAGTGGGGCCTTCTTGTACAGATGAAGTCTATGCAGTGGCTAAGCTGATCAAGAGGAGTCGAGCTCATGTGGGCCACATCCATACCTCACCCATCACTGGCTGCCAATGTGCATAACACTTCCTGGGGACTGCTGCACTCTTGAGCACTGATGGTAACTGATATTGATGGTATTGAGTATACTCTGTAAAGCACTCTGATGATGGATGCCAAACTGTCATTTAGTTCTGAAATCAAGTGGTGAACAGAGGAATAGAGGTACTATGGCAGTAATATTCACTTGGAGAATTGGCTGGAATATTTTCTCTGTGAAGCTGGCAGCCACAAGGTCTAGACAGGGATGGCTGTATACCAATTACCCTGACACAGTTTCCAAATAGTGCTGAACCATTTAGAGCGACTATATTCCTAACATCCTTCAAAGTTGTGGTCACATTGCCAATCTCATCTACTGCTTCCCAACTAAATCTTTCGATTCAGCCAGAAGAGTGGAGGCTAATACTTGAGACCAGCATTGGTGATAACGAATGCACTAAGGAGAAATCTTTTGTGCTAATTGCTAGCAAATGTGTTCAGGCATCAGTTGTCAAATCTTCAGGACACTCACCTGTGTATATGTTTTCCAAGCATGCCACAAAGTGACTGGAAGAGCTTAAGAGCATCTAGTCACTGCACCCATCAAGTTCATCATAAGTCTATAACTGCTGCTCTGGTTGTGTAGTACCATTGGACTTCACCAGAATGTGCAGCATTTTGGATGAGCAGCAAAATACATAAAAACTTGACCTAGAATATCCATCATGTTATGAATTTTGATACCTCCGATACTGCTAAGTTTAAGCAGTGTGTTGTGCAATAGAGATATAGAGTGGGGATGCATGATGATTTGTTAGGACAGTTCTCCAAAATTAGGTGAAGATCAATAGTTGGGAGAAGTGGCATTTTGCAGAATGGAGAAGTGATACTTTATAATTCCTATTTTGGTAGTGCTTGCGAAGTATGAGGAGATAAAAGAGTATGTATAGCATATTTCTAACTATAAATTGCCACCCAGGAAGAGTAACAAGAGATTACTTATATCATTGTGGGGGTAGCCTCGTGCATGATGCGAATAAAAAGTCCTTTAGAAATGGGTCGTGATGTATCGGTATCTAATGGGCAGGGAATGGTGTCCAAGGGAATGGCATAGATGCATTTATTATATTGAGTAAAATCTTCTCTGTCAAATTTCTTCGAGGTGGTGAGGGAAATAGAGAGTGAGGTTTAAGAGGCAGAGTGGTAAAGATAGAATTGTGGTCAGAATTAGATACAGGAGGTAAAATTTCACATGAGATGGGAGTGAGGGTGAAGAGTAGATATAGAAGGGATGCAATTGGGGGAATGGTGAGTTGAGTATTGGGCAATTTGGCTGAGAGAAAAAGAGTTTGATATTGAATGGATCTTATCAAGGAGGAGTGAAGGTGGAAAAAAAATTGTCCCCTAGCAAAATAAGATCATGTTGGAAAGGTGAGGGATGGATGGAAGTGTAGGAAGTGAAGCAAATAAGTAATCAGGTGAAGAGGAACAGTAGAACATGGGGAAATAGACAAAGAGTTCAATAGGAGTGGATGGGAAGGAGAAGATGGAAGCAAGTAGAGGCATACTAGATGTTGCTTCCAACATGTGCATTTCAATCTAGTCTGTAATGAAGTAGTTTGAGATGGAGATTTCTGAGTTTAAACATCTGGAGAGAAATAATGACAAAGCTGTGGCTTCATCAAGCTTAGGGAGAAGGCTTCTTGGGCATTAAAGTAGAACAGATCTTTAGCTGGTAATTTGGGTAATGTTGATAGTTGTGGGAAAGTGGCAGATGTGGCACAAGGAGAGATGAAAGAAGACCCTGGAGGGAGAAGACCAGGTGAGGATGACAATAGGGGTGCTAACTACTGATGGGAGGGAGATGGTTAGAAAAAGTTTTTTTCTTTGTTTCTAGTATTGTGTATTTTGACCACATTCACAAAAAAAATGTTTGGGTTACTGCTGCCTTGAGGAACTGAAGTTTTGAGGATTGATGAAACGAAATTGAACAAATAATAATTTTTTAGGTAATTTGAAATCCTTTCATAGTCTTAGTATTGATTAGAGGACATAATGTTTGTGTTCAGGATCAAGTTCGCGAAGAGTTTATCATCGAAAAAAAAGTGCTGTACAGTTTTTCCATTCAGCTAGTTGTGAAACTACGTAGATGAGATTCCTGCAACATTTCTATTTTAGCAATCATAATGTTTGAAGTATAAAATTTTCATTGACTATAAAATTATCTGAGTATCATTGCTGAATTATTGAAAGAGTATTTACACATATAGTTCATGTGTATAATGATGATTGGAAGTGGGAGGAAAGGAGGTGTTTTCGACTACAGCAC
Source organism: Cladorhizidae sp. MBARI D1340-BT2 (assembly GCA_028752905.1). NCBI lineage: Eukaryota > Metazoa > Porifera > Demospongiae > Poecilosclerida > Cladorhizidae > Cladorhizidae sp. MBARI D1340-BT2. The sequence continues at coordinate 11,283,800 of JAQNBH010000012.1, read as the reverse complement.
CTTAGATGGACAAAGAAAAAGTGGAAATAGTTCAAATGATGTTAGATTGTCTGTGCGTGTTAAAGTTATAGAATGAGAATGGGATCAATATATATCACTTGCAGTGGAAATAGAAATGAGCCTACCACATGTAGTTTAAGTTACAGGAATAGGTGCTGTGAATTGATGGCTAGATGTGTGTATGTTTGTGTGTGTGCATGTGTGTGTGCATGTGTGGGCATGCTCCAAGCATGCATGTGTGTGTGGTGATCAATGGCAGAGATTTATCATACAAAAGACAAGATCAATCTAATTTAACAATACGTAAAACATAAAGTCAAGATTAAATGTGTGTAGCTATGTGTATGTGCTCTCAGTGACAGAGATATCCCCTCAAAACTTATCTAAGTTCATAGTTACATAAAGTCGAATAAACAATTAAGACAAAGCATGGTTCATATTATTTTCTTTTTTTACTTAGTAGCCTTCGGTGCACAATCAGACTTCATTTCAGCTTCTCTTCAAACATGCTGCTCTCAGTGCTGTGAAGACAAAGGCATTCACGGATTATACTATTGCATGATAAAAAAACATTTTAAAAAACACCCACAACAAGACGAAATAACACAAATATATATGAATGATATTAAATGGATAAACATAAGGTAACATAATAACAATTACATGGACCAAAGGAGCTATCACACTATCACATATTGTGTTACTAGTAGCTTGAAAAGTGGTTGCTAAAAATCAAATGACCTCTGTCTGACCTTGCCAATTGTAGCATTCTATGTTCATATGGTTTTCTGTTTGCTCATTCCTAGACATGCAGCAAATTTGTTAACTTGCAGCTGCTGCTTGATCACTATAAGCATATATCTCCACACCAATAGAAGTTCCACTTCAATCTCACACCAGCATGTTCTGTGCTGGCCCATCTCAAAGGCAATGGGAAAGCTGCAAACTTGGTCTGTTTTAGAGTATGTGTATGAATTATACTAAATCAGTGTGATACCTCCTTGGAAGTGTAAAAATCATCCACAAAAATTAATAGCACATAGAAAATAGTACTGATTGTTAAATGAGTGGTAAGCAAGGGAAAAGGATTTAATACCAAGCAACACATAACAAGGAAGGCCAAACACAGGAGCAACCAATTTCTTACAGCTACATATTGCCCAGTACAATGTATGCTCTGGGTTAGTAAGATTGAGATGGTCAATGGTTAAACATTTTCAGAGCAAGAGACTGTCATATGTAGACATTGTCTAGTTCACAGTAATGGAAATAATACTGCCTTTCAACAACAAGGGGATACTTAACAAATAGAAGCTAGGATTAATAGAAGATAAAGAGCATAAAGGAGCTATCACACATTGTTCATATACTTGACGAATCTTGAAGAGTAGTTGCTAAAAACCATGGTTCCTTGTTGGTCACACACCTCTCTAGCTTTGCAGCAAATTGATTACAATCTGTGATCATCATAAGCCTTCATCTCTACAACAATAGAAGCTATACTGCACTCTCACTCTCATGCGCCATGGTAGCTTATCTTAAAAGCAAAATTGAACATATACAGATTGGGATTATTACTATATGAATCTCTTAAAGTGCTTCCTGATCTATATTAAAAGTATCAGTGAGGTAGCTAGATCCTTGAAAAAATATGGGTGCAGAAACAGCTTAGCAATTAACTCCTACAGTATATTTAATAACATTTCCATACTTTTGATCAAGGTCTGCAAATGGTGTCACATCCTCTTCCTCTAATCTTTTCACTCCACTGGTTTTGCTGGGGGGGGAAAGGTAAAATAAAAAAATATGCATCAACAACAATTATAATGCACAAGTCTCGTGCTATATGAAGTTTATTTAACTTGCAACTAATTTAATTTATGTCCATAACTACAGGACTATTGCTAAACCAATAAAGTATGGTCCATAAATTGTGATACACATTGATATTTATGAGGAAGTAATGCCCAATGTTTGACCATGAAAGAATCCATTTTTTCCACTCTACTGATGTTCTAAAATATTGTTTTTATGTTAAAATTTTAGTACCTTAGAGAAGTTGGAAATACGCCCTTCCAACGATAAATGAAGAATCCCATCATGATGACAAAAACAAGAACAAGAAGAACAGCAATAACCACACCCACAAGAATGCCACCAATATCAGCTGCAGTTATACTACGATGCTTATCCCCAAATATAGGCTTTTCTGTTGGTATTTCTGTCTTTGCAGGAGGTTCCGTTGTCTTTGGCTTAAAGGATGTGGTGACCTCATTGACTGGATATTCAGGATCATCGAGTGTGTCTAACTGGGTGGGGCAAGTTGGGTCTAATTGCATTCTCAAGGAGTTGATCATTATGTAAGCACTGCCACTCTTCACCCAAGACTGAAGTAAGTCCACTAGGTCCATGGCACTGTAGTTGCTGGTGCCTAGGATGTGAGCTCTGTAGATGATCTGGTGGTTCTTTTGTCCACAGCTGAAGAAACCAGTCATAATGTGAGCATCAGTGATGCCACAGTTGCACATTTCATTCAAGGATCGAAAGATCTGTTCCTTCACAGTGCTTTGCTGGCCTTCAATGTCCTTCTACATGATTATATAGGAACACTTTAAGAGAGTATCTACAGCAAAGGATGCTAAAGGTCAAATGTGAAAAGAATTCATATTTATTCAGGTTAAAGCAAATTCTTAGCAGGTAGTGGTAAATAAACTAGCAATTAATAAATATGCTTCTGCTGCACTTGTAATTAAGACAAAACTGATGCACATAAATTGTTAAGTTTGATCTTAGATTAACACTGAAATATAATAATTAGTTGTCTATTGGTTTTATGAGTTGAACTTACTCTGAATCTTGAACAGTCCAACACTGGTCCAAATCGAATTTGGAAAAACACAAACTGTTCTATTGGCACAAGAAACAAAACACATTTAATAGATGTGGTAGTGTAGACAATTGGTTATCGACCAGGACCAATTACCAAACATGTTATATAGATTAATTTTCTAACTAAAATTACAAATGAAATATATGAATTTACTATTATTTACTACTGTCAGAGGAGAATAAACTAGTAATAGCTATTGTCTTGATCATTGTTTCACAAGCAGTTTCTACATGTATATAACAAATATTAAATCATTTCGATTAGCTATGACTTAGACTGATGATATTTAGCTTTTTTAGTTTCTAGTAGTGATGGCTTGCCAGAGGCAAGGAGTGATTAACAAAGATAAAATGCATGAATAATCAGCATCTTCTCCTACTGTGCCAAGTGGTAGATAAAATGAGGTGGTCAAGTGAGCAGATGTGGCAGATGAAAGCCCTGTCTGCAGTGTGAAATGAAGTTAACCAAACTACACTACTTGACTCTACAGAGTGCCATGAACACTCTAAAACACAAGTGTAAAGGTCATGTATGGTAAATTAGAAATCCTGGATTAAAATGGTATCTTAGCAGTCAGTAAGAAAGTGAACTGGCTCAGAAGTTAGAGAGGAGAGAAGGACTGCATTTCATGTATGCATGGCAGGTGTTTGCATGAAAACTGTGCAGAAGATGGAGGAGTGGATGACCAGGGGAAAGAGCTTTTTTCTCTTATGTTTTATCATACACAATGTAGTGAACTATTTTACAGTCTTGCTACACATACTTTCAATCCTAGTGCAATACCTCATGCATAATGTTGACCAATGAACCTAATTTCTGATGAAGGCTAGAGCATCTAGTTGAAACGTCGCGAGAGTAAAATTAAAGTTGATATTGAGAAAGTGACACTATGTCAACTTATAGTTTGTTCGGAACTTATATAATATTTGAGAAAAATGATTAGGTGGTGGGTGATTTCTTACGATTTGTACATGAGTAGATAATTGAATGCAGCGTAGATTATTGCATTTTTGAGAGCAGCAACAATGGTGCTGAAATGTTTACTGAGCTTCAAAACATTTTAGCTAGTTATCAGAAAGTTGCAATACATGATCTATATCCAGACTTTTCCACTGATAATTTAAAATTACGTTTACAAAATCTGGCTGATATTTGGTCTACTACTCTATCTTCCACTTCATTTGCTAGTTGTTTAATTTATCTTGCACATATACACCACACGTATGCAACCATACACCAGATATGCCCCTAAATACATCCACCATCCTCCCTTCACTTTTTACCCATTCAATGATTTCTTTGTGCATTACCAATGGAGTACAGATTAGAATAGCTCACCAAAGTCTGATGAAGCATTGTTAGTAAGTCCAGTGACTCGAACTTGCATTCCTTCACCATTGGCTGTGAGGGCAGACAATTTGAGCAGGTATTTCATCTGTGGAACTAAAGGCTGCACAATGACATCTGTTATATTGCCAGCAGTAATGGAGCTTCCTTCGTGCATGAATCTAATGAGATTTCCCATAGGACTTCTGCCTTCAACCATTGCAGAGTACTCCACCTATAATAACAATAATAATAACCAGTTCCTATATCATTGGTTTTGTTGTTATGATTTCACTACTACTTCACACTCTAACTAGCAGCTCTAAAATGGACTACAACTTACCTGATTTTAAACTGAATATGCACATTCTTAATTATATTAAGAGATGCCGATGCTTATAACAAAGACTCATCTATAGAATACAAAACACACATCATCACCATCATAATAACTAGCAGCTCTACAATGGACTACAATTTATCTGGTTTTAAACTGAATAAACACATTCTTAATTATATTAAGTGATACCAATGCTTATATCGGTCAGTAATAAGGTTAAATTTACCCTGCTACTAATCCTACCAACACATCTTTATTCTTGTATGAATACAAAGCATGCATCATCACCATCATAATAATGATCTTACCAAGTAGCCAGTTATGTGTGCAGTGGTGGTTGGTGGATCCCAGGAAACAGTGACACTAACATTAGAAGAAGAGGAGATATATACTGCATTGGGAATTGGTAGACCTGTACAAACAAGTGAAGTGAAGCAAAGTAATAAATTTCATGCTAACTGTACATCTAGAAGTAGTGAGAGTGATATCAGATTTCTACAAGTAAAGTGGGAATGCAAGTATAAATTTGCTATTTTAAAACTGCTTTTATCCATCAACACGTATCTTACTGCAATATTTTTTTAATAATTCTTTAGAATGATTGGCCACCAAAGCATCAAGTTTCATATAAATTTTGGCAATATGATTATATTTTTGAGTTCATATGTCAATAAAAGCCTTATTGTTATTTTGAGTCAAGCACAGCCTTGATGAACCAATAAAACTCATGGCTGATGCCATATCACTCTGTATATTTGCAAACTCTGTCATCATTATTAAAAAATCACCTTTTTCAAGAAAAATACTAAGAAAGACTGTAAGCACATTTCTACTGCACTCTGAACAACCTTCACTCTTCGGGCACCCCTTGATCAATTCATTTGCTGTTAGTTTTGTTGTAGAAATAGTGTGACATTGCATTGTGTGACTTTTGTTACTCGATAACTGATTGTTTTATCAACCAATAACTTGTTATATTTGAAGTTTAATTGATTATCACTTAACGACAATATTTATAAAATTTAATTACAGTCAGTTTAAAAAAGCTCCAAGTTAGATATCAAATTTGCTATGCTTTTTTTAAAGGTATCTACGATAATCTAATTTTTACCCTTGTATATATAAATTATTATAATACATGGCAGAACTAATGCTCAAATATTCTATTTTCTAGGGACAGTACTGTTTACCATATAACCTACAGATGTAAAAAAAAAATACCAAAAGGTAGATCAATTTATGGCAATATAAAATATGGGGAGCTGGGAACATTATTCGGTGAAAGACAGGAAAAATAATTAAAGACATTCAAATTCTCTCTCTGCAAAGCTCTTTTCTGCTGGAACAGATATCAATAGTATCTCAAGTGTGTCCTGTTACACAATAAAAGTCCAACTGAAGTAATACTTATTAGTGTGCTGACTATAACTCCATGAAGATGTTATCCTCTTCAAAGTCATGAGCATCACTATTTTACACGTAAAAGTTTAGAGTTTTAATTTATAGAACAAAGAAAGAGATTTAAAAAAATTGAGAAAGCTATCTCTGCCTTCCCACCAAAGTAAATTTTTCCATGCAAAGATAACTCTATCAAATCTCAAATTTTCAATGTCATAAGAAAGCTAGAACTCAGATATTCAATGACTTTGTTGAAGAGAGTGACCTCGTTCAAGAGTCTCATTGTCAACATCAATAACACCATACATGGGTGCCACTTCAGTTGGAACATATTATGTAACAAGATCCACGAAGAAGTGTGAACCTATTGATCTACTGATCCTGGAGAGTGCTTCACAGAAAGTCAATTTTAATTACCTAACATATATTTTGTATGTCAATCACCCAATAATGTACCCACTCTCTCATTATTATACATCATTTGTAAAGCAGATAAAAAGCTCTTCTCTTCTAACAAAATTATTTCCATATCACCTATGAAAAAAGTTATGGGTCCTAGAATATAACTCTGTAAATAAGAATGAAAGATGTTGTTTAATAATATTTTAATTATTCTCAATGAACTCTAGTTAATATAATGTAGATACAATGACTTTCTCGATTATAAATTTGAAGTTACTCCCTCGAAATCTCAGCTAGATTCATCAGCGATGCCAAAGACACATGTGAGGTTGTTTAAGTTAACTATCCCCATGTGATGCACACCAAACCCGGACACGCACATGAAACAGATGTGGCAAAAATAGTAATAGCAATATTAATATTTACAACAACAAATAAATTTTAAAAATAACAACAAAACTATAATAGCAATTAAAAGAAATGAATCAAAGAAAAAACCATATTATAGCAGTTTAATTTAACCCTATGCTACAACATATTATGAGAACACATTAATCAAAATATAAATACTTATTTATATTGTTATCAGAGAATACTTGTTTGTCCTCTACTGGCATTTTTAAATGGTGGATGGCAAACCCTCAAAATCTCAAACCGAGTGGAAACTCACATTGCTACCTTCTTAGCTGCCTATGGTTTCTGCTGATATTAGTTCAAGAATACTGCAAGCATAACTTGAAATATTCACTAAGGTACAAATTGGCAACAAATATACATAGAAAGTATGAAGGAGGGATATGAAATTCCTCTTCAAGGATCTACCAATGTAGCTGTCTTTACTCTCAGGATAACTTGCCAACAATAAATCCTACATTAAAACTTGAATGCCAGAAGACTCCAGTGCATATCCTTAACAATTGTTTAACATCCTGAGACATGTGCACCATGGAGTAGACATGTGCACCATGGGGTAGACATGTGCACCATGGGGTAAACATGTGTGCCATGGAGTAGACATGTGCACCATGGGGTAGACATGTGCACCATGGGGTAGACATTCCCGACCAGCTAAAAACAGGCACTTCGGTGAATATTTTGCTTACATTTTTAGACATACCAATGGAGAAGGGAGTAATTACTCACACAACCTAATCAAAGCTGATCTAGTTTGAGACTAAGTTTGATGGCCATATTTATGAAGGAGCAAGTCTCCCAGGACTGTGATGAAGTAGCGATGACCTCTAAATCATACTCTGCAAATGACTTTACTCAGCAAAGTATGAACATCCTTCATGGCCAAAAAAATCTATGTAGACAAATATTTGAAGAATTCTTGTGACAGCTGACTTTTGGCACACACTACAGGTCAGATCTCATAGGGAAAGTCTTTGAAACTTCAAATGCCATTAACTGCTATGCTGAAAGACTAAGAAAAGACCAGAAGTGTCTTGCAAATACAAAGCCAAAACATTTGTCAGTAAATAAGGCCAATTATAGACAAGTGTGTTTATACTAGGAAAACTATTGTATCTGTTTTGTGAAATATGCTAATGTTGAAACTTATACTCATGCGCATAACCGATACATGTTCTAAGACTTTTTAAGCCTACACTTCATAGAGAGATACCATTAGGACAATTTCAGAGATATTTTGCAACAAGAATGAGAGTGACACTTATCAAACTTTATCTGCTTTAAACATTAAGAGACTTCACCAGAGTTTATGGTAATGTGGTTCTCAATTGTGGAATGATGTAGTTGCTACATTGTTAAGGACAGTCAAGCTAACACATGTGCTCTATTAATAATCATTGCTCAGTTCTGCTTATGAAGTTCTCATTCTGTGCAATCATTACCAAGTTTTAAAAAAGCTGTAACTGAACCTCTAACAACCTCTGCTGTTTGTTTGGCAAAGTTATTCTGTGAAAATGTTATCAAGTGCTTGCAGGAGGCTTTAGCTGACCCTTCATGGGCATAGTTAAGAAGAGCAATAAATATTATGGTAGGTCATAAGTATAGTCAAATTCAAAAATGACATCTGCTGATATGTATAGTGTCCTACAACAATACAGGTCTGAGTAGAACTTTGTAGAAACCTATATAGGCCTCCACCTATCAACTATAATGTACTTAATTAACAACAACAACAACAAACAAATAAAAATAAACAATTTGACACAAGAACAAAAATATTTATAGAAATTGATCTAAAGAAAACTCAAGTGGATCACAAACTGTCATATGATTCTCTACCATTTAAAATCATGTACACCAATATTTACAACACATAAAGTACAACATGAAAATGGTAGGTCTAATGTTTGATTTAAGTCATCCATTTGGTTCTGGTCAATATGGGTTCTGTATGTACTTAAAAGTCAATGCCATCATTTTCATTTTTAATTAAAAAAAACTTTCCATTTATTTATTATTAATAATGTAGCTTATTATCAGTAGTAAATTATTATTATTATTGGTAGTCGTATTGTTGGTAGTAGTATAATTATAGTAATATTTTAACATTAATAAGTAACAGCATGCATTCATATATAACTAGGTGTATGTATATATAAGGGCACATAGATGATTTATCAACTTGTTAAATGCTATTTTTAACCTTGTATAGGGACAAAAATGACCGCATTTGGATTAAGAGCAGAAAATGCACTTTCTCTGTTGGTGGCACTGATTGTGTCAAATGCAGTGACACTGACTTGGATGTGATATTCCACTCCCTCCTGGGGGAGGGTCACATTACCAGAGCTTGCAGGAGACGAAAAGTCCTGAAGGGTGGGGGGAAGGAAATAATACTTTTGTAAAATAAACTGGTTTGTATAGTTTTGGCAGTATCACAAACCTAATTAAACAATGTATGCAGATCAATAATCACTGAGTTAACTGGATTTACAGATCCAATCTCCTTCACAATGACTTTTCAGCTATCATAATGGCCGTTATGTCTTTGATTACCTTTCTATACATACAAAAATGTCAAGTTGTTTATGGCTATATTTTTATAAACCTGCAAGAAACCATCATATCGGTAGTTACTAAATGACATTATTAAATAATGTAGCACATTAATTCACGTAATAAAGTTAATGAATAATTAACATCACTCAATTTGGACATGGATTAAAATAGAGTGAAGAAAGAGCTTGTCTCACAAGCTAGTGGAAGGAGATAATATTGCAAGCAAGACTGCAGAGGAGCAAGTTTCTGATGGAACTAAGAAGGAGCTAATAATAATCTCTCAAGCAACTCTACAGTGCATTCATCTACTGGATATCGTTTATGCCAAATATCTCTGTTTGTCCAAAGATAAGAATAATACTTGTGATAGGCACAACAATGATATTATTGATGAAAGATGGTTTTGCACATTAGAAAGTGTTTGGAACTTCATAGGCCAAAGAGTGAAATAATAAGCCTTGACAGTGAAGCTAATGTGCATAGGAGATCCTTTTTTTTAATGACACTAACATTTAACACTTTACTGCAACATAACAAAAGAATAAACATCTAACAAACGAATGATGAGAGGGACACTTAATAACTTTAATGTTAAACCTCAAGAGGTTCAACTATCCCAGTTAAGATAATACTATAACATAAATATATGGTAGGAATTTACCATTCGATTGTCTGTAAAAACATACTTACTGACAGACAGCTTATTCATTTTACTCTACTTCATGCAAGGTAAAAATCAACACTTATGTACAGGATTAGCAGTGACGAAGTCTGAGTCCAATCTTCTCACTAAATATTACATTATTCTTACTCCTACTGATAACATAAATAGCCCTTACCTTAGCCACAGTCTGAAGGGATTCAGCCTGCCTCTTAGTTCTGGGAATAAAACTGTTCTTGCTGATAAATGGAGTGGCATAGACAGTGTAGTGGACAATTGTAGTGCCTCTGGGTACAAATGGTCTGCTCCATGTCACTTGGATAGTGTCTGGTGTGATGAGTACAGCATCCACATTGCTTGGAGGAGTGGGAGCTTTAATTATGTCAACAAAACACTAACATAAGAACCATACACACACTACCAATGCCTGTGATGCAACTCTCATACAGAGCTCATATGTACCACATATATACAAAGTGGGTGTCGTATCAATGAATAATCATCCATGAGTCTGTCTAAAACACTTGCACAAAGCAAGCTGATCTACCCAAACCACTCCTTTTTTCACACAAAACCTCACCTTTTTTACCATAAAAATAGTCTTGCCAGCTGCCTTCCCCAGAGCTCTATTTATGTATTTATCCTGTATCTATCATTTGTGAGATCAGAATCAAGCTTGTCCGCTCAGATTCAACTAAGGTTACTTTTTTTTCCCTTTTTTTTTAAACTGGTGGTTACCACTTTAGAGCTCTGTATATGCTGCAAACTTCATGGTATTGACTTGATATATAGCTAAAAATATACGTCTCTCTGTGTGCTCTCTTTTGATACTATAAGATATTTCATAGAATAAATACAGGCAAGGTACTAGACCCTAAAGTGGAGGGACCTAAAAAACCTGCATCGAGTGGCTAGAGGAAGCCCAAGAACCTTTTTGAATAAAATCAACGCCCTCAATTTTGCACCTGTGCGTTTGACCACGTCATAAATTTTTAACGCTTATTCAAAAAGGTGATTGAATGCTCTTGGGCATCCTCTAGCCACTCGTATCAATTTCAATTTTTGGGCACTTAGCAATCTGGAGTTATTCTGGATGGGGACTTTGGGATGCCGGTTTTTGAGGTCCTCCACTTTAGGGTCTAGTACCTTGCCTATAGTTATCCTATGAAACATATTTTAGTTTCAAAAGAGAGACACACAGAGAGACCTATCTTTTGAGCTATATATCAAGTCTATACCGTGAAGGTTGCAGCATTTACAGAGCTCTAAAGTTGTAACCACAAGTAATAAAAAAAGTTTTAAAAATGCAGCTGTCTCCCCGTACCCCTTAACCCTTTATTCTATGTATATTATCTATCTATGTAAGTTATCTATGCGTACATCTTTAAAAACATTACCTAACAAGTGGACTTATATGGCCACTACTAGGAATATGTATTGAAAACAATTTTGAACCCACTAGTTTTGAAGACTTTCAGACCTTACTATGTATATATATATATGCCTGATAACAAGAGTTGGAATAATGCAAGGAATCATTAAAATTTTGAGTCATCATTAGCTCTCATTCTAATATTTCAATATCACAAAAGTTTGGTAGAAAAAATTACAAAGATATGTCATTCCCCTGATATCTCTTCTTTTGGGTGCAAAGAAAAGAGTAGGTGCTAAGGAATAGGTGTGTGTCTCTAGAATACAAAGACTTATTTATAAGGTTGCATTCACCTGTGTAATCATTACACCACAAAAATAGTGGCATCGTTTAGAAGTAACAGTTGGCTATGCTAGACTAAATTATTAATGGGAAACTCTAAGATGCTGAAAAGCATATTAGAATCTAATTAAAGGATAGAGTTACAAAGACCAACTTGTAACTCCCACTGATAACCCTCTTAAACTTAACCACACAGAATAGAATCATAATTAAACATCCATTCACACTAAATTATCACATACCTGGCGGCAAAGTGGTGATTGTCACTGAACTTGAAAATGAACTATAAGAATAGCTTGGTCCTTCTGCTCTTACAGATATCTGATATGCAGTGTTTGCATCGAGTCTTACAAATGTATAATTCATTTGACGTGCATCGATGCCACTGATGTACATGTACATGTACTTGTACTTGTACTTGTAAACCCAGTAGAAATAGATATAGTATTTAAATATTCTGGCAAATCTCAGCTCGAAGTGATGTAGATCATATCCACCAGTACATGGAAGCACAGACCAAGAAACTGTGATCGTAGTGGAAGTGACATTTACTCTGACAGGTGTCCGTGGAGTAGGTAGACTATCTAAACATAGTGAAAAAAATTGAGGATATTGTAAGTTTACATTGGACATGTCGGTAAGATTGTTCTACACTATATTGAGGGACATAAGCATATGGGGAAATATTATGCTAATCTCTCTGTACTCCAAGCAGCTTACTACACCAAAATGAGTCCTGCACCAGATACATGATATAAACTTATAGTGCATGTATTATTGGATCCAACACTTTAGGCGTGCCTCTCTACAATCAGAAAGATAGAGTTGGACTTAATCAGCACTAAAGACCGTCATGATACCTGCATCGAATTTTGCTGTGTTCCTCTCAATGTGGCAGTCAACAACAACTGTTGCTATATTTATAGATTACACTGAATATATTGATGTAATAGTACCAATGATAAAATATAGACAGGTTCACTCTATGAATTTATTGTCATATTGTAATATCATATCTGGCAATCGTATGACAATGTAAAATGACTTGGTGACATGATGGCAGGAAACCAGATGCAATTGATGTGCTCATCTTTTTATTGGCATTTCCCTTTAATTAAGAAATAGTAGCTGCTTCACATCACATGATTGAGCCACCATCTTGATGACACTAACAAAGGAAGACAGTCTTCTTCAAGGATTCTTCTGTTATCCAGCAACTCACTTTCCTTTTGAGTTCAAACGGCTCCAGTATCCTGTCAATCCTTCATTTTTCATCAGAAATACAAGTCTCATGAGCCAGTAGCAAAAAAGTCAGTGATTGTCTACAACAGTTCTATGTTGCGCCAGATAGGATATTTTAGTCCTACGTGGAGTATTGAACATCTGACCAATCAGAATGCGTGAATCTAGCACATGATGAACTATACCATTGGTTCTTTATTTTCATGTATGTTTGTAGATGAGAACAAGCTCATTTGACCACCGAAGAGTTTGTTTAGCTTGTGGCAGGTAACACTAGCTAGCTAGTGAAGCTGGTTCAGTTTGCTAGCTGGTTTGGTGAAGTTTCATGGCTATAGAAGACTAACTCCTCATTCATGGCTGCCATAATGTGTACTCAGCTGAAGCTGTTGTGATGGTGGAATCATGTTCAAAGTTCAATACTTCCATAATGGTGTTTTGTGAAACATGTATAATTGTTATGGTAAAAGTAGTTAGCATAAAATTGTGAACCAGCCCAAACTGATCACACACTATAAATATCTACAATGTCAACATTGTTCAACAAAAATGCTATTACCCAGCATGCTCAGTAGATTGTCATATCAAAACTTTACTTCTGGTTTGATGGGGATAGAGAGTGAAAAAAATAGAAATGGTTGATGATCACAAATGTAATCTGAACAGTCTCTCCAATGGTCTATTCCTGACCTTTACAGCTTTCTCTGAATCCCTTCCTGAGAGGAAAGCTACACAGGCACCTGTTCCTACTTCGAATATCCCAAATCCCTTCAAACTTGAAAAAAAATATGTTCATGAATAGTTTCTTTGCTCTAAGTTTTGTTGTAGACAGACAGTGTAACATTGCTTTTGTTTTCTTACCTCAATAGAGCATATTATTAAACCAAACTCTATTCATGAAGTTAAAAACACAATATAATTTGAACTCAAGTTTTTATCAACACATTTATCATGGAATAGAGTATAACTTACCATTCACTTTCATTCTTAATGTCCTTTGCTGCACTTTTCCAGTGCTAGTCTGATTGGCTCGGCAGGTATACAAGCCACCTTCACACAGAGTTACCATTCCAATCTGAAGTGAAGTGGTTCCATTAGCAAAATGAACCTCACGAATATTATGATTTCCTCCTCCAACTTTTGTTCCATTTGAAAAAACCCAGTTGGTCTCTACTCCAGGTAAGTAAGACCCACAGAGAACATCGACGAAGATATTTTCAGTGTACGAAGTGTAGAGAGTGATTTTGTCAATCCCATTACCATGGATACCAAAGAGGCTAATGATATCTGTCTGACCTGTATTAAAAATAAACACACACACATCATAATCAAATGCTACTAATGGCATACGGTGAAGTCTGACATAAAATCACATGTACTAATGATTCTGTATGGGCTATTGTGTCCACATTACTAAACAAATGCAATATCTATTTGTGGGCACATCTTTATACCACATTTGCTCTGTTTTATATGTTCAGGATTGATGACAAATGGCTAAAGATGAACTCTACTATTCTACTATGGTTGTGTGCATGGCCACCCCCCCTTCCAAAAGGGAGTATTGGCTTGACCATAGGAGAAGTAGCACTAGAAATTAATTTGTTCATTGTATATGCAATGATTTTCTGGATAATAAACTTAAGTTTGTTCTATGAGATGCTCCAGCATTCATTATAGTTCTACTTTACAAAACATAAAACCCAGGTGACACATTGCTAAGCCCATTCGTAGGTCAGGAGCTATCTCTCCATAGTCGTGTGTGTTTTTTCAGACTCACCATACGCCTCTGCTCCTTCAAAGTACAAGCACAACATAATGTCTATTAGAACATGAAGAGATGCTTCTCTGACATTTTCTTTCCTCTCGGCCCATAGATAAAAAAGCATGTATCATACGAAAAAATTGCTTCTTAAGATTTTGACCAATATGGGGTAGGAAAAAACTCTGATCTTTTTTAAACTGATGTGGTGAGCAAAGCATTAACTAGATGCCATGCCTGTCAGCTGTAGCTGCCAATGAAATAATTAAATATTTCAACAACGGCAAATGCACTTATAAAATAAATATGCATACTTGAGATCAGCTCTTTCATGCCAGTTTTGTTGTATTTTTACACCTTTATGAGAAATCAAATAGTTTGGCATTTTAATATCATATTAACTCTTTTACGGTTGGATTTAGGAGAGAATTATAAAAAAATTGTCTCACATGAACAATAAAAATTATATTAATTCACAGGATCACCGAACTCCATAGCAACCATATACCATGTTCTTGTACTGCATTAGACACACATCGTGGTAATGATTAGTTGTCATAGAAACTAACCATGATGTTATTGTAACTAACCAAACTGACCATTGTAATAATCATAGAAATTTCATACCATTACGACTATGAACCATGTTGTTCTACCCCTTTTAGCCTAGCCACAGTTTGGGGGACGATGACAGAGACAGCCATATGCATATTTGACTTAGATAAATCATATTCATGAACATTTATTATGTTACAGCAAGATAATATATTTTTATACTACAAGACAGACAAACAACCAACACATTCTAAGAGATAGTTCAGTTTCAAAGACCTAGGAAGTGTAATCCACCAGTATATGCTAAGAATAAAAACAATTTCTTTCCTCTGTAACACAGATAAATACTTTGCAATGCCTACAATGCATTTTTGTCTCATGCTGATTGGTAATTCCACGCTTCCTACCAATTGCTGAGCACACCACTCACCTCCTGGAGTTGACTGCATGCTGTGGCCAGTGTCCCAGAAAAGTGTTCAGTCTGTCCAGCCGATCATACTCAGCAGAGCATGGACAACCAGCATGCTGCCAGGAACAAAAAGTTCTAACTAACTCAATGGCTAACTCCAACCTGAAAGCAAGGTAATCCCTCTTCCTTGATCCTGTACTCTGGACATAGGAGTACAGCATGTAGTTGTATACACTGACTTCAAACCTGGGATAGTCTATACTCAACTAATTTTTTTAGCCCTAACCTGTGCCCTAGTCTAGAACTATACTTACTGTCAGAGCATTCTTCCTAGCTGGTATCCTCCTCATCAGCCATAAACTCAGAGAGAATCAGAACATTGGCCTCTCTAGAATGTTGGTCAAGCGCTACCACTTTTCCCATTGACAGTACTGTCTTTTGTTGCTCAATGCTGTGTCCAAGGTATGAACAGATGCCTTCTCCTTCTTCATCGCTAGTTTCTTCATCAGACAGGCCGAAATTGTCGTCTAAAACTCAGGAAAGAACATCGTCTAAACTTAGTCGAGCCGACATCGCATACGGATCGCACTCTTAGTGAACGGTTCTGAATTGGCTAGCTTGGTTACCGGAATTCAAACTATTCAATTCTTTGCACATGCGTAGAGGAAGGATTTAGCTTTCTTAATAATTATGTGTGTAGTTTGAATATTCATAACAAATTGAGTTATATCAAAGTGCGTGGACGTATATATACGCTTACGGCTATTAAAAAGTTAAGCACATGCTGAGATACCTGCACAGTATTGTGTTGTGAGAGAGCTTTCATGCTTGAAAGTATTAATAAGGGGTGGGACCAAAATAGGGTGGAGGGAGGGAAAAGTGGGTAGAGGGAGGGGGGGGTTGAGGGGGAGGGAAGGTAACTAATTCTATCCTGGTTCAAATTGGGATCTTTGATACCAAGCAAACAGGGGTTAAGGGAGGAAAAGAAAAAAGTGAATGATTCCACCAAGGATTGAACTGGTTACCTTGTGTACCAAAGCATGATAACATACAAACACACAGAATTGAGTAAGTGGATCATATTGTTTATGCTCACATGGTTCGTCTGGGTTGGTGGTTGCAGTGAAGTAAATGCTTCTAGGTCCATCTCCAATAGTGTAGGCAAGGACACTCACCACATACCTCATAGATGCCTCCAAACCTCCTATTATATACTCGGTTACATTTTCAGAAAGGTCGATCATATTCTCACTGCCACTTGGGTGCAACACCATCAGCTTGTAGCCTCTCACTATTCCATTCCTTCTGTCATACCTAGGAAGGTCCCACTCTGCTCTGATTGCCGTGCAATTGATCACAGCAATAAGAAATGATTGAGGAGGTCCAGTTGGAGCTGTAGTCACCCAAAAAAATTATTCAGGTCAGATAAATTTAAATCACATCTAAAGCCAAATCACTTCACCACCTAACATAGAACTAACAGAACTTGAAAAATGACATATTTGATCTTTTATCTTGAGGTCAAAACTGCATATATAGCAATGCCCTTAGCTTGATCAGAACCTCAACTACATCTATCCTAAGCATTTCTATGCTCATAGAATTTTGGCACCAAATAATGAAATTAAAAATAGTATATGGAAAGAGCTGATTTTGACTCAGAATCATCCATTTTATATATAACACCTAGTATTAACATATAATGCAATCCATTTGTGTTCACCTGTTGCTTTTGTAACTTTCCAATTCTCTACTCTTATTCAAAATTTCTACAGCCAATATCTGCCATATGAAGATCTTCCAAGTCCTTAAAGAGATCTCACATATTTTTAGTTACTACAGTCACTTTCCATGTCCCCAACACCTTATGATATGTACAAAATATCAGTTACCTTGAGCAAACCTCAATAAAAGTGGAGCAGTGCTTCAGGGTGTGCTACAATGCTGGATTGTAAGTCTTAAACCTAATTGATAGTTCAACTACAGGAACATGCAAGATGAGTAACATTCTCTGTAACATTTCTTGTTTAAGTTAGCTATGCTCGCATTTGAATTGGGCTGAATAATCTTGTTGCCCACTAGTTTGTGGGCCTAATGTGCAGGAAGAGACTCAGCCAAGTGTCTAGCATGTAGCCAACTGTAAGAGTTATTCATTACAAGTTCATCGTGATCTCAACAAAATTAGTACTTAGCAATTGACCATAGTTAATAAGATGTAACCACAAATCACTATTATATTGCACTAGTCTACATCTCCCTTCTCAAGCTAGTACTCTGGAAGGTAGAAGGGAGTTTTTGTTTGTTTGGGATCAAGTAGATTTTCAGTGGCTAGCTCTGAAGAAGATTGTGTTTATACACTGGTTCTGATAGGTTGTGTTGATAGTAGGGATGATATTCAAATGGCTCAATTTTATACCAGACTAAAATAGAGGGGTTTGTCACAAGATAATACAATGGAGGCAAGTCAAGTAAAGGTCAAAATGACCTGGTATGGAATTTACCATAATATTTTGTGTCACCCACAGGCTCAATCAGCCAAAACATCATGAAAGTACAGAAATAGGGATCCGACCTAACAGAGAAAAATGCAAAAATGCACACATAATGAACTCTGCACAGATGATTACTGGATTTGGTAATTTCCATAAAAACATAACCTAACTTTATCTTCCATGTTTTCAATTTTTTTTCCAACTTCTACTATCGAACTACCTCCCTACTCTATGAACATAGAATAGAGCACTGGACTATAGCTAAGTTAGAAGGCACAGTGATGTAGTTACATTTCATTGTATGAAGTCCTACAAAACTTCTTGCATCATCAACCTTACCATATTATCTTCCTCGTTGCTACCAATGTACCTTCATTTCATACTTAATTTTTTTTAAACTCTGCCATTGGACACACTCATATCTTTCACTAAACAATCATTTCCACACCATCAATAATGTTCAGAATGATTAAAACCTTATAATGATGTCTAGTTCTGTGTGATATTTACAACAGAACAACTCAAATTAAAAACAATTTCCTCTTGCTTGCTGCTCATATATTATGCCACAATGATGCTCACATGAAAACTAAAGAAGTCATGAATGCCATAAATTACACACTGAGAGGTCCATGCTTGACTTCTGGGTGACAAATGAACTTTGGCTCATGCAAGCCTCGCAATGTTGGCTGCATGAGACAAATATTATTAATTATGAGTGTTTACATAGAAACTCACGTCCTTCCAAAATAGTGAATGATAAACTTTGAGAACTTGCTCCTTCAAGGTAAGAATAGCAATGATAATTTGTTAGTACAGCTAGAGGCCTGATTGTGATGTTTACAGTTACCCCCGCAGGCAACGTGGAAAATGTAAACATTGTAGAATCAAATGGCAACAATCTACGATAGGAATTTGGATAGCCACTTATGCTGAACCGCAGCATTAACCGTTCTGAAGAAAGATACCTTGGAAAATTGTAGTGCTATATTATACATATATATAAGAATAGAAAATAGGAATATTTGTAATTTACAAAAGAGGTGAGCAAAAGTTCATTTTTTAAAATATTTACAGTATTCATTGTACCAACATCATTCATCTGGCAACCTTTCTTAGTCATAACTAACCTTCCATGTTAATCTGGGAGATGTCCCTAGATGATTGATAACATTGAATTCTTCTGGAGCAGGAAGAAAGTCTTTGGGATCTAAAAAAATTGTCACCATAATATTGAACACTGAGAATATTTGACCAGAAAAAAAAATGGCAACAATTATACAAAAATAATTGATAAGTATCAACAGTAATTTGAGAAGCAAACTACATAAATACTATCAATCCACAACAAATATAGTAATGAAAACACTACTGTGAGCAATAAACTAACCAAGCCTCATAAGCAGCATAACACCATATCAACTAGGAATAACACTAGTGTAACTAGCTGTACCACCATCTGTTCTTCAACTACTAAAACTCTAATCACTCATTATCACTATATATTTTGTGAATGTGGTTTGACAGAGTTGGAAATCATGTGATTGTTAGCCATATGTTGTGAGTGGTTCTTGCTCTTGATTATATCTTATATGCTGCAGTAGTATCGACTCTATTACTTGTAAAACTACGACATCACAACTTCAGATACAATGCAATGATAATGGCAACCAAAAACTTGCAGAAAAAAGAGTGTAACACAGAGAAACAGTATTCGTAGATGCAGGGAAACATGACATCGAATTACATGCAGGGAGGGAGACAGACAAACAGACCTGGTCTGCAAACTACTCCAACATCATCTCGATGGGATCCACTACATCTTCGATCAGAAGGATTCCAAAAATCATAGCTGCACTCATCAATTATTTCAGCTCCGTAACAATATAATCTCTTCAGCAAGATAGTACCTACAGGATACACATGAGAAATTAACAATATGGAAAATATACATAAAAATAGACACAGAATTATGGTTCAGTTATGTCTAGCCTGAAGTTGTTGTTGATGCTACTCTATCATTTAATGATGGCTACTTTTTGTTATATCCTAGTTGTCAAGCATGTGAACAGTGATCGTGCTATCATCATTCAAAAATTTCAGCAAACATGCAAATCTAGAGTATGTCGTCGTCTTTCACTTGGCTGGAGCACTTTGGTGGTTTGGGACTCCGACTCCAATCAGTTTCTCAATGTTTTTTGGAGAAGTTTAGCTGTTCTGTGCTCTTGCTTCCAGCTTTGAGCTTCTTTTCTTCTCTTTGCTCTCCATTGCCTTATGCAAATAATTATGATCTTCCTGCCATTGTTTACTAAGATAAACTTGCCTACAATACTACGATATTATTGTTTGAACATGTACACTAGTATATTAGAAATTTTGTACGGACACAATAAGTGAGAGAGATTGCACTAATGAGAGAGAAGAAAACCATGAAATAAAGGCAATTTTAATTCACAAAACCACCATGGTGATAGACATTCATGTACCCAATCCTCTTCTGAGAGTGAGAGCACCCTTAACTTCATATAATAATTAGACTAGTTTGGTTTCAAATTCCACACATGAAGGGAGTGGGAGGGGGACGGGGATAACTTGGTGACATAATTGCATAATAGGTGAGTTGGAACTGAAAGCAATGGGGATGAGTGAGTTTTCCTAGAACAAAACCCCTACTACTGTACACAACTGGCACCATAACAAATAAGGAAGAGAACCAGCCAAGAGAGAAGGCATGGAGATTGCTATTGCGGGAGGCTAGCAATGCTTTCAATGAAATGTTAAACATTTTGCATAACACATAAAAGAGATAGCTACCATTGTTTGGGAAAATATGACTCTAAAATATTTTATGAGAATAAATTACATTGTGCCAAATTTTCATTGCTCTGTTTGCCCACAAAAAAACACAAGAGACTGATTGTTTGAAAGAACCTTCTATATTTGTGTCTATCATGTCTACTACTGAATATGCTTGGTAGCCATTGGAGAGCAGCTAGTATGTGAATGAGAACCCAAATTATATGTAGTAGCAGTCGAGAGAGACTATTCCCCTTGTAATTCTTCAACATCTCTATTAGCTACTGCTATAGCCTGTGACCAAAGGTATGTTGATAGTGGGATTATGGGATCAGTCACTCCATTGTTAGACTTAAAGTTCTTGTGGAGACACTTAGCTAATGCTGGTGTGACAGTGATGGCATTCCAACAGCAGAAACTAATTAGCTAACACAGGATACATGGAAACATGATCGTGTTCTTTTCCAATTTTTTCACTCTGATATTCTAATTATTGTTCTCATAAATACTTCATGAGATACATTTTTGTAGTTGGTAACACCATTAAATTTTATACTGTTTAGGGTGTGCTCCTTCCTGATGGTTAGGAGGTCACTCTTTGAACGCATCGAGTTTTTGTGCATTCACTTTGCAAAAGAGACAAATGAGTAAACAGTAACTAAGCTTCTTATACTCACTGTTGAGCACATATTTGCTGCTTAGCAGCTGTTCAGTATTAAGTTTTAGTTATTTATAATCACCCAGTTTAACAAGCACAATTAACATAGTACACACCTACACTATTTACATTATGAATAATTATATCAATTCAGAAGTCCCAAAGGAAGGTAAAGCTATCCTTATACCATAATGGCAACCCATGTGACTAATGAACTGATCAAAATGAACTCCTCGCCAGGGTAAAGGGTTTTGTGGTATATGTTGGACTTGCAGCAAATCAAGACAATCTCATAAGAGCACAGCAGCAAAGTTTGGAAACTGGTTTCAAGTAACTGGCATAGATAGTTGACATTTGTGCCACAACTTTCAGCAGGAGTTAGGCTGGACAGACATAGCATAATCAAAGGTAGACCTGAGCACCTAATGCCTCTTCTCTTGTGAATGGCCTACACCAATGAAAAGTGATTGACCCTTAGTCAGGTTGAGGGATATGATCAATATCATTTTGTGACGTAGTGGTGGGTTGGCTAGACCAATTTTTTACTTTTATCACTATTTTAAAGTTAAACACAAGTTACCTGATCCTCTCCCCATTCGTGCATTAGGTAAAATGCAAGCTGGACGCCCATAATTCAGCAGGCCACAGATGACATCAGCAGCGTAATAATCCATTGTGTCACAAACAGTTCCCCAGGTGTTGTTGTAGCTGACCTCCACACGACCAAGAAAATTCAAGCCATGAATCGGAGAAATGAGGCGGACTCCAAACAAAGATCTTTGAACTACAGAGGAGTAATAATTGCTCTTATCCATACTCTTATCCATATCCTTTCACAATATAACATTAAAAACAAGAGGGAATAACTGCAATATATTATAAGGAAATACTTGCTACATCATTTTGATACCAATAACATGCTCTCCCATAGTGCCACATTAATAATTAAACTGCATCTACATACCTGTTTCATTAGTCTTAACAGTTATTGGGTTTGAATAGTAGCCTGGCATATGACGGTTGCGGTAACCATTGGAACATGCAGAAAAGGAGACTTCCAACCTTACGGCAATGGAATACTCTGTGTCACGACTGAGATAATCGATGCGACCTTTGTATTCTCTCTGAATGGTATTTCTTGAAGGATTTATATATTGTCTTCCTGACCTTATGCCAGTGGTAGTATTGTACTGGATAAGAAAATAGTATACTGTCATTCCAGTGGAAAGAGTCCAATTAGCCTGAGTATGAGAAACAAAAAAATGTAGACAAGATTGACAATAATTATAAGGGAACAAAAACATCAACTACAACAAATTCCAAACTCAATACAGCATTGACTATGAAGTGCATCACATTCAACATGTGGTAACTATAGTTTGTGGGGGAGTATTCTCATAGCTACCACTATTATAACTGCAACTCAAGCAGCCATTTAATGCATTCATCTCTCTAGTCAGTAATTTCTAATCGGTAATTTGTATATTCTATTCACAATTTATTATTAAACAATAAATATACACATCTGAGTATGTAACATATCTACTTTATTACCTCACCACCACTTACACAATACACTATAATAGTATGTAACCTTTCACTGGACTATGCATGTCCACTCTGTATTTAAATGCACTTGTTCATCAATAAAATTCAACAAGGTAATGCATTATAAAATAAATATTCAGTATCTCAAAGTATGAGACAAGGCTGTGAGAGACATCCATCTGAGGAGCAGCCAATGAAGTGAACATTGAGACTCTACTGAAAGTCTGAGCATTCATGGCCAGTGCACCAACAACTAAGGGAATTCTCGGAGGTTTAGTGATTTTACTATTATTATTAAATACTATTATTTTATTAGTTCATTAATTATAAGTATGGGCATATTATTAATATATATATATTGCAAATACAAATAAAAACTAATTCCCAAATTAAATAATGAAATTCAACTTACCGGCAATGAGATTATCACAGCAATGTTCAAAGTGGTGGTTTTTTCAACGCGTATTTCTGGAACAGGCAATAAGCTCTCTGCAAAGGATTGCAACAAGAACAAAATCTGTTGATTCAATTTTGACATACTTAACTATGATCTTCGGTATTGTGTATATTTGCTGCGACTTTTGTGATCCTAAAGATGACATTATGAGAGCCCAACAAAGACATCTTCACAGAACACATGCATTCTGCATTGTATAACATTATCACACATGTTATCTTGGGACACCAATGATATTTGGGAGTTTTTGTAATCTGTCTTGACTTGGAAGTAAAACTAATATTGTGCAAGACTCACCATAACCGTAAATGACATATACCTCGATTAGGAAGAGTGATAACTGCCTAAAGCTGAACATTAGAATAAAAACATTAAAATAAAAATCTCTATTACTTACCTAGCTAAATATAATATGAGCATGGCCACCAATAGGATGTGACCATTACCTGTGTTATATAGTTATATTGTGTCTGCACAAATGCAAGTCAATTAGTGAAGGGGTAAGGAATATTTGGGAATATCTGTGGAATAGACAGTTATATCGCACGTTCAATGTCTCACTGAGTACCCACATGAGTTTTTATTTTTAGTATATTACACCTACTGTAAAATGTTGGTAATACTCTGGCTCAGGCCTAAACTTTCCAGCCAATACAGGGCAAGGAAAGAACTTCTTCCTGGCTTGACCATGGAAATGTTATCACATGATAATCTCTCATCATGTGAATTTTTCCACAACTCACGATTTATTTATCCATAAAAGAGGAAAGGTCTCTTAGAGTTTTCTCAGCCATTTCTCTCGAGTGCTTCAATAACTCCTTTGGAATTTAAATAGGCATGCAGCAATTATGAGTCAGAGCACAGCTCATGGACTTGTTAGTATAGCTAACCAATGATCCAGTAAGGGAGTTCACTCGTGATGATTTATAATGGAGACTTCTCACTCCTATAAACGGACATTTACCCACACACAGTGGAATGAAAAGTTCAGATAAAATACTACATGGTGTGTGGGGGAAAAATTTCACCACTAAATTGATAATCCAATCCTTCAAAGGTTGTGATGTTTCACTTGAGACGAATACATCACATTATGGCAGCATTCACTATTTAAAGCATGGGCAAGTAGCAGAAAGCACTGCAGTAAACATGGCAGCGAGATTGTCAATCTCCACAGAAAAGATGATGATGACCAACAATCTCCACAGAAAAGATGATGATGACCAACAACAAAGCTGATATAAAGAAGGTAAAATAGAATAGAAGATGATTGCTACAACCATGATTACTTTTTGAGATCCAATGGTCTCGAGCAACTATTGTGAGCTTGCCTGTTAAGTAATAGAGTGTGTCCTTGAATAGCATGTTCCATATAATAGCTAGGCAGTACATGAAATGAATAAAATGAACACTTTCTGACATGATAAATTGCATTATGGTAATTAGTTGCCAGAGATATTTTGTTAGCTATTCTTGTCATATCCAATCTTGAATTCAAGAAAAGTTGATGAGTTTCTGAGTATTATTCTTAGCTGGTTCCACTTGTTCCTCACTTGTGCACTTTTGATATGCCAAGCAGTGGTTTATGTTCATAGATTTCTCGAAGAAATTTTCTTCCAGGTTGTGCTAGACTTCCTCAAACTTGCCAACTTCCTCTCTCTAGTTTGTTGGCAACCATATTCTCTAATACAGATCTAGTTCAGGCACATCACAACTACCTGATGAACATAATGACATTCCAAACAGCATCACATGCTCTTTGAAATATTGTATATAGGAAAGTTTCTCAGAGTATTTCAGAGATTGCAATGCTCAATGGACCTGATCTTAAGGTTCCATCCCAGAAGAGCATACACTTCATTTACATTTAGTGCCATAAATCTTGAATGACTATGGTACAGTCATCAATTGACAGAGTTAGGTTTCTGAAGTCGAAAGCCTCACCTCAGGAGACAGTATCTTATATGATTTCCCACGGTAAATATTCAGTGCAAGTTTTTGGGTCTTGTAGATTTACCATCATTCTGTAATTAAGTTGGTTCTACTTGCCATCAATGGACCACCGGCTGTTCCAATAGAAAAATCCATGGGACATCAAGCCACAGCATTCAAGAGTACAAAAAAAAATCTTGGAAAATTATGGCACTTTTAATACATCCTGAGCTGGAAACCCTAACTCACATCATCACGATGCCTACGAGATATATAAAGACAAAACTTGGTGTGTTTTTAAAAGGACCACCAAAGCAAGACTATAAGCCAACCACTTTCCTGATTTTGTGTTTTTAATGGAGGAAGCTCATATTTGGGTCTTTGTGCAGTATTTTAGCCACCCACATAAGATGGATATGCCTACCTTTTTACATGAATGTATATAGTAGGTAACAGGTACCAATATATGTACTTTTAGCTTGTATTGGACTATTTGTATGTCATTTTGCCACCATGTAAGATTTACCACATGTCATGTACTTTTGTGACTGGATCTTACATTATGAAATCTACTGTGACAATGCTTGCATCACTTCTCTTTCAGTAATGCTGAGTACCACTTGGTAGTATTATACCAAACAAAAAGTGGCATTAGTAACCATTTTGGGATAGTGCCTGAGTAAACCCCTATCACCTCCTGGTCCAACCCTTCATAGGGGGGTACATTGTGGGCAGTCATAAGCACAAATAAATATAAACAGACGGAGATAAAAGGACAGTGAGAGAGAGACAGACAGACAGTCAGGGCAAAGATAAATTTTAGTAGATCTCAGCCCTATTTGTGGTGTGTATATGTGTGTGTGTTTCTGTCAATGTTTCTTTGTCCTCAATAGACATCCACACAGAAGACCCAGGGATAATAGAGCCAGAAGGAATAAGGGTTACTGGACCAGAAGAATATGGGTAGGGTTTTGGGAGCTTAGGCCATGCTTCTAAGTAGATATGCCACTCCTTCAAATAATATCAGCCAAAATGGGGCAGATACGACTTATAACAGGGGGAGAACAAAGGCAGAATTTTCCATCCATAAGCCATGGTTCCAAACCAAGAAAGTAAGGGTAATTATGGGTAATTATGAAGTTGGATCTGGGCTTAAAAAGTGTGGAGTAGTTAATTCATTGTTTTTGTACCATTTTAAAGGCTAGCATGCTATGATTCATGGACTAGCATGCCATGATTCATGGGTTAGTACAACATGATTCATGAACTAGTATCCCATAGTTGTATCACATGATTCGTGGACTAGTATCCCATAGTTGTATCACATGATTCATGGTTTTGTCATGTGCATTTCACCCCTACCATTGTCTTATTAGCAATAAAAGGTATTTTTTTAACTTCACAGTTTTCATGTAATGCCCATGAACACTATTGGTAACTAGGTTATAGCTAGCTACCATGGTTATTTTCAGCTGTATTCCATTTGGTTCATTCTGGTAGTGACACTTCCCATGACATGTAACAACATAACTATGTCTATTGTGATTAGTATGGATATATGGGTAGGAGAGCAAGAGAAGTTGGTACATGATATAGAGAAGTGGGTAGGAGGGCAAGAGAAGTTGGTGCATAATTTAGAGATGTGGGTAGGAGAGCAAGAGAAGTTGGTGTAAAGAATGTATATAGCACATGGGGCAGAGTAGGATTGAAACAGTGACAAGAGGCTATCTGCATCACCTCCCTTCTTTAAGCCGACAGCTGCATTTTTTTTAAAACTTGTGTTACCAATTTATAGCTCCATAGATTCTGTAAACTTCATGGTATGGACTTCATATATAGCTCAAACGATAGGTACCTCTGTGTGCTCTCATTTAATACTAAAATATTTTTCATAGGTATAACTATAGCCAAGTTACTGGGGGGTACCTCAAAACTAAATATCTCCAGATTGCCAAGTGAGTTAAAATTAGGACCAGTGGGCCCTACTCTATACAATGAGTGGTTTCATTAGGCACTACAACGTAAGTTAGTGGTCAAGCACGCAGATGAAAACTAGTATTTTTAACGAAATTCATTTTACAAATGGGCGCTTGCCTACGTACTTCATTTTAGCGTATAATCAAAACACTCATTGCATAGGGTAGGGCTTCTGTCGGGGAAATTCTCCTGAGGCCTTCCTGCCTCAACGAATAATACTGGTCGTTTAGTAGTCTGAGCGGACACTACTTCAGGTAATTTCCACTGCGACGCTTAGGAGCTCAGGGTACTGGCTACACCACCAATCACCCATCCTAGACCTAACTGGACAAGCCGTCCCCGCCTCTCTCAAGGCCCTTTACGGTCTTGCCCCTTTGGCTCCGTACCAAACACTTGGGTAGATAAGTATTTGATTAAATACTCAACAAGTCAATGCCAAAGATACTACACATACAGAGTATAGTGTAACTTCTCTCTCTCTCTCTCTGACTGTCTCTCTACTCTCCTTATATACATACATTCAGTCACATGATCATGATAGCCAATCAAATACTATAGAACATTCTATCTGTAATCTTGGTCTTGGGTGTATTCAATTCTTGTGGTATTCATTGTGGTCTGTTCACTTTTAGGTAATCTTGGTCTTGGGTGTATTCAATTCATGTGGTATTCTGTTCGCTTTTAGGTAATCTTGGTCTTGGGTGTATGTATTCACTGTGGTCTGTTCCCTTTTAGGTGTCGTGTACACACCCCATCAGGAAATTACCTATGTGATTTTCCTGACAGCTTCCTTTAGCCACTGCTGCTAATTTCAACTCTCTAAACACTTGGCAATCTGGAGATATTTATGTGGAAAATCAGCCATTCAGATTTTGAGCTTCGCCCCACTTTAGCTCCAGTAACTTAGCTATAGATATACTTATGAAAATATTTTAGTATCAAAAGGGAGACATATCTTTTGAGCTATATAACAAGTACATACCACGAAGTTAACAGAATCCATGGAGCTATAAAGTTGTAACCACCAGTTTAAAAAAATGGTGTATGCGTCCCATCCCCCTTTAGCCAGATAATGGTGGGCCACCTTTTCCACCAAAGTTACTGCCCCTTCCCAGTAAATCCTAGGGTGAGAAAGAGCTGAGTTTACAGCCAATGTTATTGTGATTTGACTATTCTTCACACCCTATGTGCTAGTGCACTTCATTTGGAATACCGAGATTGAAGCTCATAACTGAATGGGAACAGTTTCATAATTCCAAGTATTAAATGAAAGTGGTCGTGGCATATAAAATTAACATCTTGAAATGACATGCCAAAGCCTCACAACACATCATGTATTGGTCTTAAGAAATCAGGACCATAAAAGAAGTAGGTGGTAAGTTATCTCCACAGTTGCTATCATAGTTAGGTTAACTATCACACACTCCCCTCTAACTCCTCTACATACAAACCTTAATGCATGGAAGCCTCTCACACAACAAGGCCTGGACACACTCATCCATAACAATACCCTCACCAGTAGTTTTGAACACTTTGCAGGTAATTTTGTAGAAATTTTTCTTTGCGAAATAATTTTACGAAAATAAATTAATATTTCATATAATTATAGATTTTTTCTACACCTTACCTGAACATTGTTTAGCTCTTTCTTGAACCAACTATTGCAGAGGTTCAAGGCTGAAATAGTGAATGTGTTTAGACTAACAGCTTCAAATTTGAAATGCAAACTTGATATGTATGTATGGGCTGAATTTTTTTTGGAATGAGCGTTCAATTTTTGGGTGGAGACTTTTAGTAGGTAATATTGTAAGTCTTCAGTGGCAGGCTTTGTAGGATGTACTCTAGACCAGAAGCAGCTGCTAAACAATTTGGCTTCCTTCAGGGAAGCTAACTTGCACGTTACAAGCTTTAATATTTGACTCTGAAAATAGGCTTCCCATGAAGTCACATGCCATATTGTAGACTGTATATTGGGGGGGGGGGCAGCGATTTCTAACCTGGTGAGTTGGAGGGAAGGGGGGAAGGGGGGGGGGATTTTTTTTTAACTTCTACCACATTTTAAAGCAAGAGACCATAAGAAGCAGAAGCATGAAAAAAGTTGATACTTCAGGTTTAGCCAGATGTGTCCTATGTGGTCTTGCATAGCTTTCCTTTACCTGATGGCTACACCGATATAGTTTTTGGTAAAGAGTCTTGAAGTTGGAATGAAAATTACAAAGTATTAACAGACAAAGTGAGGCATATTCTAGTCTAAATCTCCACTCGCTCTTTATAGATAATAGTCCCAATCACTGTATGAGGATTTACAGAGCTATTAGAATCAGGGGAACCACCAATGATTTGGTAGGTCTGCTTTATTGAAGTCAAGTTAAGTTTTATTTCTAGTTGATCTGTAGAAACCTATCCTAGGTCCAGGATTAGGAAGAAACCAACTCCCTAACCACAAGTGATATAAAAGATGTTGACACTTCTAACTTCTATGCACACAGCATCCATCTAGGAAACCCTTCTTCTATTCTGCCACTTGGTTCACAATATGTTGCTATGCCTTCACATCATGTCACTTGAGTTTGCTTTGAGCAATTCATAATATCTGCCGCATCGTGTCGCACCGCTATGTTTCTATGTGTGTTCTCCCTGACCATCAAGTCCCTGGAGGACACGTGGGATACATCCCATATATCAGGGAGGTTTCTCACTGTCCCAACAAGTTTTCCTAGTTCATTTCCTACTTGCTTGAATATGTTACCGAAACGCAAATAAAGCCCAGCCATGCAAGATGGCTGATGATTACAAATGATGCTAGAGTAGAAATCAAGTCTACCCAAGCAAAGTGACACAATGTAACCCCATGTTCACAATATCACAAAAATGACATGTTGCTCGGTATATTGTGAACCAGCATTAAGCTTAAACTGTAATTAGTGTGGATTAGCACTTGCATGCGGAATGCACAGGCACAAGCCAGCTGGTCAGCAAATGTAGTAGCTGCCAATGGCCTCGTAGTAGCATATTCAAGCATGTGGGTTTTTTCGATGGGTTCTTTGGTGAATCTACCATATTGCTAAGACCCTTATAAGATCTTTTTTAATGTGAAACATGACAGCTAGTAGTGGTCTCATTAGAGAGTAATACCGTATTCTAGGATGTGGGTTTCTTGGATGGGTTCTTTGGTCAATTTAGACACGTTACTAATACACTTTTTCTTATAAGATCTTTAATACCAGAGACTTCATGTCTACAAACTTTACAGCTAGTGGTCATTCTAGGGTAACACCACATCCTGGCTTGTAGGTTTCTTGAAGGTTCTTTGGTGACTAAAGCCACTCACATGATCCTCCCAATTCTATGGTGTTTTAGTTCTCCATCTAAAGTAGGCTTCCTACAAATTAACCACTGCAACTAACCTAGCTCTTACTCTTACCCACTGGCGGTACTAAGGGGGGGGGGGGCGGATGGGGCATGTAATGTTTAATTTGTTCCCCCCCAAAAGTTGTTCACCCCTTATTGAAAATTTTGTTCCCACCCTAGCCCTAGCCCTAGCCCCTACCTCTAGCCCTAGCTCTAGCCCCTGCCCTTGCCCTCGCCCTTTATTTTTCAAGAGGGAACTTTTTTTTTCAAGTAAAAAGTTCCAGGCGGAACATATTTTTTAAATAAAAAGTTCCAGGGGGAACCAAATATGGGGAGAACAAATTTGTCATGACTGGCATCCGCCCCCCCAACCAACACAGCTTTACCAGCCTGCTAGCAAGCTAAGCTAAGCTCTATCATTCACACACAAATCAGTCACACGGAATTTGAATGCCGAGTCAATAATTTTGGATGCAGTTTGTGAGATCACTGACATGACCACTATCACGAGAATACATTGGGTGAGTACTGCTTGCTATTGCAAATTGTAGCTTTGAGCTGGCAGCTAGTGAATGTGCTTGTGTCGTAGACTCGTAGTGAATAGTGTAGTAGAGAGCTGATCATGTCCTGACCCGCGTAAATCAGCGCGTGTTTAATTATTCGCGTTATTTAAAAAAATATGTATAGTATCTGTATGACCTGCAAGAGGGGTGGTTTTCCAATTTTGAGGCACAATGAAATAAGAGACATGACTGCCAAATTACTAACAGAGGTGTGCCACAATGTAGCAACAGAGCCTCCCTTACAACCTCTGAGTGGTGAAACATTTTCCCACAGATTTGCCATTGTCAGTGCGGAGGCACGTTTAGACGTAAAAGCTCGTGTTTTTTGGAATTTATCACAGGATGCCTATTTTGATGTGAGGGTTTTTCACCCTAATGCTCCTTGTTATCGCTCCAGAGATGTAGCTGCTGTCTACAAGCCGCAAAGAAAAGGGAATACAACCAGCGAGTTCAGAATGTGGAGCATGGTGTGTCCACCCCATTGGTATTCGCAACAACTGGCAGTATGGGACGAGAAGGAACTATTTTCTATAAACGCCTGGCAGACATGATCTCACATAAGCGAGAAATGCCATACTCTGTGGTTATGGGATGGCTAAGATGCCGATTGAGCTTCGCAATCCTTCGTTCTGCCATCATGTGCATACGAGGCGCACGTTCTTCTTTTAGGCAACCAGTCAACGAGGAAAACTTGTCCTTGGCATCTGCTGAAGGCCATGTACCACTTGAGAACTGTTAACCTGATGGCCTGGTACCGCGATAAAAACATTTCCTGCTGTGTTATACCTTTGTTATTGTCTGTAGTTAGTATCTGTATTGTTGTTGTATTCATTTGTTGGAGAGAAAAAAAGAAGAAGAAAAAACCCCTCAAAAAAAAAATATATATATATAGGATAGCCTATACAAAAGAGTCTGTTATCCGCCTATGTAACCTCCGAGTTTGTGGTTACCCCGAGGCGAAGCCGAGGGATGTAACAGAAAACGAGTAGGTTACACTGGCGCATAACCGACTCTTTTGTATAGGCTATCTTACTTATACTACATTGTGCATGCGCTAAACTACATGTGGTTAAAAGTGTACGTTATGTGCCTATGTAACCTATAGTTATTAACCAATCAAATTAGCCACAGATCATGTGATGTAGTATAAATATATATATATATATATTTATTTTATTTTTATTTTTTTAGCTAGAGCCCAGATTATTTTATTTTTAGACAATAACTGAAGATGCTGAACTGGCATTAGTTTTGCCCACAAATCATTGTCCATTGTCTAATCATCAGCTCTAAAACAGAGGAGAGACCTTCAAAATTGCAAAACAGTTCTGGATTTTTACAAGTTTTGTACAAGTTTTGCATCAGACTGATCTGCACAGAGTGTATGGAGAACTATACCACTTCCTGTGGCCACAGCATCCTATGAGAGCTTTAGTAAACTCACCATTGTTAAAAACACACGACATCTCAAGAGAGAGTTGAGAACTTAATGATTCTTTCAGTTCATCTTCCAGCTCAGGTTGGTCTGGTTTAGGAATGTTCCTTTGTGGCCTTGGTAAAAACCACATTTCCAGGTTTATGACGACCTATAAAAGTTTCCCTCTCCTGAAAAATGAAACTTCGTTTCTGTGTTGCTATGAACTGTCTCAATAGCTGGGAGGGGTTTATGTTTGTAGTTTTACCTTAAAGGACCTTAAAGGCTAAAAAAATCTCCCAAAAACGAGCACAATTTACAAATCTACAAAAGTTAAAAATAAGCTAATACATTTTTTTGATTTTATATGAGACCTCATGGGGAAGATGTGTTCATCTATAATCAAAGGTCAAGGCATGGCAGCTAACCTTCCTAGGTTTTGGTCCCAGAAAGTAAGAAAACTTACAAGTTTAGCTGCTAAGTTTAAAATAACTAAAGGAGGATAAATGTGTGTGTGGTGTAGACTTTGGAGCTCCATAGATTCTACACACTTCAATGCTAAAAGACAGGTTTCTATGTGTGCTCACTTGGTTTAAAAACATGCATAGGTATAACACTACCTAAGTTGCATGCATCTAAAGTGGGAACTTGAGTGCCTGATCCTCTGTAGGTATTGCTACTTAGGGTACTGCTAGACAGCTGTAATTACTAGTGTGGTTAGAGGAAGCTTTTCTCTGCACTACGAGTTTTCCAAATAAGCAAGCCATGCCACTAAGAATGCTGTTTGCCCACTTTTTGTGGTGGCCACAGGCTAAGTGGCTAAGTGCTGATCCTATGGCATATAAAGAACTAACACACTTCAAATCAGGAGCCGCACTTGCAGCTAATTCAGGCAATCAGTTTTGTGCCACCCCTCTGAACTGTATGTAACTTTGGCATTGCCCTAGCCCTAGCTCTAAACATATGCAACATTTTTAGAATGAAATGAGATCAATCTTTTGAGCTGTATGTAAAGTTCGACATAAAGTGTGCAGAATCTATGGAGCTCCAAATTCATAACCTCAATTTTTCTTTTTTATGGCCAGCCACCTTAATGTTTGTGGTCTAATTTATGCTATTATACTTTAAAATAAGAGCAAGGTTGATTAATGTACATTGGTCATGTCCCCACAAGCATTCAGAAACAAAATTTGTAGATTTTTTCGTCCTGTGAATGAGCTACTGCAGACTTGAAGCAGACCTAACTAGAATCCTAGCAAAAATCGCTCTTTGTCAACAACAAACTAGACTCTACCACTGTCAAAACAAATTTAATTATTACACTACCTTCAAATACAAGTTCTGTGCAGAATACATGTGATGCAATAGTGCACTATGAGGGTGCCTGGTAAACTGGTTTTCCTGGATGTGGGACTACCAGATGAGTGGATTTTGAGTGTACTATTAAACTGAGCAATACATTATTACATGCCCAAGAGTTGACACCAGAAACAAGATGGTTTAACACACCCAATCACCAAAGAATAGATACACCTGTGCCACAAGTTGCTACTTTCATAAGAAACTGCACGACAAAAAGTGATTGGCTACCATACCATTGTAAGTTCTTTAGTTTCATAAAGCTGTGATTTTGCAATATCTAAAGGATTAGTTACTAGATGATAAACAGAGCCATAGTAATCTCTGGTGTATATACAGGCATATTACATAACTACACCTTATAATACAATAAAAATAGCATAGCTGGAAAAGAGAGTTTGTTAAGTAAAAAAAGGAAATAGTCCTGTCTCCAATATACTAACAAAGGCTGAAATTGTATCACCTGATTAAGATTTGAAAGGACCATTTCCTCAACTAAAAATGTGTAGAAGCAAGTAAGCTTGGCAGGCAGGCAGGCAGGCAGGGGTGCAGGCAGGCAGGCAGGGGAGGGTGCAGGCGCAGGCAGGGTGGGTGCAGGCAGGCGGGCAGACAAGCAAGCCAACAAGCAAAAAGGCAAGATAGAATAGTTGACAGATAATGAATATCCAATTCGAATAAGCAAACAAACAAAAACTTCACAAAATTAAAATTATAATTTATAATTTACTACAAAAACTCTCTGGATTTCATATGTATTAATTTTATATAATCGCCATATGACAATCTTTTATATGCTTGTGCTTTCTATATTTTTTGTTCATACATACCTTTCATGCACACAAGTCCAGCATCATCACTGTGAGAGGTGCAAGAGTGTCTCTCTGGTCCCCAACCATGGAATATACATTGATCTAAATATTCCTCATTTCCTCTACAGTCCAATTCACTCATCCATATGGGCACTTCATCAGCAGCTCTGCCAGTTCCAGCATTAAATGTTGGGCAAACTACATCGGAATATCCCAACATGCTAGGAAAATAAGTAAACAAAGATGGGATCAAAATTTGATATTTATATTCTGGTTCATGGCTATAAATGGTTCATGACTATATATAAACAATTAAAACATTGGTCTTCATATGCACTGTTATGTCCCTAGCATATTTATTATGTGTTCTGTCCTTTTTTGCTCTATTTTATTATATTTGCTACAATTTTCTTTAGTTCGCTAATCTTGAATCAGTTACGATAAGAAAATCATACATTAGTCATGCCAATACCCTGTGTGGTTATAGTTCCGATGTCCTATGACCACTGAGCATACAATATGCAAAATTTAACCTAGTAAGCTAGCTCATTATTATCATATAAATGTAACTGTGTATACATAACTTTAATAGTATGGAATTGTAATACTTTACCGGCAAGCCACTCTGCCATCATTAATATTCCATGAATGGTCACAGATTGTTCCCCAGGTGCCGTTGTAGAGAAGCTCCACTCTGCCCTGATTTTCAAACAAAGTTTGTGAGCTATTAAGTCGAATATCTTTTATATTGGTTGGTGAAGCAGTAGGTTGACCTGGAAAGAGCAAGAAAAATGCATCCTTATAATTATGATTGTCAAAAAGTGAAAGCAAGGAACATAGCTACATCCACATCTATTTTTAACATTGTAGCTAGCGATTTTCAGTCTTGAGTTTATTTTTTACAAGTAACAAAAACTACAAGTGCTACACGGAAATGTCTGGCAGTGAATATGCATTGAAACAGAACTAATAATAAATAGCTAACCCAGATACCACGGAACATGACTTGCCAAAATTGAGGTAGAAATTGAGAGCCAAAACCAGAAAGAGAAGAGCTACTTTCATGATGCAATAGCAACACAAATAACTCTAAGTCGTCCAGCAGGCTAAACTCTCGTACGTGGCGGAGCGTGCAGATTTGGAGATGACTGTAATGATGAGAGTTTATAAACCCTTCCATCTATCCAACCCCCTCCCCCCCATCCCACCCACACGCACAACACTCTTCCACCCCAGTGGGGGTAAATGGTGTCGTTCTCCACTAGAAAAAATCGGGCTTGTCACGCCAAAAGACCAGTGCGGCAGCTCATAAACCCCCTAATCGGGTGGCACAGCATCCGCGTAAAGAATAGGCCTTAGGATATACGGTCTCCCTAATCGCTTTAAATCTTGAA
Organism: Cladorhizidae sp. MBARI D1340-BT2; assembly: GCA_028752905.1. Taxonomy (NCBI): domain Eukaryota; kingdom Metazoa; phylum Porifera; class Demospongiae; order Poecilosclerida; family Cladorhizidae; species Cladorhizidae sp. MBARI D1340-BT2. The sequence goes on along the minus strand of JAQNBH010000012.1, from coordinate 11,247,381 downwards.
CCCCCTGCATGCGCGCAAAATAGGACCAACGACGAGGACGCAGAAATCTGAGGAGACCATCAATGAGTAGTAACACGCTTACCTATCCCAAAGTCTTTATCCACTACAATCATAACTTCAACACACCAGCTATAGCTTTTTTTGTTTGTTGTTCTGAGATTATACAAACTAGACATCTACCACTGTCAAAACAAATTACCTGCAAATACAAGTTCTGTGCACAATACATGTGATGCGTTAGTGCACTATGAGGGTGCCTGGTAAACTGGTGTTCCTGGATGTGGGACTACCAGATGAGTGGATTTTGAGTGTACTATTAAACTGAGCAATACACATGGCCAGAAACAATATTATATTAATATAATTATAATAAAAAACAGTGCCATTTAAAAACAGTGCCATTTAAATGTATTTTTTGATAATATTTATAGTTATAAAATACTTGGGTACTGGGTTTAGCTAACATTATACATAGGGGTGCCTTTTTTCCTAGGATATTAGGTATGAGGGTGCTAAAATTCCTAAGTCCTAAGGGATGCCAAATTCCCAAGGAGGATGCAAAAATATCCTAGAATGGGGATACCAATTTTCCTGGGGTGCCATATTTCCTGTGACACTGGGTCACCAAATCCTTCTTCGGGGGTTTAATTTTTACAACAATAATAGATAGGGAAGCGGGAGACTATAATTATATTACAGGGAGTGACGATGAAGAATCTGCGTGCAATTGGTATGATGGAACCTCTAGCTGGAGCAGGATCTGAGATCGAAAGTGATGAGGAGGCGGGTAGGAACGACGAAGAGGAAGAGATTGGCAGAGATTAACAAGTCCTTGAAGTATTGACTGGGTACAATTTTTAGCAGATGTAGAGATCGAGCCAACTGTATCTGACACAATGGAGAAGGAACTTGTTACTAACTTCAAGGATGTTAGATGTGGTTGTCAGAGCTGGCATGGAAGAAACTGTTCTCTGCAATTTTCTCTACGCCACACCTATGACATTCATTCGCAGTGTGCTTCCCTCTCCCGCAACGAGCTGGATATGGCCTTACTTGGACAACTGATGGCAAATTCAAACTTTAGTGAGAATGTGTCCACAGATTGTCGTCACTCCCTGACAAGTAGGGGGAAAAACTACACAAAATATCATCAACACGATCGACAAGTATGTCCCAACATGTTTCGCTTTTTGCATACTACTATTAGTGAAACACGAGAACCTGGTCAAGGCCTTCAAGGTAAACCGACTCTTACCTCGCATACATGGAAACATTAAACGACTCCCAAAACATGCACTGCTTTCTTCTGTGGAATACATTGTCCATTTTCTGCTAAACTATGCTGACCAGAATGCTCTTCTTTTACTCGGTCACACTCCAGGCTATATATAGCAGGTCAGATATAAAACTTTTGCCATCTAGCGTATAAAAGCGTAGAATTTGGAGGGTATATCATGAATCTGCTGAGTCTGCACAATGTGTTCATGCTGCTGCATACTCCACTTTCTGTAGGCTATGGCAGTCACTCCTTCCAGCAGTGGTTGCCTATGTCTGATTTGTGTTGGACTTGTCAGCTAAATAGTACAGCAATACTTCGAGCTGCCAACTGTTCGGATGTTGAAAAATTTGCTACCATACGAGAAGCTGAAGAGCATCTCAGGGTTGTCCAGCTAGAGAGGTCGTTTTACAAAACTGTGCGTGATAACTGTAGGCGACCAAGTGATTAGTTTTTTCTCGGCTTGTGGCACATTTTCACCCCCACCACCTCACTCTAAAGTTCCTTCCCACTCGAACAATCTGGCTGTGCACTACTCATTCGATTATACACAGCAAGTTCACTACCCATCTGATCCTCTGCAGCCCGGCCCGATATATTTTTTGACTCCAAGAAAGTGCAGCATATTTGGAGTTAACTGCGAATCTCTCCCTCAACAATTCAATTTCCTTAATGATGAGGCTGGGAACTGTGGAAAAGGAGCGAATGCAGTGGTGAGTCAGCTCCATTATTTTTTCAAACACCTTGGTCTTGGCGAATATGAAGTTTTCCTCCATTTTGACAACTGCACTGGTCAAAACAAAAACAGCTGTGTCATGCAGTATTTGATGTGGCGATGTTTGACTGGAAGGCACTCAAAGATAACTCTGTCATTGGACATGCGCCAGATTGCCTCCTAAAGTAAGGACTAAGATTGGCAGCTAGAAAGATATCGCACAAATTGTTAACGATTCGGCTGTGTGTAATGTTGCTCAACTTGTTTCATCTGAGGATGAGACAATTATTGTGCCAACATTTGATTGGACTGACTTTTTTGACCTTTACATGAAAAATGTTCCTTGAATAAAAAAGTTCCATCGCTTTCATTTTGATTCCTCGTATCCAGGGGTAGCTACGAAGGAACATTCTGATAGCAATTCTACAAACCTTCAGATTTTGAAGAATCAGTTGTCAACCGGCTTTGATGTGCTTCCTTCCATTGTTGTTCCTAAAATATGTGGTTTGTATAGCTAAAGGGTACATAGATATGTGGTGTGTACAGCTAAAAGTTACATATATATGTGGTGTGTATGCTAAAGGTTACATAGATATGTGGTGTGTATGCTAAAGGTTACATAGATATGTTGTGTGTATGCTAAAGGTTACATAGATATGTGGTATGTATGATAAAGGTTACATAGATATGTGGTGTATATGCTAAAGGTTACATAGATATGTGGTGTTTATAGCTAAAGGTTACATAGGTGTATAGCCAGGGTTTCATTTAGAAAATTGTCCAAGGGGGGGGGCAACTGGAGGAATCTAGATATTAAGGGGGATGAGGGCATGATGGTTAAAGATGTGACAAAGTTTCTAATGAATTTTAATAATACAATTTCCAATGAGGGCAAAAAGGTATGCCCCCCCCCCTAAATGTAACCATGATAGCTAAAGGTTACATAGATATGTTGTGTAAGCTAAAAGTTACATAGATATGTGGTGTATAAAGCTAAAGGTTATACATAGATCACATGTTGTGTGTATGCTAAAGGTTACATAGATATGTGGTGTGTACAGCTAAAGGTTATACATAGATATGTGGTGTTTATGCTAAAGGTTACATAGATATGTGGTGTGTAAGGCTAAAGGTTATATATAGATATTTGGTGTATATGCTAAAACATAGATATGTGGTGTGTATGCTAAAGGTTATACATAGATATGTGGTATGTAAGCTAAAGGTTACATAGATATGTGGTGTGTTCAGCTAAAGGATACATAGATAGTGGTATTTATGCTAAAGGTTACATAGATATCTTGTTCCTTGTATAGATATATATCAGCAGAGATGGTATATTTACAAATAACATATATAATAGTAGTAGGAAGAATATTCCACTAGATACATCCATAGCTCATAAAGGGACAGTAAAGAATTAGTTTTTATAAACAGTAAAAGCTATAGGTAGCTTCCTACAATTGTAGATCATCTAATAATTATAAATTAATTCGCGTACAGTGAAAGAGGAAGCTGTAGGTAGCTTCCAACAGTTGTAGAACAAGAAAATAAAAAATAGTAATATTTTTAAATATCTTTTATTGTTATCATATGTTATTTTTTACTATATATTTATTTTTATTATTGTTATATATATTATATATATTATTTATTATTAGGCATTGGACCACGACTTGTGTTAGGGCTTGGAAAATGACTAGGATTAGGGATTGGACAATTACTAGGGTTAGGGCTTCGGCAATGAACTTGAGTTAGGGCGGACCATGACCGGACCATGACTAGGGTTAGGGCTTGGACAAGAACTCTGATTAAGGCTAGTCAATGACTAGGGATTGGGATTGGACAATGGCTAGGGTTTGGATTTGTACATGACTAGGGTTATGGCTTGGCTAATGATAAACTTAGGGCTTGACAAGGACTAGTAATAGGGCTTGGACCAGACTAGGGTTAGGGCTTTGACAAGGACGGCTTTGTCAATGACTAAGGTTAGTGCTTGGACTATGACTAGTCTTAAGACTTGGACAATGACTAGGGTTACGGTTTTGACAATGACAATGGTTAGGGCTTGAATAAGGATTAGAATTAGGGTTTGGACAATGACTAGGGTTACGGCTTGGACAATGCCTAGGGTCAGGCTTAGACAAGGACTAGGGTTAGTCACAGCTACATCTGCAGTCCCTCCCTCGCTGTGTGTGTGTAATATAAATATTACAGATTCCAGCAATTGTTACATAAGATATGTGGTGTGTACAGCTAAACATCAATTAGGAAGTACACCTGAAAAAGAAAAAAATAATCATGGCAGAGGAAGCTGTAGTAGAGGAAGAGAGGAGTCAACACATGGAGGAAGCTGCAGTTAGAGGAAGAGAGGAGTCAATACAGGGAGGAAGCTACAGTTAGAGGAAGAGAGGAGTCAACACAGGGAGGAAGCTGCAGTTAGAGGAAGAGAGGAGTCAACACCAGGGAGGAAGCTACAGTTAGAGGAAGAGAGGAGTCAACACCTGCAGTTAGAGGAAGAGCATCGAGAGGAAGCTGCAGTTAGAGGAAGAGAGGAATCAACACCAGTGAGGAAGCTGCAGTTAGAGGAAGAGAGGAGTCAACACCTGGAGGAAGCTACAGTTAGAGGAAGAGAGGAGTCAACACCTGCAGTTAGAGGAAGAGCATCTAGAGGAAGCTGCAGTTTGAGGAAGAGAGGAGTCAACACATGGAGGAAGCTGCAGTTAGAGGAAGAGAGGAGTCAATACAGGGAGGAAGCTACAGTTAGAGGAAGAGAGGAGTCAACACAGGGAGGAAGCTGCAGTTAGAGGAAGAGAGGAGTCAACACCAGGGAGGAAGCTGCAGTTAGAGGAAGAGAGGAGTCAATACAGGGAGGAAGCTACAGTTAGAGGAAGAGAGGAGTCAACACAGGGAGGAAGCTGCAGTTAGAGGAAGAGAGGAGTCAACACCAGGGAGGAAGCTACAGTTAGAGGAAGAGAGGAGTCAACACCTGCAGTTAGAGGAAGAGCATCGAGAGGAAGCTGCAGTTAGAGGAAGAGAGGAATCAACACCAGTGAGGAAGCTGCAGTTAGAGGAAGAGAGGAGTCAACACCTGGAGGAAGCTACAGTTAGAGGAAGAGAGGAGTCAACACCTGCAGTTAGAGGAAGAGCATCTAGAGGAAGCTGCAGTTTGAGGAAGAGAGGCGACAACACAGGGAGGAAGCTACAAAGTTGATGGAGTATTACAAGTCATGTCAAGACCAATGCATGCAAGTTTGGAGGAAAATCACAGTGCTTAGCCACAAATCTGCACTGACACCACCAGAGAGAAAAGAACTAAAGGTTGTGAAACATTGTTTACTATTTATGCTAACTGGAAACAGGCAAAGTTAATTCTAACCTGAGGCAAGACTGACAGCTAGGTTCCATATACCACCTACAATATGTTTCCAACAACATCTACAGAATAGTCATCGCGAGGATGTTGCTGTACAACTTTGAATAGCACATGAGTTTAAAGAAATCCGACCACACCATGTCGCTCCTGATACAGTACTGGGGGAAAGTGTGTGCTAAACTGAACACCTAATGGGGATTCAGCAATTTGCTTGGATATTGCAACTCGCACAAATATAAATAAGTACCTTTTTTCCTGGGCAATGGAGAAGTAAAATCTAGATTAGTTGGCCACATTCATACGATTGCCGGACTCACCAAATTTGCTCAGGATTGCCTCTTCACTACAGTTGGGAGCACCTTCAATGTTGCTGGCACCATCACTCTCCAGATACTGTGTTGTTCTTCTGTAACAGAAACCACCGAGTATGGTCAGAAGGTACTGATGTGGCAGGAAGTATTTAGGTCAAAAATATTCAGACTTAGCTACTAGGTGTGAGAAAATTTCAAGATCTTCTTTTCATTCAGTCCCACAAACACAGGGTCAATTGTGATAAAAGTCACGGAAAGATGTTATACAGGAGTATGGAAAGATTCTCCCTTACATGTGGTTCAGCTAACAATGTCTAGAATGCCATCATCAAACTATGAGAATACCAAATCAAATGACATCAAATCAGACAAAATGGCACACATGGTGACCATGTATGATAAGTTCATCTCACCCGACTGTTACAGTCTCCAAACACAAACCGCAAGAGACTTAACAGATACCAACCTTGGTAATTCGCTGCCACCAGAGTCTCATCCTATCTTCATATTCTGCTACTCGACTGTTGTTTTAATATAAGCTACTTAAGATCTAAAACCCTTTTGTCAAGCTTGGGGTTTAGCTAGAAGAAGTTAGGAGAGACTCCGGTGGCAGCGAATTACCAAGGTTGGTATCTGTTAGGTCTCTTGTGGTTGGAGACTCGAACACCAACCACCAACCTAGGTATTTGCCTATCTTCAACCACCATCCCTGGCACCTCAAACTATTCAATCATAACCCAACTCCCATCGGTCACCCTCTACATCATCTTCCTGTGGGCACAGCAACAAAGCCAAATGGAACTAAGTCCTACGAAGGCTGGATATTCCATCTTCTATGGTCATTCCTAACTTATCAAACAAGTCAAACTAACTCAAGTGTAGGTATTATTATCATATTACATGTACTGGTAATATTTTTTATCCCTGCAGAGTCTCGTTGATCAATTTTGTTCACATGCTCACCAATGCTTGACTGAAGCGCCACACCTCAGAGCTCCATCATTAGCATGCACACACATTCAAAATTATCAGTGTGCTGCTCGACTTGTCTCGTTCCTCTTCCATTCTATTCTACTTCAGTGGGTAAAGCAAGGTAATTTGCTAATTAATTACTTTTAGCTTAGCTAGCTAGCAGAAATTGAAACTACTCGAGAATAAAAACATCATGTTCAAGGAGTAAATTTTATTACAGTTAGCAGTTAGCGTTTTTAAGCAGTTTCAAACCCTATCTCTTTCCTGAATTCATTGTGGTTAAACATGCAACTAAGGATGATCTTTCAGGTTAGATGATACCAAGGGTTTTTGTCAATGTGCATTATAGATCTGACCAAGTATTACTACTGCAGTAAATTCTTATAATTGTATAGACCTCCTGTTGCAGTCTTCTCAACAAGCCCTCATGTCAGTTTTTACCAAAACCTGAAGTTTATTAAGTTGGAAGGAAGTGTGACATACCACACCCACAATAATACTAGTCTCTAGCAGGTTGGCTGCTATTTTTTATGGAGTTCTGTTGATCACAAGGTTGTGGACTGATTAGTTTGAAGGAGGCAGCTGTCTCCACCCACACCCAACCATACTGTATTTTGACTCTTCTGCCCCCATAAAAAGTTGGGACTTTAAACTTAAAATTTGCTTTTTAGGTGTCTGAAAAGGAACTCTATAAATACCTCAACTTTCCTCAGATATATATTAAAAAATATATATATATATCATGAATTAACATGCCAGAAAGCTCCTTTAAGCATGAGAGTAACTGACTTTACAACTTTGTTATTTCTTTAGAGGATTCAAGCATTTCAAGTAAGAACTACTAAACTTGGTCTATATGTAGCTGCCATTATTCTAAATTTTTACATGCTTCATGTTGTAGAGACAAGTATCTATAATTATAATTATAGTAAATGACTTGTTTACATTTAGGGTTGGCTGCATAATTATAATCATATAACTACAGTGTGTGAAATAATCTAAGGCTACATACATTCATACCCTCAAAAAATGTTTATCAAAATATTTGTAAACAAATATTCAACATTATGTTGACGTCCATATTTTGTAATTAGATATTAGTCGAATCAACACCTAATTATTCATCAACAATTTGATGCTAGCACATGCTAAGAAGATGACATTTTTATGCTGGTTGTTGGTTGTTGGCTGCAAGCAATGAGGATCACTTTAAGGTCTTCTCCCAGGGGAAAAAAATAGGTTTCTAAAATGCTCACAACTTGCCAAGTTTTAAGGTGACAATTTCTAAACTTCACATGGTGTTCACAGTATGTCTGAACCTTTTCCAGACACAATTGTAGGTGTGGCTTTGCTTTATTACAGTAGAAATGGGTGTGGCAAATATTCTTGGGACCCTCCAGCAAGGAGAGCTGTTACTTGTGCTGTGTTGATATTGTTGTTTAGTCAGTTGATATAATAACTAGTATTGTGCATTGACATTGAGATTTTCTCACTGACTATATAGAAGGAATGAATTTTAGAAATTCAAAATCCCTTCAACAGACACGATTGGGACTTAAAACACTTTTTATTACAGAGGGACTATATATATTAAAATAGAAATCAAGAATGTCATTGCACAGATATCATTGAGAGGACTCAAGAGATACCCAATATGACTTATTAAATCAAAGTATGGGGAGGAAAAAATTGTCCTAGGGTCAAACAAGATAGTATACAGTAAACTGCAATAAAAAATAATGTTAACTTGAACATTATAGTTGTACAAGGTATGGAGGGTCAATAGCCCTTGATACAGTTACAATAGGTTCTGTTGACACTACTATTTCACACTAGGGTTCAGTTGGAATTTTGGGGTAGCACTAGGTCCAGGATCACTGGCATCAAATGCCCCCACACCATAGACCACACCCTATCTCTTGTCTTGAAGCCCCTTTCTGATCCGTCTCCTTTTTCTCAGTGCCTTGGCCATGAGTTAGCATGAATATAGGTTAGATTAGACTGTTTTAGCTAGACAGATGGAATCTGCATGCATTGTAGTATTTTATACAAAAAAGGGGGGAAATATTTTTTGAAAGAATGAAGATTATTCTTGGACTCTAGGCATACCTAATGTCTTGTATTTTTTTGGTTAGCCTACGAATGTACTTATAAATCTTGGAGCTGTTATTATAAGTCAGCCCATTTACAAGATTATTTTCGAAGGTAGATTTGGCATTAGACTGAATTAAGAGTTGGGAGGTAGTGAGTTTGTAGAAGTTAGTAGAAGTGGGATAAGATTTGTCTTTCCTTCTGGGAATTTCAATTCATGTTTTAAATTGGGAGTCATCCATTTAAGACATTGGTAGGACCTTATTCTGACTTTAGGAATAAATTTATCCATTGATCTTCTTAGAGTAATAACTGAAGTCGTGCCAAGCAGTCTCAATCTCAAAGGAATTAAGGCAATATCTGTGTCCAATAGGTAAGAGGAGAGAACCTGATAATCTACCTTAGAGAGGTCAAAAACATTTCTCGGTGGTGTTTAGATGTTATGGTTGGAGGGCATATTGATAAAGTGATCAGAAAAAGTCAGATAAATTAAGTTGAGGGTCAATTGAAAGGTCACTAATGATGTCACCATTATTACTGAGTACAGTACTAGATCAACAATATTTCCTTTGATATGTGTAGGAGCAGCAGTGACAAGTTTCTCAAGATTATACTCAAAAAAAATTCGCAAAATAAATTCGATAAATCAGTCATAGTGGTCCAACAGATGTCAGGGAAATTGAAGTCGTCTGGAATAATATCTTGTGTTGAACAGCCAACCAAATGAGAGAGGTAGACAGAAGAGATTGAAGGTAAGAATAGTGAGAATTTGGAGGTATGTAGTGCGCACATAAAGTAATAGAATCTTGTAATAGAACCAGAGGAAGAATAGGTACCGATTCCAAGTGCCACCAAAATAACGCCACCCCTTGAACCTCAACCTTTACGTAAAATACAGTAAAAACTAGTAGGCATAATTTCAGAGTTATAGATGGAGTTAATGAGCCAGGATTCTGTGATGCATACGATTTTGAAGGAAGAGGAGTACACAAAAGATTAAAAGAGTGCAAGCTTATTTACTAGACTATGTGCATTGAAAGTACATAATTATACAGATAATCATGAAGGGGTAGTTGAGGGAGGGAGGGCAGATATTTTGTGTGGTGATAAAGAGCTCTCACTTATTTGCCAGCAACCAATGTCGTGAGTGGCGTTTGTTTTCTATAATTAAGAGAATCAATAGCTCCAGGAACAATTAAATACGATCCACAAGGAAAAGTTTGACTTAAAGTATAATATTATAGCTAACTAGTGAGTTTTGTGCAAGTGATTACAGGAGAAGTAAATTTCCGACATTTTAAATTAATTTATTATTATTGTTGTTGTTGTTGTTGTTGTTATTACAATAAATATATTATTCCTGATGAAGGCTAGTCGAAACGACAATTTCTAGTTGATTAGGTTATTGTAATGTTTTTTAATGCATGTATACTTGACTGAACTATATATATAACAACAAAATATATAAGTGTGTTCTATCATGTATTCTATTAGCACTACTTTGTTTCTTTAAAAAATTGGCTGAGTGTTCTATATTATATTTCATTTTCCCAGTTTTCTACAGATCTTCAGTATATAATTCTTGCCTCACCAACCCATTTTGTACTGCTACAGCCGCCATCCTATCTCTTGTGGTTGCCAGCTTCACAGAGAGAATGTTCCTGCCAATTCTCCAAGTGAATGTAGTATCTCTATTCCTCTTGTTGACCACTTGATTTCAGAACTAAATGACAGTTTAGCATCCATCATCAAAGAGCTTTACATTTAGTACCATCCATATTAGTTATATCACTGCTGAAGCTAAACTTCAACAAATGACTGAATTATATCAAGATGATGATCCACCCTCTGCCGATTTTCAGAGTGAGTTTCATTGTTGGCACATGAAATGACAGGAACGGAAGTCGCTATCTTACTTACCTGTGACACTTTCAGCTGCTCTTTTTCATTCTAGTTCAATGTTTTCAAGCATCAGAGTATTCCTGACTATTTTATGCACCTTGCCTGTGACTAGCTGTTCTTCTGAACGTTCTTTTAGTGGACTCAAATGAATAAAAACTTCCCTTCATGGATATACTCTGCTGAATGTGTTGACATAACTCCACAGCCATCAAAACATTCCTATCGACATTTAATCAGTCATTGACAAATTTGCTCAGCACCATCCCAGGCGACTTCAAATGATAACATTCTTGGTGATTAACTACAGCTAGCTACTAACTTATTTCATCATTATTATCATTCTAACACTACAATGAACTCAATAGTCAACTTGAAATTTAATCTCTTTCAATGTTACTATTAGATGCTCTAACCTATATCAAGACAAAATTATTCTTGATGAAAGCTAGAGCATCTAGTCGAAATATAAATTTCTAGTTGTTTATTGAGAAGGTCATTTTAATTCCTTTATTTCAACTTAGAATTCATTGAGACATTCTAACATTGTCATAAATAATAATAATAGTAGTAATTGTTGCAAATTGGCATAGTTTAGCCAAGATGTGGGTGTGAATAGGGTCAAGAAGCTACTTCAGCACCCCTGCTGCAAGGTTCCTTCATCAAGTTAAGAAAGTTATTATTATTATTCAAAATCCCGGCTACTCCCCTGAGCTGTTAAAAAGTGTACTTGATGAAGTTAAGAACCTTGCCGCAAAGTTCCAGAGTGTGATCAAAAAATCTACGGTGCTGACATGATGGTTACATGAGGTCATCAATACAGGGAAGACCCCCAGGAAACTTTCCATTTCTGGTTTAAGGTGACCCTACAGCTGGTTGGAACAATTGGTGTGACAGAGTGTCCCACGGGATACAAGCCTGCAGAGGAACCACAGCAAACACTCCAACAAGTTGATCTCCTCAACAGTACTACAGACTAATGGTTGCTATTCCTTTGCTTGATTGAAATATTTGAAAGTGAGAGAAGAATTGGCCACATTCTTCTGTGCCTTGCGCAGCATCAGTGCTACTTAAGAGCTGCAGTGTGCAACTGTTTCAGCACTTTGATGAGCTACTCTACTGGGAGAAGGATTTAAATTGTTAAGAAGCGAACTGAGAAGATGGCAAGTTCTGTGAAAGATGAGGTCAATATTCCAAACAACCTTCTTAAGCACTTGTTCTTGTGATGTGGATTCTTTTCCAAAATATGTTGAATTATTATTATTATTGTTGTTATTGTTATTACTATTATTATCATTTCCACTTCACAATACATCCATATAGAAGCATGAGTGGTGACTGTGATTTGGGAGAAAGAATACTGATGGTCTACGAGTCATAATCAAGTAGCTAGATTGTCTCTTAGTGATCACACTGCCCATCATGAATGCTGAAGCAGAGCAATTATTTTCACTCCTTAGAGGGCTAGCTACACAAGATCTACCTTGGGAAGAGCACTTTTCCGATCTTGGGGACTACAGTTACGGAATTTCTGTGGATGAAATTTGCCATGATTTTGTGCAGGCACATCCCAGAAGACTATAAAAGCATTTCTATTTGATGACTGACATGACCTACATGTTACATTAGCTACATGTCTTAAAATATTTGCTTGCCTTTGTAACAATATCCCAGCTGTGTGCTCTATTTTGATACTAAAAATGTTGCGCAGGCATACCCATGCCAATGTAGTTAGTTAGTTAGTGAACTGCAGCTGAAGTGAGGGTATTTCAAAATCGGCACGCCAGGATTTGATGCCTCTTTTTAGAACAAGGCATATTGAATTGCTCCCTCCCCCCAACCCCCCCTCCCCCCGAAGACCTCGAGTACTGTAAACCCAGAAAAGCGTTTTTGATATCATGCACATTTTAGCGACCATTAATATTGATAAAAATAAGAACAGTACATTAATCATTAATAAAGTCCATGATTCCAGGGTTTTTTGAATGCTTGTTTTAGTCTTTCAGTATTGCATGAAAGATTGCTAAGACTGTTGATTAACCAGTTTGCATGCAGGGGCTTGGTCAATGATGCACGAAGATCCACTTTAACAGCTGATTTCTCTTTTCCACCATCCAGGGCTTCATGGATTTCATTAGCATACTACCTCGTGAAGGAGTCCTTCATTAAAGCCTTAAATTCTTCATTTACGCACACATCAAGTGGCTGCAACTCTCCTGTGCAGTTTGCAGGAACAAACACTTGGTGGATATTGTTGTCTTGAAGCTTTTTAAGAACAGAACTACAGGGATGAGCTGCAAATACATCGAATATTGCCAATGCAGGCTGATCATCAGCCAAATCCAGTCCCGCTCTAGTACTTTAGTGGTGACATATGGAGTTATCGATATATTGTGCCACACCTCGAATCGACTACAAAGTCAATGGCGTGTTGCAAGTGTAACAAAACCGAGCGCTGCAGGAACTGTGCTTGTGTTAGGGCTGGAAATGATTGTCATAATTGCCTCCCCAGTCGACTCAGTCACTGCTCGAATATCCCTCCTAAAGCTAACTATCCGTCCACCAACTCTAAAAGGACAGCACCTTTGACCTGTCCCAACATCCAGCCACAGGCTCAGGTCCAATCAAGCGTTGCCATAGATGCTACCCCTGCTGTCCCTCTAGGGTCCATCACTACTCCCTCCCATGCTTCTATGTCTGCCCCTGATTTTGCTCTACCTCCATCCTTGGCCTCAACTGCCTCTGTGCCCATCCCTCCCCTCCCACCTACCTCCACACCCACTCTGTCCCTCCCATCAGAACAGTCCCAACTCCCCGAATGGAACTCTATCTTTGCAGCTCGCTCTACAACTCTTCATCATATTCCCAAGGGTGCCCGAGACTCTTGGGCAAGTTTGGTTTGCGATGTATTCACTTCTATCAGTGAAGATCCCTCCAATGTGGAGATCTGGGTCAAGTATTTTATTTTGCTTCGTAGTGTCCTGTTCAACCCTGTGAATGGGGCCAGACTACCATGGCGTGAATTGGTGAAGGTTGTGTGAAACTTCGTATTAGGAAATGGAAATCAGGTGATATTGCTGGCCTTTGGGCTGATATGCTAGCTGCCGAGGATAAGATATCCACGGGCAAGAGGAATTGTAAGAAGCCCCCACATTCAGACACTCTACGTGCCTCCAATGCAAGACGTGCCAGTCGGGCAACCCAGGATGGCCAGTACAGGAAAGGTATCCAGGCTCTGACTTCGGATGGCCTAGCTCCAGCTTCACATGAAATCGTGGACGAGTTACTATCGAAACACCCTCAGTCTCCACCCTGCCTCATTCCTCCATCACCAGTTCCATCGTCTATCAGAGTGTCTGCGTCTTTGGTTGCTAAGGCATAGGTGTATCAGGGCTGGAAATATTGGGGGGGCTGGCTGTGATTTTTATCAGCTGGTGTTTAATGTTATTTAATACAATACAAATAATGTCATTTAATTTAAAGAAAAGGAATACTTCATTGATGTAATTATGTTCATGAAGGTGCAGTGTTTCTAAATGTGCCGAAATAATTTCTTCTTTCATTGTTAGCAGCAATAAATTCCTTTGCAATTTGTACTAGATCACAAGAGTCAGTTAAGTGTTTGTGAATGTGAAGTGTAATGCAGCTGTTCAGTCGTTGTTCAGACATAGATGACCGTATATAAGTAAGTACTCTTCGCAAAGCTGAAAATGTTCGCTCGGATGTGGCTGATGTTATCGGAACTGTAAGGTATAACCGTAGAAGTTTGTGTACCTCGAACAGCATAGATTTGTACACTGTGTGTCTGTTCATTGCTTCACATATGGTACGCACTGATGTAACCTGTTTCACACTAGGAAGAGCTTGTCGAACTAAATCAGCAGACATTGGAAGCTGATTTTGCAGGTGATCAAAATAAAGATCATTTTTGTAACAGGAGGTTTGAAGATCCTCTTCATAATTCACTCCATTTGCAGCTTTTATCAGAAGATTTTCAACAGATGGTAATAATCCACTTTGATCAAACCTGTCATCCAATTCTTGAATAAGTAAATCACAAACTTCAAAATACTGATGGCGGAAATAATCTTTTGGCGTATCATACCTATGTGACTTGCTTCCATCATCCAGTCTCCTTGGTACTCCCCTGTAACGAGGTAATTGGGGTCCAGTTATATTCAACTTCTGTGCAGTATCAACCACATCATCATTGAAAAGCTTCATCTTTCCGTTGCCTTCTGTAGAAAGCTTTAGCTAGGTTTACAGCTTCTTGGATGGTTGTGTCTTTACCCTGCAATGATTTAGAGAATGTTTCTGAAGCTCCAAAGATAAGATATCCTAATTTCAATCCAAACAAAGTTGAAAACTTCTCTAAAGCAGTTAAAAGTCCAGCAGCTTTTAGTCCGTACTCATCTCTTGTGGTCTGGTGCACTTCATCTAAGGGGTCCATTAAAACAGTGTAGTCAGTTAGAATGGCACCTACTGCTCCTGTTCTAGCTGTCCATCTTGTAGGACAGAGCAATTTAATGGTTACACCAGGGTCTTCAGATTGGGTCAATTTCTCTGAAAATAAATGTGCTCTTTTGGGGAAAAAATTGATTAACTTGGCTATTTCCCTGACTGTATCCAGTGCATCTCGTAAGAATTGGAGTTTACGCCCTGCATCTTGCAAGCATAAATTTAAACAGTGAGCCAAACAATGCACTGGAAGGGCAGCAGGAACTTCATTCCTTATTTTGGTGGCAAGACCATTTCTTTTCCCTGCATGTTAGCAGCCCCATCATATGCCTGTGTCCCCTACATAGTGCAAGTGGAATATTGCACTGAGTAAGTATATCCATTATCACAGTATAGAGGGTGTCAGATTTAGTATTAGGGAGACAATAAAGCCCAACAGAGTCTTCACTAATTTTATAATCATTGTTTACCCATCTAATGGACAAATTCAATTGCTCCTTGTTTGCAACATCTGTTGCTTCATCAGCAATTATTGCATACCAAGCAGGAGAGCAGTGCTTAATATTAATCAATAATGAACGCAACACACTTAATCCCAAGGTGGTAATCTGCTCATTAATTATCACAGGAGATAAGTACTTGTTTTCCTTCAGCCAAATTTTTAAGCCAGAATCATAATTGGACAATATTAGCATCTGTTGCAGATTTCCCTCAATATTGTGTCCACGAATTGCCAATCCCTGGCGAAGGAGAAATCGAAGACAAGAGCTGCTTAAGCAAAGCTTGTCTTCTTTCATTTTGATCTTTGTTAGCTTGAGTGCTTAATAGCTCACTTACTGGCACTGTCTGAAGCATTTTAGAACAGCTTCTCCATGAGCACAGCAATGAATGTGATTTTTAAACTATTCTAAAGCCTTTTTCCAATTATTATAACCTGTTTTTGTAAAGGTTGACATAGCTTTAGTACTGAATGAGAGCATTCCTTGGCATTGTGCATTCCTGCAATAGAAGCAAAACACCTTCTTTCTGTTTGTACATACATAGAGTTAACCAGTGGTAAGTTGTGTACCACTTTTCCATAAAATTTCTCCCACCACTAGCCATGCTAGAAAGTATTGCTTTATTGGTTGGTTGATAGGCTTTTGTCATATCTGTACAGCATGAAGAAATGCACTCACTTTCCTGTGTTTGTGGCTGTTGATCATCATCCTGACCACCAGTGAATTCAACTTCTGGCTCTGACAAGATGCCTGCTGTACTTCCCTCTGAGTCTTGTACATCTTCACCAGTTGCATGCCTCTTCGAAAAAGCATCAAAAATACTTGTTTGTCTCAGTCTCTTGGCCATTTTGATAGATATAGCTAGCTAGCCTAGAGCTACTGAGTTTAGAGTGCATTCACACATTGATTATGATCAGTGGGTCCCATGGGTGTTAACTATGCCGCTAATGAGTGATCCAAAATCATAATAGTGAAGCACAAATATTGAGGGGGCTCTGTCCCCTCTTGAGGATTATTGGGGGGGCTCCAGCCCCCCCAGCCCCCCCCCTTCCTACCCCTATGTAAGGTGCTGCGATCTTTCCCCAGTGATTCCTCCCCGGGTCCCTCTTTGTTCCGTGCTAACCATTTTAGGGAGGCAGCATTCTGTCCATCTCCCGACCTTGGCAATCGTGTCCTGAAAGTTATCACTGCTACTGTCAACCTCCTCTGTGCTGGTCGTGCTCCTCCTGAGGTTGCCACTCATCTCTGCGGTGCTACCCTGCTCGCTTGCAAGAAGAAAGGGGGAGGACACCGTCCGATTGCGGTGGGTGAGGTCCTTCGTCGACTCACCTCCAAGTGCCTCTCCTGCTCGGTTCAGTCTGAGGCCTTCAGTGTCCTTACACCCTTGCAGGTTGGAGTGGGTGTCAAGGTGGGGTGCGAGGCAATTGTTCACCCAGTTTCCAGCATGTTGGAGAACCCAGATCTCAGTCCTGACTCACGTTGGACTCTGCTCCTTGATTTCGCTAATGCTTTTAATAGCATAGATCGTGAATGCATGTTTCAGGAGGTTAGAAAACACATCCCTGACCTGTCCAATTGGGTGGAGAGTAGTTATGGCTCACAACCTTTGCTCCACTTCAGTGAGCACACTATGCTCAGTTGTTGTGGTGTTCAGCAAGGCGATCCACTGGGCCCTCTGTGCTTCTCTCTAACTCTTCACCCGATTGTTGAAAGAATCAAGAGGGAGGTACCTGGCCTGCTCATCAATGCCTGGTACCTGGATGATGGGACTTTGTGTGGTTCTCCTGATGAGGATCTGGCCATGACCTTGAAGATAGAGGAAGATGGCCCTCCACCAGGTCTCAATCTCAATCGTTCAAAGTCCCTACTTTTCATCCCAGAAAATGGTGACTCATCCCTTAACCAACTACCACAGGAAATTCCGGTTTCAAGGAGCGGCTTTTGCCTGCTTGGATGCCCCATTGGTTCTGCTTTCTGTGAATTCACTATGCTTAAGAGATGGAAAAAATATGGGCCTCTGTGGCTCTTTTGCAAGACTTGGAAGACTCACAGTTTGAAATAACCCTCCTTCGTTCTTGCCTGGCTCTCCCTAAGTTTTTTTCCCCCCTGAGATGCTGTCCTCCTGCTTTCACTCATGAGGCCACCAAGGCTTTCGATCTTCTAATGAGGGACACGCTATCAGACATTGCAGGAGGGTCTCTATCTGACTGGTCCTGGCAAAAGGCATCCCTTCCAAGCTGCTTAGGCGGTCTCAACCTCTGGCTGGCGAGTCTCCATGCACCAGCTACCTACCTCAGCTCTCTTGACATGTCTCACCACCTGGTTGCCAGGATCTTGGGTTACCAACCAGTTTTCTCCGTCCATCTGCCTGGAGCTGTGGATGCCTTAGCAATGCGGCTAAGATGCCTCAGTGGCGCTCTTTGGAGGACATCGACATCCCCCTCCGACAGCGTCCCCTTTCTAGGAGAATAGATGAAATATCATATAACTTGCTCCTAGATTCGGCTCCAGACAACAGATCACGTGCCCTCGCTCTCTCCTCCTCACTTCCACATGCAGGGGACTGGCTAAATGTCGTCCCTTCCCCAGCCCTAGGTCTCCACCTTCATGACCTGGAGTTTCGTCTTTGCCTCAACTACTGGCTGGGCCTCAGGATGTTTTCTGGTGATGCTACCGGCCAGATTTGTGACCGCTCCATTGATGTAGATGCTTTTGGTGATCATCAGGTAGGATGTGGTGGGAATGGTGACCGGATACATAGGCATGATGCCCTCAGAGATGCCCTCTTCAATACTGTTCAGTCTGCAGCTCTGGCACCTAGGAGGGAGGCAATCTCTCATTCCTGGTTCGCGCAGCCGCCCAGCCGACATCTATCTCCCAAATTGGGCTAGGGGGCGTCCTGCAGCTCTGGATGTGACGGTGACATCAACAATGCAACCTCTCACACTTGCCAGAGCCGCCACCACCAAGGGCCATGCACAGCGAGTAGGTGATGAGAGGAAGCTGGCTGCCCACAGTGAAGCTTGTCGTTCCATGGGAGTCGAGTTTATCCCCCTCGTGGTGGAATCGCTAGGTGGCTGGAGCGAAGAAGCCACCATTACCATCTCCAGAATCGGCCATCAGTTGGGACAGCGCTCAAGATCAGCTCTGGCAGAAACAACCCGCCACCTCTACCAGCGTCTGGCTCTATGTCTGTGGAAGGGAAATGCTGCCATGTGGTCACGCAGGCTACCACCATGCTCTGCATGGTTTGATGGCTGTATTTAACTCCCCCGCCCCCATCATCAACTATTAACTTTACAATCTCACTTTGAATGTGATGTAGTATCAGGCCCGTAGGAAGCAAATGTAAACCTGTACGGCAACTAAGCCACACCCACAATGGGAGTGGCTTTATTTGCTACTGGAATAAACACACCCAACTTATACTCTATCTAATAGCACTCCTTTTGGAGCTACAGCAGGATTCATACAGAAATTTTTGTTAGGGGGGGAGGGGGTTAGATGTTTGATTCTGAAATATATATTAATCACTCTCATGAATAATAATTATAACAATCATCTGCAGGGCTTTGCACAGGATATAGAGGGATTTGGGGGGGGGGGGGGGGGGGGGGAGGGGGGAGGAAAAATGTTTACCTAATTGGCAGACTGTACAGGGTATTCAAGGGTAGGGGGATCTGGGGGAAGGTTCCCACTTTTTACAATCTCAAAATTGCTTGAATTTGAACTTGGCTATGACTGTTATGCCAAAGAAAATATTACAGAATAAGTTTGGGGTGTGAGATGTCTTTTATTATTTTTTTTGGGGGTGGGATCGGGATCTGAGTTGTTGTTGTTTTGTGGGTGGTGGTGATAACGCGGGACTCCACCCCCCTATATGAAAATCTGCTACTGGTTGCCACAGTCGTATAATTATGGTGTATATTGATAATTAAATGTATGTTTTACTATTATAATGATGTCTCTGTGTGACCATCCAGCGCTGAAATTGTGGGCCCTATAAAGTACTCTACATATTGAGGAGAATTTACTTAAGGAACTTCACTTACATTATATTACATGACAATGTTACTATATATATGACAATTAAACAGATGTTTCAAATTTAAAATTGTCCGAAGATTCCACTTCTGTGCTCACTTTCTGCAACAAACTCATTAAGGCATGATTTCAAGTTAAGTTCATCGGTCCTCTCCTTGTCTACATGAATTACCATTAAATTATTGAGGCATTGTTGGCTCATTGTTGAACGCAAGTAGGTCTTGACTAGATGCAACCCTGAAGCACTTCTTGCATTGGTTGCAGGAGTAACTAAAAGCAATTTAACTAAAGTACATACCTCAGACATGAAATTTCGCTGGACAGGAGAAAGAGTCTTCAAGTACTTGATGATGTCAGAGAGAGAATGCTCACTTCTGGTGGTTCCCATTGCTGTACTGGTATATAGCCTCATTGAAGTCATCGTGGTAAAATTCCATGACAAACTTTAACTCGTCGCTATAGTCCACTCCCCTTGCAGATTTCAGAAGAAGGTTCTCAAGTAGTTTAGTCAGAGTGTGATAGCTAGGCTGATCAAACCGTTCTTTTATGAATGCTATAATGAAATCAAGACATTCAAAGTAATGCTGCCTCTAGGTTCAGTTGGATGACACGCTTCACCACTGCCAGTGCTGAGTCTAACTGGAGTTTTCCTCCTCCTGGGTAGAACAGGGTCGCTAACCTCCAATTTTTCTTGTAAATAAATAACCTTCAACCAAAACAAGTCAAAGGAGTCCTCACTCTGAAGACTTTGCAAGGTTTTTCGTGTAAGCATGGCTAATTCTTGACCTTCTGAGGCACTTAAAGAGGGGTTTTGTAATGTTTTACTTAAATTATCTGTATATATGTTTAAGGATTAACTCACCAAGCACTACACCAAACAAATATTCAAAAGTGGACATGCTATATTTTACACCAATTAACCGAGCACGGGTTTCCGAATCCCTAGCTATATCAAGAGCTTCTTCCCAAACTGCCTGAACAACATCATAATTGGAAATGATGCTGCTCAGTGAGGACGCCCTGACTGTCCACCTAGTGGGACAGAGGGTTCTAAAACCAGTTGTTCCAGGACTAATTTCTGCTTTAATCTTGTTAAACAAGCCTTCTCGCCGAGGTGAGTATTTAAGCAGTTTAGATATTTCAAAAGTAGTATCTAGAGTATTCCTCAGAATTTGATTATTCTTGTATGTATCTCCAGCAGCTAAATTTAAAGCATGACCATAGCAATGGACAAAAATAGCTCGTGACTCTTCTCCACAAATTTGAGTAGAAGTCCCACCCCTTATACCCATGATTGCAGCACCATCATAGCATTGAGCACGACAGTTATGAATGCTAAGACTCATATGACACATCGCATCCTTCAAACTACCAACCAAGACATCTGCTTTTATGGACTCAACATGGTCAAGGCCATAGAAGTCTTTATGGGGTTGAAAATCACCATCAACCCACCGAAAGCAAATAACGAATTGCTTATTGGATGCATCCGACACTTCATCAGCCATCAGGGCAAAATACTTGGCTTGCTGGATAGAACTGGCTATATCTCGAAGAATATGTAATGCCATTATTTTAATAACTTCATTTTGTATTTGGGGACTATATAGTATATTTATCAGTTTTCTTACTTAACATGGCCGATATTGCAGGATCGTCCAATGCACGAAGATGCATTAATTGCATGAAGTTACTGTCAACTTCATCACCAGCACCACGAAAAGTTATTCCTTGTCTAGCTAGGAATTGAATATTCTGAGCTATCTTGATAAGGTACTCTCTGTTCACGGCTTTTTGCAAAGCATGTTGAGAAGATAACATACTTCCAACATCACTAGTCGTACCTGGTATAGTGATCACTAAATCGGTAGCTGCTTTATGAGATTTTGTGCTCTCATGTTTGTTGAAACATCGAGTTCTATCCTTCCAGTTACTGAACCCAGACAAAAAGGTTGAGTCCTGCATGTTTCCTTATCATCTTCAGTTTACCTAAAATATATACTAGCTGTGAAATATGGAATGATTGCTGCCAATATGAGTGGCAGCTAAGCTTACTAGCAGAAGCTGCCCCACTGTATCTTACCTGTTTGGATTGCTTGCACACACGTGAAACAATAAGCCAAGTCTTGACTGGAATCGTAGTGAAGCCATTTCCATCGAGCGCTCTGAAAAGATATATTGGTTTGGCCAAAGATCGCTTAGGAAAACTAAAGTTAGTTGAGTCGGATGATCGGGAAGCTTAGGACAATTGGGTAACCTGGAAGCCATGCTGAAAAGACGAACTCTGACTATCTTTAATTAAATATTAATTTAATAATTTTTATCCATTGCATGTTTAGGCTACTAGTCACATAGGTAGGCTTCAGTGTACATGTACTTCTATTCATGTCTCACCTCGATTGTCTCAATTATATGATACTGTGAAGTTATAAAATAAAAAAATAAAATATATATATAAATTTTATTATTGTAAAACATTGTCTGTTCATTGCTCCAATGGTTGCTCCAATGGTAAGCCAGCATTGCCTTCCAACCAACGAACAACCGACATAGCGCAGTTGCTCGATCAATAACTCTAATCAGTGACGAACGCTGACAGCTAGCACGCGCGCGTAAGTGTTTTTGAACTTTGTTGTATATTATATTGCCACAAATGTTGGCCTCCTCCTTCGCTAAATTCGCAAACAGCTAACTTTTTACAGACCTTGGGAGGGTGTGGGAGGATAATAGATAATATGTAAATCAAAAATGACACACATATTATTATCAGTAATTTTAAGGGCCCACCTCCTGGAGCCGTAAAGTGGCAGCTCAACGGAATTGGGGTTATTGGGCGCTAAAACTAGTAATCAAGCGTGGGCGCCTGCTCTGTCAGGTAAAGTGCGAGCCTAGAAACGAAGACTGGCTAGGTAGCTATGCAGACGAGTTGATCTTGTAAAACTTGCTTTGGCTGCTTCTAAGCGGTACAAGCTGAGGACCTACAGAGGCACGGGGCTGGAATTCAACACCTCTAGGGGACAAACACAAGGTATATAACGGTATTATTTACGGTGCGGTACAATATGCAATATCCAGATATGAATATATGTTAATGGAACCAGTGTCTGAGCTCGCACAGAGTACCTAACCTGACATAACTGGTTTGTTGGATAAAAAAATTAATTTAAAAGGGTGTTGGTTGAGGAATGAATCCTTCCTCAGTAGTAGAGTCACAACTGTTTCCCTTGTCCATAAGTGATTCAGGGACCAAATGAGCTGCCAAATGATTTAAAAGCCTGTGTGGCCTAGGAAACTACAGGTAGACACATAACCATAAAAATATGTACTGGGTGAATTTTGTTATGGGACTGACTTTTTTTGTCAGAGATCTGGCTCTGCTCTGGTTCTAGCACCTGCCTTTCCCTTGCCCTAGCCATGACTGCTGTGGGTGTGTGCCTAGTAAGGGGGGGGGCAAGCAGGTTCACCTAACTGTAATAGTTTAGGCACCCAAAGTTCACTGAATGCTCACTGCAGTTTTACTAACACTCAGTCCGTAGTTTCTGGATCACTTTTAATTAGGACAGTTTTGGCTTGCCACACCCACATACCCATCTGCTATGGCTACCTAGATGTTGATGCATCCCCCTCTGGCCAGGGCTAGAGCAGAGATATGCCCAGGGTAAGTTTAGGGCTAGTGCTAGGGATGGATGGCACCATCCACATCTTCCATACAACCCTCAGCCATATTGCCCCACCATGGATAGGTTGTGTTGTGTTGTGTGTGTGTGGTGTGCGTGTGCGGGGGGTGGGGGGGGGGGGGGGGGGGGGGGGGGTGGCCATATCGTAGCTATCTTGTGTCGTGGTGGTTTGGTGCTAGTTTGGCTTCACAAGTGCCTCATTTATTGTTCTATGCAAAATATGAAACTGTTCCGTGAGTGTGCATGATATTGACTCAAATTGCATTATTGCATTGGCAAGATTCTGACCCGAATCTCAAAAACCTCTCGAGGTCACTCTTGTGTTCTCTCCTTCCGTATTTTCCGTGTGATTAAAAAAGTGAATAAAATGAAGGGACTCTTGACTGAAGCTGCATGTGCCTGGTAATATTGCACTTATGTATTCCAGGATATAGTGCAGAAATGATAGCCCAGGTTATAATACAATTCCCAGACCTGCTTTGCTGTGAGACTAACACTTTGCAATGCCTTTCTTGGCATCCATCTCTGCAGTTTCTCTCTACACACACCACTTCATGGCTGGATCAAGCTCTGCCTTAATCTTGCCTTGGGTTTCCCTGGTTGGGAGGGATGAGGACTGGGTGTGTGTATATATAAATACCATGGATTGCTTTGGTCAGGATTATGGCTAGTGCTATGCTACGGCTAGGTTGTGTTTTTACAGCTTAGGGCTGGGTCTATGCCTAAGGTTAGGGATATTCTAGGCCTAGGGCCAGAGTTCAGAGTTTCGGAATTCTAGGGCATCTCGGGATAGTTGCAAGTCTCCTTCGAGAACCTCACGATGATCTGAAAGGTTGTGGCAATATTAAACATCCCTTCAGGGTCTATGAAAGAATATAGAGGATGGTTTGACAGGATCTCTCCATAGGGAGAACAGTAGTCGTATTTACATTTGTGCATTGGAATATGCAGTTTTGAACTCCAGTGATATTGTATAGTGGTGACGCTCTCAATTTTCACCTCAATGTTTCAGCTATAGATAGTCTTCATTAGGAATAAATAGTTATTCATTCCTGACGAAGGTTGGAGTACATCTCTCCGAAACATCGATGAGCAAATTTAAGTTGATTATAGAGAAAGTGATTATACCCGACAGAGAGTTTGCTGAGAACTCCATTGATACCGTGCACCATCCCAGAATCATGTTTGAATACCCGGAAGCTTGCCGTTATTGCTGTCTTATTACTGCCTAGGGCTGTGGGTGTGTTGCTAGGGATAAAGCTGCATGGTCACGTATAGGTGTGCAGCAACTCGTGAACTCGGCTTGGGGAAAGGGCGGAGCAAACACCCCCTCCTCCTCCTGAAAAATGCCATGATATGTTCAGAGGATATTGTTGTGCTGTCACTTGGAGTGGCATTGCAGGTAGCTGATGTGTTACCTAGCAGCAAACCAGAAGTTCCATGTGACTAGCTAGTTGCCACCATCAGTCATGTGTGAAGATACAGGGGGTTATTTTAAACCCCTGTATCTTTCAGTCAACAATTCCCTTAAGGAAGATTGAAGGGAGAAATCCCATTAAGGCTATGTTGATGCAAGAAAACCTTTTGTCCACTCTAACCCCTACCCAATCCCATCTGACCCCACCCAATCTCTACCCAATCCCATCCGACCTTACCCAATCCCATCTAATCATACCCAATCCCACCCTACCCAATCCCGTACCCAATCCCATCCGACCCTACCCAATCCCATCCGACCCTACCCAATCCCATCTGACCCTACCCAATCCCACCCTACCCAATCCCTACCCAAACCCATCAGACCTTACCCAATCCCTACCCAAACCCATCCGACCTTACCCAATCCCATCTAATCATACCCAATCCCATCTAATCATACCCAATCCCACCCTACCCAATCCCGTACCCAATCCCATCCGACCCTACCCAATCCCATCCGACCCTACCCAATCCGACCCTACCCAATCCCCTCCGCACCATCTCATGGTTCAGCTGAACCTCGTAGCTGTTGATCTGGATTCTCACAAAAAACATGGGTACAAAGTTCAGTTGGTGACCGAGTCTGCCAGGTCATCTGGCTGGAGTGCAGTAAAGACGAAGGTTTTGTTGTGCGTCTGGAGAGAGGAAGATGTCCAAACAACAACAACAACAACAAAGCTGTGTGTCCAGGAAGAAGAAGCGGTCCAGCATGCGCTTGAGTGTACCTGGCAGCAGTGCAGAACAAATGCAAGAATTTGTCCCAGTTAATGGCAGCTATAGCAATGCCATTCCTACCTAGCCAGCTATAACACCAATCACGGATTCTTCAATACTTGTTTGTTTATTTTCCATTTCCAGGATAATATAATATTATGCAAACACTGTTTTACGAGGAAGCAGACTGAGGATCGGGGGGGGGGGAGATCTAAATGGATAATGTCCATATTTGGTAGTTGTGAAGAGGATCTCCAGTGGTGGTAGCGAGGAAGCAGACTGAGGATCGGGGGGGGGGGGGGGGGGGGGGGGGGGGATCTAAATGGATAATGTCCATATTTGGTAGTTGTGAAGAGGATCTCCAGTGGTGGTAGTTGGTCGTCCATAATAATACCAGCATCTATCATCATTCAAGCCTTTCCAGTGGTCCCCCCCTCTACTACATTCATTTCCAGTGAACTCACCTTCATCCTGCTCACAGTAATCTTCACCAACTCCCTGAATCTCAAACCCTTGACATCAGACATTTTGAAAAAGAAGGAAAACCCCCCACAAGAATATGATTATAATATTCATAAACAGCTCACTACTAGGATGGACATAGCAGGTGATATAGTTCTGAGCTTGAATATTGTATAATATTCATAAACAGCTCACTACTAGGATGTACATAGCAGTGACATAGTTCTGAGCTTGAATATTGTATAATATTCATAAACAGCTCACTACTAGGATGTACATAGCAGGTGATATAGTTCGAGCTTGAATATTGTATAATATTCATAAACAGCTCACTACTAGGATGTACTTAGCAGGTGAGCTTGAATATCCATAAACAGCTCACTACTAGGATGGACATAGCAGTGACATAGTTCTGAGCTTGAATATTGTATAATATTCATAAACAGCTCACTACTAGGATGTACATAGCAGTGACATAGTTCTGAGCTTGAATATTGTATAATATTCATAAGCAGCTCACTACTAGGATGTATGTACATAGCAGGTGATATAGTTCTGAGCTTGAATATCTTGCTTGGACTTGAGAACAAGCCACTTGAATTTCTGTCTTTCCTCCTTTAAATGATCTCAATTTCCCTTCATTCTTTCGATATATGTACTTAATATATGTATGTGTCTTTGTGAGACCTATAATTATACTAGTATTCATCGCAACACAATCCCTCCAGACATCTCCTTAGTATCTCCAAATATTGTTTAAAATATACAAAAAACAACAAAGAACTATTTTCTAAATGAACTCTCAGTTGACATAATAACATTATAATCACCTTCTCAATAACCAACTTCAAATTGTATTCACTCGAAGTTTCGACTAAATGCTCTAGCCTTCATCAGGAATAATTAAGGCTAGAGCGTCTAGTTGAAACTTCGAGTGAATACAATTTGAAGTTGATTATTGAGAAGGTGATTATAAGAACTATTTTGGATTTGCTTGTTAAAAAGCGTTGCTAGGCATGTGCATGTGAGACTACCCTAAAGTAATAAGCTAGTGGGTGTGGCACATTTTAATGTCGTAATGGCGTTGGAAGCTATCCTTAGAGAGAGAGAGAGACCCAGTGGATGGAAGGATTGATGGAGAGGGAGAGGTCCCACCCACGTGCACGTGCCTCTAACCCAGGCGAGGAGGTGCGCAGAGGGACCGCTATGCCCCCCGCGCCCCTCGGCGGTTCCCGCCGGCCGGGATGCAGGGAGGGGCTTGGATAAGGGAGCTTTCCACGATATTGCCACAACCTTATCTATAGCATCGCAGAAGAGTGTTATCGAGGACTTTACATGCTTCTTGTTGGAATTAACTCTTGGCCGGCATGGCTAATGCTAGGAGTGTTCTAAGGCTAAGCATAGGGATGGGAACGTTCTGGGATAGGAATGGGACATCACGGGATAGGAATGGAACATCCTGGGGATAGGAATGGGATCTCCCCAGATAGTCCCAGGTATCGCAGGATATCCCAGCAAAGGGTTATGTCACTGCAGGACTGGACATTCAGGGGAGTAAAAACTAGGCTGGAGAATGCCCATCTTGTGTTGATACTATTCTAACAGACATCAATAAATCTCTACAGCTGTGCTTGATAAAATCATGCGCTTCATGACAAAGTAGTCAGGCTATTCTTACAGACATCAACAGCTGTGCCTGGTAAAATCACTGCACTTCTTCATGACAAAATTGCCAGATTGGTCCTCGTGTATACCATTTGAAATGTCTTTTTTTAATACACTCTAGCCATTACGTGTATTGTTATGCACAAACATGGCATTGATACTATGCAACTTGTTGGAGTGTATATTTGAGGGGTTAATTTTTTTGTGTTATATTTGAGGAGTTAAATAAACGGTTATATTTGAGGGGTTAAGTAAACTTGGTTATATTTGAGGGGTTAATAAACTTGCTTATATTTGAGGGATTAAATAAACTTGGTTGTATTTGAGGAGTTAATAAACTTATAAACTTAGTTATATTTGAGGGGTTAAATAAACTTGGTTATATTTGAGGGATTAAAAAATAAGCTTGGTTATATTTGATGGATTAAATAAACTTGGTTATATTTGAGGGATTAAATAAGCTTGGTTATATGAATTAAATAGACTTGGTTATATTTGAGGGATTAAATAAGCTTGGGAATTAAATAGGCTTGGTTATATTTGAGGGATTAAATAAGCTTGGTTATATTTGATGGATTAAATAAACTTGGTTATATTTGAGGGATTAAATAAGCTTGGTTATATTTGAGGAATTAAATAGACTTGGTTATATTTGAGGGATTAAATAAGCTTGGTTATATTTGAGGGATTAAATAGACTTGGTTATATTTGAGGGGTTAAATAGACTTGGTTATATTTGAGGGGTTAAATAAACTCGGTTGTTATGGTTAGAATCCAATCTGTGAATGAATCCAATCTGTGAATGAATAGTAAATCTACAGAGTCTAGTATACAACAGTGAGCCACAAGTGTGCCACTAGGAAACTAGAGTAAGCCACAAGTGTGCCACTAGGAAACTAGATTGAGCCACAAGTGTACCACTAGGAAACTAGAGTGAGCCACAAGTGTACCACTAGGAAACTAGAGTGAGCCACAAGTGAACCACTAGGAAACTAGAGTGAGCCACAAGTGTGCCACTAGGAAACTATCTAGAGTGAGCCACAAGTGAACCACTAGGAAACTAGAGTGAGCCACAAGTGTACCACTAGGAAACTAGAGTGAGCCACAAGTGTGCCACTAGGAAACTAGAATGAGCCACAAGTGTGCCACTAGGAAACTAGAGTGAGCCACAAGTGTGCCACCAGGAAACTAGAGTGAGCCACAAGTATACCACTAGGAAACTAGAGTGAGCCACAAGTGTGCCACTAGGAACTGAGCCAAGTCCTTAATTATTATGTAATGTATACTTGGGGTGTACTGCTATTGTCAAGTTCTTAATTAGCTGGCAAGTGCTTAATTAATTATCTAAGTAAATAACTTGACAAGTTCTTAATTAACCCTGTACTGCTGTGACAAGGTCTTAATTAATGCTCTATGTCAAGTAATCCTGTACTTGCTATGAGTGCTTAATTATGTACTGCAAAGGCCTGCAAAGGCCTGTCTGCACTATACCAACGATCTACATCCGATTGATATAAATCATGTACTGCTAAAACGCAATGAGTGCACTCAGCTCTGAGCATGCTCGCAATGTGTGCACTCAGCTCTGAGCATGCTCGCAATGAGTGCACTCAGCACTGAGCATGCTTGCAATGTGTGCACTCAGCTCTGAGCATGCTCGCAATGAGTGCACTCAGCACTGGGCATGCTCGCAATGTGTGCACTCAGCACTGAGCATGCTCATAATGTGTGCACTCAGCACTGAGCATGCTCGCAATGAGTGCACTCAGCACTGAGCATGCTCATAATGAGTGCACTCAGCTCTGAGCATGTTCGCAATGAGTGCACTCAGCTCTGAGCATGCTCGCAATGAGTGCTCTCAGCACTGAGCATGCTTGCAATGAGTGCACTCAGCACTGGGCATGCTCGCAATGAGTGCACTCAGCACTGAGCATGCTTGCAATGTGTGCACTCAGCACTGAGCATGCTCGCAATGAGTGCACTCAGCACTGGGCATGCTCGCAATGAGTGCACTCAGCACTGGGCATGCTCGCAATGTGTGCACTCAGCTCTGAGCATGCTCATAATGAGTGCACTCAGCTCTGAGCATGCTCATAATGAGTGCACTCAGCACTGAGCTTGCTCATATATGAGTGCACTCAGCACTGGGCATGCTCATAATGTGTGCACTCAGCTCTGAGCATGCTCATAATGAGTGCACTCAGCTCTGAGCATGCTCATAATGAGTGCACTCAGCTCTGAGCTTGCTCATAATGAGTGCACTCAGCACTGGGCATGCTCATAATGAGTGCACTCAGCTCTGAGCTTGCTCATAATGAGTGCACTCAGCACTGAGCTTGCTCATAATGAGTGCACTCAGCTCTGAGCTTGCTCATAATGAGTGCACTCAGCACTGGGCATGCTCATAATGAGTGCACTCAGCTCTGAGCTTGCTCATAATGAGTGCACTCAGCACTGGGCATGCTCGCAATGAGTGCAATCAGCATTAGGCATGCTCGCAACACTTGCTGCTGAATGTGGTGTCAATGGTGGAAGTGGAAAATGTGGATGGCTCTGTGTGGAGTGGTTAGCAGAGGGGGAGGTGTGTAGGGTTGGGTGGGTGTGGGGAGAGTGTGTAGGGTGGGGTGGGTTGCGGGAGAGGTGTGTAGGGTTGGGTGGGTGTGGGGGATATTGTTTGATAGTACATTTATAATTTTTGTGTACTATATATCCGTCAGGTCTGTTGCTTTCTCTCTGTCTGCCTGTCTCCATCTCTCTGTGTCTCTGTCTGTCTGTCTCCATCTCTCTGTGTCTCTGTCTGCCTGTCTCCATCTCTCTGTGTCTCTGTCTGTCTGTCTCCATCTCTCTGTGTCTCTGTCTGCCTGTCTCCATCTCTCTGTGTCTCTGTCTGTCTGTCTCCATCTCTCTGTGTCTCTGTCTGCCTGTCTCCATCTCTCTGTGTCTCTGTCTGCCTGTCTCCATCTCTCTGTGTCTCTGTCTGCCTGTCTCCATCTCTCTGTGTCTCTGTCTGCCTGTCTCCATCTCTCTGTGTCTCTGTCTGCCTGTCTCCATCTCTCTGTGTCTCTGTCTGTCTGTCTCCATCTCTCTGTGTCTCTGTCTGCCTGTCTCCATCTCTCTGTGTCTCTGTCTGTCTGTCTCCATCTCTCTGTGTCTCTGTCTGTCTGTCTCCATCTCTCTGTGTCTCTGTCTGCCTGTCTCCATCTCTCTGTGTCTCTGTCTGTCTGTCTCCATCTCTCTGTGTCTCTGTCTGCCTGTCTCCATCTCTCTGTGTCTCTGCCTGTCTGCCTGTCTCCATCTCTCTGTGTCTCTGTCTGTCTGTCTCCATCTCTCTGTGTCTCTGTCTGTCTGTCTCCATCTCTCTGTGTCTCTGTCTGCCTGTCTCCATCTCTCTGTGTCTCTGTCTGTCTGTCTCCATCTCTCTGTGTCTCTGTCTGCCTGTCTCCATCTCTCTGTGTCTCTGTCTGTTTGTCTCCATCTCTCTGTCTGTCTGTCTCCATCTCTCTGTGTCTCTGTCTGCCTGTCTCCATCTCTCTGTGTCTCTGCCTGTCTGCCTGTCTCCATCTCTCTGTGTCTCTGTCTGTCTGTCTCCATCTCTCTGTGTCTCTGTCTGTCTGTCTCCATCTCTCTGTGTCTCTGTCTGCCTGTCTCCATCTCTCTGTGTCTCTGTCTGCCTGTCTCCATCTCTCTGTGTCTCTGTCTGCCTGTCTCCATCTCTCTGTGTCTCTGTCTGCCTTTGTCTCCATCTCTCTGTGTCTCTGTCTGTCTGTCTCCATCTCTCTGTGTCTCTGTCTGTCTGTCTCCATCTCTCTGTGTCTCTGTCTGTCTGTCTCCATCTCTCTGTGTCTCTGTCTGTCTGTCTCCATCTCTCTGTGTCTCTGTCTGTCTGTCTCCATCTCTCTGTGTCTCTGTCTGTCTGTCTCCATCTCTCTGTGTCTCTGTCTGTCTGTCTCCATCTCTCTGTGTCTCTGTCTGCCTGTCTCCATCTCTCTGTGTCTCTGCCTTTGTCTCCATCTCTCTGTGTCTGTCTGCCTGTCTCCATCTCTCTGTGTCTCTGTCTGTCTGTCTCCATCTCTCTGTGTCTCTGTCTGCCTGTCTCCATCTCTCTGTGTCTCTGTCTGCCTGTCTCCATCTCTCTGTCTGTCTGTCTCCATCTCTCTGTGTCTCTGTCTGCCTGTCTCCATCTCTCTGTGTCTCTGTCTGTCTGCCTTTGTCTCCATCTCTCTGTGTCTCTGCCTTTGTCTCCATCTCTCTGTGTCTCTGTCTGCCTGTCTCCATCTCTCTGTCTGTCTGTCTCCATCTCTCTGTGTCTCTGTCTGCCTGTCTCCATCTCTCTGTCTGTCTGTCTCCATCTCTCTGTGTCTCTGTCTGCCTGTCTCCATCTCTCTGTGTCTCTGTCTGTCTGTCTCCATCTCTCTGTGTCTCTGTCTGTCTGTCTCCATCTCTCTGTGTCTCTGTCTGTCTGTCTCCATCTCTCTGTGTCTCTGTCTGTCTGTCTCCATCTCTCTGTGTCTCTGTCTGCCTGTCTCCATCTCTCTGTGTCTCTGCCTTTGTCTCCATCTCTCTGTGTCTGTCTGCCTGTCTCCATCTCTCTGTGTCTCTGTCTGTCTGTCTCCATCTCTCTGTGTCTCTGTCTGCCTGTCTCCATCTCTCTGTGTCTCTGCCTTTGTCTCCATCTCTCTGTGTCTCTGTCTGTCTGTCTCCATCTCTCTGTCTGTCTGTCTCCATCTCTCTGTGTCTCTGTCTGCCTGTCTCCATCTCTCTGTGTCTCTGTCTGTCTGTCTCCATCTCTCTGTGTCTCTGTCTGCCTGTCTCCATCTCTCTGTGTCTCTGTCTGTCTTTGTCTCCATCTCTCTGTGTCTCTGTCTGTCTGTCTCCATCTCTCTGTGTCTCTGCCTTTGTCTCCATCTCTCTGTGTCTCTGCCTTTGTCTCCATCTCTCTGTGTCTCTGCCTTTGTCTCCATCTCTCTGTGTCTGTCTGCCTGTCTCCATCTCTCTGTGTCTCTGTCTGTCTGTCTCCATCTCTCTGTGTCTCTGCCTTTGTCTCCATCTCTCTGTGTCTGTCTGCCTGTCTCCATCTCTCTGTGTCTCTGTCTGTCTGTCTCCATCTCTCTGTGTCTCTGTCTGTCTGTCTCCATCTCTCTGTGTCTCTGTCTGTCTGTCTCCATCTCTCTGTGTCTCTGTCTGCCTGTCTCCATCTCTCTGTGTCTCTGTCTGTCTGTCTCCATCTCTCTGTGTCTCTGTCTGTCTGTCTCCATCTCTCTGTGTCTCTGTCTGTTTGTCTCCATCTCTCTGTCTGTCTGTCTCCATCTCTCTGTCTGTCTGTCTCCATCTCTCTGTGTCTCTGTCTGCCTGTCTCCATCTCTCTGTCTGTCTGTCTCCATCTCTCTGTGTCTCTGTCTGCCTGTCTCCATCTCTCTGTGTCTCTGTCTGCCTGTCTCCATCTCTCTGTGTCTCTGTCTGCCTTTGTCTCCATCTCTCTGTGTCTCTGTCTGTCTGTCTCCATCTCTCTGTGTCTCTGTCTGTTTGTCTCCATCTCTCTGTCTGTCTGTCTCCATCTCTCTGTCTGTCTGTCTCCATCTCTCTGTGTCTCTGTCTGCCTGTCTCCATCTCTCTGTCTGTCTGTCTCCATCTCTCTGTGTCTCTGTCTGCCTGTCTCCATCTCTCTGTCTGTCTGTCTCCATCTCTCTGTGTCTCTGTCTGCCTGTCTCCATCTCTCTGTGTCTCTGTCTGTTTGTCTCCATCTCTCTGTGTCTCTGTCTGTCTGTCTCCATCTCTCTGTGTCTCTGTCTGCCTGTCTCCATCTCTCTGTGTCTCTGCCTTTGTCTCCATCTCTCTGTGTCTCTGTCTGTCTGTCTCCATCTCTCTGTGTCTCTGTCTGTCTGTCTCCATCTCTCTGTGTCTCTGCCTTTGTCTCCATCTCTCTGTGTCTCTGCCTTTGTCTCCATCTCTCTGTGTCTCTGTCTGCCTGTCTCCATCTCTCTGTGTCTCTGTCTGTCTGTCTCCATCTCTCTGTGTCTCTGTCTGCCTGTCTCCATCTCTCTGTGTCTCTGTCTGTCTGTCTCCATCTCTCTGTGTCTCTGTCTGTCTGTCTCCATCTCTCTGTGTCTCTGCCTTTGTCTCCATCTCTCTGTGTCTCTGCCTTTGTCTCCATCTCTCTGTGTCTCTGTCTGCCTGTCTCCATCTCTCTGTGTCTCTGTCTGCCTGTCTCCATCTCTCTGTGTCTCTGTCTGTCTGTCTCCATCTCTCTGTGTCTCTGTCTGTCTGTCTCCATCTCTCTGTGTCTCTGTCTGCCTGTCTCCATCTCTCTGTGTCTCTGTCTGTCTGTCTCCATCTCTCTGTGTCTCTGTCTGCCTGTCTCCATCTCTCTGTGTCTCTGTCTGCCTGTCTCCATCTCTCTGTGTCTCTGTCTGTCTGTCTCCATCTCTCTGTGTCTCTGTCTGCCTGTCTCCATCTCTCTGTGTCTCTGCCTGTCTGCTTCTCTCTCGGTCTGCTTCTCTTTCTACATGCATCACTTGTCTGTCTCTCTGTCTTGCTTTATATTATCCGGCCTTGCAATCACTGGAATAGGATGGGGTATTTTATTTTGTAAGAGGCTGAGTAGCCTTGCTGCTACCATCCACTAGAGTAAGCCTTGACTGTCCTAAGGTCGGGTTTCTTCATCCCTGTGTGTGTGTGTGTGTGTGTGTGTGTGTGAGAGAGAAACAAAGCTAGTCTGCTAACATCAGCCTATCAACTGACAGGTATTTGCACCCCCAGGGTGTGTGTTGAACTCCCAGCAAACATGGTCTTGTATGCTATCACAGAGGAGCAGCCTTAATTGCTGCAGGCTCCCTTACATACATAGTGCAAGACAGGACCCAGTCAGTAATACTTCATCAGTGCCATTCAGAAATGAAAGGTTCAGAAATGAAAAGTGCACGTACTATGTACTAGTCATACGGTAATCAATGTTGTGCCTGTTGTTCAAGGGGTCACCATTTTATTCCCTGCCCATTTTTAGAGTAAAAATACCTGTCTCTGCAAGCTTTACTAAGATGTAGTGGGTGAAGCAGGTGATGAGTGTGACTGAAACATAGTGGAGGTCCTTCTTACAGGGTGGCTCCCAAATGTCTGCCAGTGCTGCTCCTGTACCCTGGAGATGCTTGCAGAGCTGGGGCTTTGTCAATTACAGTAATCCCCCTCTTCTTTAAGTGCAACCCACATAAATCAAACCACAAGTATTGGTTGCCTGGGCTTTGTGGGATGTGTCCCAGACTAGCAGTGTTGGCTGGCATTGGTCCAATACCTCTGCTAATCCAACCCTTAATCCAATGGAGATTAGCAATTAGCTCATTAATAGAGTGGGCTTGCCAGTTCCCTGTGGATACCAAATAGGTTTGTATACAAAGTACCAACCCAAGCAGCTGTTTCTAGTGTGTATACAAGTTTTGTGGCGTGTACAAGTATATTAATATTTCTATTGGCTTGAATTTACAATACAGTGTACACTATTAAAACCAAGCCTACAGTATATACTGTACTGTAAGCAGACTGATCACCATTACTCAGAAGAAGCTAACTAGATATTTCTCTATTTATAATACCCTGTACTTATGTACATGCACACATGTAGTGCTATGACAACTACAGTACAAGTTATGAACAATCTGTTTCCGATGATAAGCTAGTGAGCAAATTTAAGTTGATTGTCAAATTATCAAGAAAGTCATTGTATCAATCTTAGATTTTTCTTATTGGGTTGGGTAATTAATCCAGTGTGGATAGACCATTGCAGCTGCTGTACATGTTAGTGGTAGCCATGACACAAGTCTTGTTAATGATCCCACAGTGTGATCAGCTCCAGAATTCCCCCCCCCCCCCCCCCCCCCCCCCCCCCTTGCAACACCACATCTTTCAACGGAACTGGCACAGTTACATTTATTATCAGACTTGATCCGACTTCAATTTGCATGCCTTCGCCATGTTGCTATGTATATACTTGATACCCACGCTATTGTGACTAAAGCACTCGGTGAGATCTATGTATCTTTTGACACCAACGTCGGCTGCATCCGAGGACACGGGAAAGAAGTGGTGGACCTAGAATACGACCTTTTCATTGCATCCATTTTCACGGACCTTTGGACTCTCCTTTATTGCATAGCAAGCTACAATATACATGCACCCACAAGGAGTGTGGAAGAGGGAAGGATGGGTGGGTGGGAGAAAGTTCAGGAGCTGCAGTGTTGCTCATGTCTCTGACTCGATCCACACCTAACACGCAGTGTGTGAAGTTACTGTGGGAGAGATGTGCAAGGGGAGATTTCTCACCAAAAGCTGTTGTTCTGCTGTTTGAAGAGTAGAAACTCTTCCATTATGTTGGAAAGGAAGCTATTGTGCCCATTTTAACAAGAACAACTAATTTCAGACAGTTTTTCCTCAAAACGCTAAAAAACCTCCTTCTTTAGTTTAAAATGGGGAGATTTCTCTCCAAAAGACGTTTTCTGTCGTTTAAAGAGTAGAAACTGTTCCATTATGTTGAAAAGGAAGATAGTGTATACATTTTGATGAGAATTAGTTATTTCAGGCAGTTTTTCCTCAGAATTAGTTATTTCAGGCAGTTTTTCCTCAAAACGCTCAAAAAAAGTCCTAATTGGAGCAAAATAGAGAGCTTCTTTCGGTTAAAATTTCTTACCAAAAGCCATTTTCTGTCATTTAAAGAGTGACCTTAGTTGATCCCGGATTGCCTGTGCCATCACTAGGCATGTACGCGATTTTTTAACTTGATATTGTCTTGTTTTTTGTTTTGCTTGCAGATGGAGGAAGATGAGGTGGAAAGGCTGAAACGAGACAACAAAAAGCTGAAGACCGAGTTGACCGCCCAGCAGGCAGTGTGCCAGAAGCTGAGGGACGAGAAAGACTTCACCCATAATGCCTTACGAGAGGCAGAGTTCGAAATTGAGTAAGTCCAACAGTATGATAAGAACCAGTGCAGGAGTCTTTTCACTTGACCTACATGTAGTCATGGTGATGTGTGCTCTAATAAGAACCAGTGCAGGAACCTTTTCACTTGACCTACACATGTAGTCATGGTGAAGTGCACTCTAATAAGAACCAGTGCAGGAACCTTTTCACTTGACCTACATGTAGTCATGGTGATGTGTGCTATAATAAGAACCAGTGCAGGAACCTTTTCACTTGACCTACAGTACATGTAGTCATGGTGATGTGTGCTCTAATAAGAACCATGCTGGCTCAACTTTACTGCAAATGGCACGGTGAAGATGAAGTAGGCTCTAATAAGAACCCTTACTGACTCAGTGTGCATATGTATGTGGTAGTCGATGTGAAGTGACGAACCCTGCATGCTCAAATACAGTGCACTCTAATAAGACTCACTTGTACCCAATACAGTCGAGATGAAGTGAGCATTTTGCCATGTGTGATGTGCACATGTCCTCCTCAAGTGCACACACTGTCCAGAGGTGTTGTCACACTCCTAGTCATACATACTTATTCGTACACTCACATGCACACACACTGACTCCCTCTCTCTTGCACTCATAGACACACACATACACACTTACACACACACACACTCACATGCACACACGCTGACTCCCTCTCTCTTGCACTCATAGACACACACATACACACATACACCCTTACACACACACACACACTCACATGCACACACACTGACTCCCTCTCTCTTGCACTCATAGACACACACATACATCCTTACACGCACACACACTCACATGCACACACACTGACTCCCTCTCTCTCACACGCACAAGTTGTGATAGGATCTGAGAAAAGGGTCCACTTCGCCAACAAAAAATGCGTTATTGGCGTGAGGTTAAAGTGCAAGGATAACTAAGTGGAATGGTACTGGAATTGTGCCTTGATCTAATGCCATTCCAAAGTTATACAAAGTTTTGCTTCCATTCTTCATAATAACCTCAAACAAGAAAACACGTATTGGAATTTCCCTTGTGTTGTTTTACGCGAAACTCCACGACACGCATTGATGACGTCATGTTTTTAATCGCTACGCTGTTTATTTGGAAACCAAAGGGAAATTCCCGTGTGCCCATATTTCATTCCGTGTACGCGGTAACTTTGTGTGGCTTCTCTATTTTTTAAGCTTTTTCTAACTGCTCACTTGGATGGAAGGACGCACTTCTTGGCCTTGAAACGTTGCAGAAATATAGAGCAATGACCCAAGATGCCTCTGAGGTAATTTATGAAAATATCATGAATCATAACCTTGGTAGGTCCTAGAGCAAAATCAGTTTTGGGGCAAAGTGGGCCCTTTTCTCAAGCCCTAGCCCTAGCCCTAGCCCTTATTCCTTGCCCTAGCTCTTATTCAGATCATATTACACTAATACTAATATGCATTGGTCATTTGTTGAGACCCACTGTTTTTGACTGCTGTACCCATACCGTGACAATGTACGTATAGCCTGTGATAAACTATACATGTACATAATGTACATATGATTAATAATCTACATGTGCGTACATGTATGTGTTGTAATAATCTACATGCACATATGTATGTAATAATCTACACGTAAATATGATTGTGATAATCTACATGTACATGTACGTATGATCTACATGTACATATGATTGTAATGATCTACATGCACATAATTATTGTAAAATAGAAAACAAGAATTTACCAAAACATGGAGCACAAACATTTAAGTATTATTATTGTTTTACAACCTTCTCAATAATCAACTTGAAGTTGTATTTTCTCGATGTTTCGACTACATGCTCTAGCCTAATGAGATGCTAATACTCATGTGAGCCTGCTATATATTGGTAGCTAGCTATTATGCTACCGGCACACGTGTCCAACATGTGAAATGGATGTAAAAATAATAATAAATTAATTAATTAATTAATAATAAAAAGACAACAATAATAGTAATCAACAAACAAATAATAATAATAATAATAATAATAATAATAATAATAATAATAATAATAATAATAATAATAATAATAATAATAATAATAGATATAAATAAATATATTATTTATAATAACCTTCTCGATAATCAACTTCAAATTGCATTCTCTCGACGTTTCAACTAGATGCATAAATAAATAAATAATCACAAACAAACAAACAAACAAATAATAAACAAATATAAATTAAAAAATAATAAATAAATAGGATAAATAGGAAGAATATAATAATAATAATATACAAAATAAATATACAATAATAATAATGATATATATAATAAATAAATAATAACAACAACAACAACAATAAATTTACGAATAATAAATAAAAATAAAAATAACCAATAAAAATAAATACGTATGAGTGATGACACCATCAGGATAGCAGTTGGCCTCCGCCTGGGAGCTCCCCTGTGCAGACCCCACACCTGTCATCATTGTGGTGTTGCCGTGGACAGCATGGTCTAAGCTGTCGCAGAAGTGAAGGCCGTCACCACCGTCACGCTGCAATGAATGATATTGTCCACAGGGCACTCGCCTCAGCCAAAGTGCCTTCTCGGCTGGAGCCTTCTGGTCTTTATCGCTCGGATGGAAAGCGACCAGATGGCGTAACAGTGGTGCCGTGGATGAGAGGGAAGTTGCTAGTGTGGGACGCGATATGCCCTGATACGTTTGCCCATTCATATTCTTCCAATGCCACCAGTAAGGCAGGGGCAGTTGCAGCTTTGGCAGAGGAGAAGAAGAAGGCCAAATATTCCCACCTGGACCCATCCCATGTCTTCAGCCCTATTGCCATCGAGACTTCTGGGGTTTTCGGTCCCATGACTCTGACACTCCTGAAAGATCTTGGCCGCCGACTAGCCCCGGATTACGGGTCAGGAGAGTTCTACCACCTTCCTCATCCAGAGGCTCTCTGTTGCTGTACAACGTGGTAATGCGGCCTCAGTGTTGGGATCGGCTGATATGTCAACCGCTACTGACTTCTTCAACTAATATCATTACTTCAACTTATGTAATATATTTTATTATACATAAAGATAAATAGATAAAACAAGAATAATTATGGTGCTCGTGGTTTCAAGTTCAGGCTCTTGAGAGTGGCTCCCCAGCAACCAGGCAAGTCTATTCCACAGTCTCGATTGAACCGCTCACACTTTGGTGCTAGGCTGATGTGCAATGCCTCCTTCACTAGCAGTTCCTTCTGTCTTCTGGCCTGGTCCAAGATGGTGGCTTCCTCCCACAAAATAGGATGTCCATTATCCCATACAGCTCAGTAATTGCAGACTTCTCTTTATTACACTTTCTACAGGCATCCTGATGTTCTTTCACTCTGGTTTCCAGTCTTCTGATGGTCTCCCCTATGTAGTATTTCCCACAGCTACAAGGGATATGGTACACAACGCATGAATGCATATTAGCTGGTAAAACATCCTTCACTCTGCATAAAACAACAACAAAAATAAGTAATAATAATAATATTACTAGTTGTTATTATTATTATTTACTACTACTACTACTACTACTACTACTACTACTACTACTACTACTACTATACTACTACTACTACTACTATTATTATTATTATTATTATTACTACTATTATTACTATTATTACTATTATTACTATTACTATTATTACTACTACTACTATTATTATTATTATTATTATTATTATTATTATTATTATTATTATTATTATTATTATTATTATTATTATTATTATTATTATTATTATTATTATTATTATTATTACATTTATTATTATTATTATTATTATTATTATTATTATTATTATTATTATTATTATTATTATTATTATTATTATTATTATTATTATTATTATTATTATTATTATTATTATTATTATTATTATTATTATTATTATTATTTATTATTATTATTATTACATTTATTATTATTATTATTATTATTATTATTATTATTATTATTATTATTATTATTATTATTATTATTATTATTATTATTATTATTATTATTATTATTATTATTATTATTATTATTATTATTATTACATTTATTATTATTATTATTATTATTATTATTATTATTATTATTATTATTATTATTATTATTATTATTATTATTATTATTATTATTATTATTATTATTATTATTATTATTATTATTATTATTATTATATTTATCTTGTATGATGACTTTCAGCTGACATCAAATACTCTAAGGGACTCTTTAATTAAATCAGCTTGGTTTTAGTGTAGCATATGAAACCAACACCACCCAATCTTGTGGAGAGAGACCTCTGGACTGATACACCTAGCAAATGGAGAGAGTTGCTCGTGAAGAAGGCGCTCCCAGCGCTTCAATCAAGACGTAGGGCTGGAGCTTCCTGGTTGCTGGGTCCAAACTCTCAAGATTATGCATGTGAAACCACACCCATCTTTGTCTGTCTGGTGTGTTGCTGTGCATATACATGTCTACAGCTATTCAAATGATTCATGAATCACGTGCATTGGTTGTGTGAAACTTGTTGCCAGCCAGTGTGGATGCGTTGCAGAGTTTCCATTTTTAAATTTACATGATGAAGAACCAACATCAGCACTAATAATAAAGAGCTGATTGAAAGAGAACCTTCATGTCTTTTACCCCCCACACATCTTATTTGTCAGCCTCCCTTCAAGGACTTGGCTATGAGTTGCACAGGAGAACTCCAGAGCAGATGCTGTTCTAAACCATAGTTATTGCTCAACAGTTGACATCCTGTGTGTATCCTCCTTCAAGGACTTGGCTATGAGTTGCACAGGAGAACTCGAGAGCAGATGCTGTTCTAAACCATAGTTATTGCTCAACAGTTGACATCCTGTGTGTGTCCTCCTTCAAGGACTTGGCTATGAGTTGCACAGGAGAACTCCAGAGCAGATGCTGTTCTAAACCATAGTTATTGCTCAACAGTTGACATCCTGTGTGTGTCCTCCTTCAAGGACTTGGCTATGAGTTGCACAGGAGAACTCCAGAGCAGATGCTGTTCTAAACCATAGTTATTGCTCAACAGTTGACATCCTGTGTGTGTCCTCCTTCAAGGACTTGGCTATGAGTTGCACAGGAGAACTCCAGAGCAGATGCTGTTCTAAACCATATTTATTGCTCAACAGTTGACATCCTGTGTGTGTCCTCCTTCAAGGACTTGGCTATGAGTTGCAGGAGAACTCCAGAGCAGATGCTGTTCTAAACCATATTTATTGCTCAACAGTTGACATCCTGTGTGTATCCTCCTTCAAGGAATTGGCTATGAGTTGCACAGGAGAACTCCAGAGCAGATGCTGTTCTAAACCATAGTTATTGCTCAACAGTTGACATCCTGTGTGTATCCTCCTTCAAGGACTTGGCTATGAGTTGCAGGAGAACTCCAGAGCAGATGCTGTTCTAAACCATAGTTATTGCTCAACAGTTGACATCCTGTGTGTATCCTCCTTCAAGGACTTGGCTATGAGTTGCACAGGAGAACTCCAGAGCAGATGCTGTTCTAAACCATAGTTATTGCTCAACAGTTGACATCCTGTGTGTATCCTCCTTCAAGGACTAGGCTATGAGTTGCAGAGCAGATGCTGTTCTAAACCATAGTTATTGCTCAACAGTTGACATCCTGTGTGTGTCCTCCTTCAAGGACTTGGCTATGAGTTGCACAGGAGAACTCCAGAGTTCTAAACAATAATTATTGCTCAAGTGCTCAAACCAGTAACCAGTTGACATGCTGTCTGTATACATGACTACAAGGACATAAGCTTGCTGGTGTTGGTGAATGTCTCCCTGAAGTACCAGCACAAGAGTAAGCTCCAACTGACTCTTTCAACTGTTCACTTCTTTGCAGTGAAGATGTCCAGCATCTGCTGAACGTATTCAGCTAGGCTCAAGCATGCACATGTCATGAGTGTATTCATTGTGCTCAGCTAGGCTCAAGCTTGCACATGTCATGAGTGTATTCATTGTGCTCAGATAGCCTCAAGCTTGCACATGTCATGAGTGTATTCATTGTGCTCAGCTAGGCCCAAGCTTGCACATGTCATGAGTGTATTCATTGTGCTCAGCTAGGCTCAAGCTTGCACATGTCATGAGTGTATTCATTGTGCTCAGCTAGGCTCAAGCTTGCACATGTCATGAGTGTATTCATTGTGCTCAGCTAGGCTCAAGCTTGCACATGTCATGAGTGTATTCATTGTGCTCAGCTAGGCTCAAGCTTGCACACGTCATGAGTGTATTCATTGTGCTCAGCTAGGCTCAAGCTTGCACATGTCATGAGTGTATTCATTGTGCTCAGCTAGGCTCAAGCTTGCACATGTCATGAGTGTATTCATTGTGCTCAGATAGCCTCAAGCTTGTCATGAGTGTATTCATTGTGCTCAGCTAGGCTCAAGCTTGCACACGTCATGAGTGTATTCATTGTGTTGACAATCTTTAATTATGTACTGATTGACGTGGTTGAACCAAGTCAAGAAACAGATTAGTTTCTGCTGCAACACATCATTGGTAGATTTGGAGTTTCCTGGCAGTGAACATGTAATGAAAGGATTCATGGCACGTACACATGTGCTCATGTGTGGGAGGGGAGGGGGGGGGGGGAGTAGGCTGTAAGTTTTTGAAGGCAAATTCCCAAATTTTTAACTTGTTACCAGGCACCTTAGTGAAGGATTCACAAGGCATGCTGGAAGTGTTTAGGTCTGCTGGTTTACTACCTTAGTGAAGGATTCAAGGCATGCTGGAAGTGTTTAGGTCTGCTGGTTTACTACCTTAGTGAAGGATTCAAGGCATGCTGGGAGTGTTTAGGTCTGCTTCTTTACTACCTTAGTGAAGGATTCAAGGTGTGCTGGGAGTGTTTAGGTCTGCTGGTTTACTACCTTAGTGAAGGATTCAAGCATGCTGGAAGTGTTGAAGCATGCTGGAAGTGTTGAGGTCTGCTGGTTTAATACCTTAGGGCCTGATCATGCGGTAACGGAGTTACAACTCCACTTAATAAATGAGCATAGCTCCACAAAATAAGAGGAAATGCCAAGAGTTTTATATGTATGTGTAGGTCTTGATAAGTACTTTTATCACAATATACACAAAAATTAAAATAATCAACGATATCACAATTATTAGCAAAAGTTTGACTGGTAACGGAGTTACTGAAAATTAACGTCTGTTTTTGGCGCTATGCGCAAACTCCCACCATAATATGCTGTTCCTTATTGAAATTTTTTAAAAATTAGGAACCATTTTATTCTACATTTATCTAAGCATTACAGAACCAAATATGCTGACTATTACTGCATTTTCCATTATCAGAAAAATATTTAACTTGACTGATGTTCGGTAACGGAGTTACAGAATGTTCACACCCACATGTCTCAAGAAATCCACCTTGCCTACCTGTCTAAATGCATACTATGTATTAACTATGATTTAAATTGTTAATAGGATATTAATTATCCCTAGAAACAAGGTTATTGTTGCCCTGTCCCATTTACAAATGCAGAACAAGGATAAGAATTCAAAAGATGGGGAAAATCATAATATATGTACTACATCATTATTGTTATTTTCTAGACTTTGTCTGTTACAGTCTCATGTAGTTGAGCCTATGCCTCTTTATTTACTTGGTGGTAAATGTGGACATGATTTGATGCTGAGCATCTGTGAACTCAAATGTATATATCTAAGGCGAGAACCAGCCATGTTCACATGTGGCTCCTGGCAAAGGAAAAGAACCTTCTTCATTGGCTCCTGGCTAGCATCCTCACACTCTGGGTCCTTGTAGACACCAGAATTGCCGACCTTCCTCAGAAACTTCACCACTAGTAAATCAGATTTGATGCAGGATATTACGGCAATGTACAAGTAGGAGCGACCTCTCTCTGTCTCCATGATGATTGCCACAAATCCTCCTGGCTTGATAT
This sequence comes from Cladorhizidae sp. MBARI D1340-BT2, assembly GCA_028752905.1. Classification (NCBI taxonomy): domain Eukaryota; kingdom Metazoa; phylum Porifera; class Demospongiae; order Poecilosclerida; family Cladorhizidae; species Cladorhizidae sp. MBARI D1340-BT2. The sequence continues at coordinate 11,202,865 of JAQNBH010000012.1, read as the reverse complement.
CACTAATGTTGACATCTGGAGGTGACTGCTTTGCAGGATTGGCTGCTAGTGGCTGGACTGCTATTGGCTGATGCTGGAGCAACAGTTGTTCTGTTCCTGTCTGCTCTGAATACTTGGACACCAGCACCCTCCCCAAGCCAAGTGTACGTACACAATGGATACTCAAGGTAGCTGGAACTGCTGTTACAGACTCCCATAATTCATCAAGGGCTGGTCGCTTGGCATTTATTTTTTCAGCTGGGACATATAAGATATCAACTCCTTTGATGAGCTCAGTGGCACAGGCTGCATATTGCTGTGCATCTTTCACGAGATAGCGTCTGGTCATTATAGCACTGTGGACACCCCTCTTCGCACAGCTACCAACTCCATCCACTGCACCCTTTCCATGTGAAGTGGCGAAAAAGTGCCAGTTGATGGTGATGCCTTTGGTTTGGAGAAGGCTAGTGACAAAAGTGAACATGTACTTTTGCTTAAAATGCTGTGCTGCACCATAACTGAATATATTGACCTCTGTTAGTGGAGAGGACTGTTTCATCTGCACCCTGTCAATCACTTCCTCCAGCACGGTCGCGGATGTGTACTTGTCATGGGAGAGGGTGTCTGACACAGCAGCATATGATGTGGTGTTCTCTCTCGTCCAGGCTACTGCTGTAAAAACTGTCACTTGTTTGTGGTTCCAGTGGCTGGCTTGGATCTCATCCTGCTCAACGATGGTCGCATTTTCGCTAAAGTCTACCTGCAGGACTGCACTGTGGGCTCTTGGAGTGGTGTACATATGATGGAAGGCTAATGACTGCTTATTTTTAATGAAGCAGTGGATCTTGAAGTTCGGTAGCTTCTGGGCCAGGGATGTCAGTGCATCTGCGACTGTACCAGCCTTCTCTGCTTTCTCTGATTGCCCATCCTCATTACGCATCCATTCCAGCCACTTCACAGGTTCAGCCAGCAGGTCATCTTCGGTGTTCTCAGAAATAATGTCAAAGGATATCTTCTCCTTGCAGACATCACACAGGCCAAACATACAGTCCTCCTTGGTAGTATCACAACACACAAGCTTTAGCAGGTCTGAATATCTTACTGGGATTGTAGGTACTATGTGTTTCAGGCTGTCCAAAATAGTCTCTATGTTGGCATGATACTGGCATACACAGACAGAGTGAGGCATCTTGTCCTTGCAAAGCACCACATCTGGCTGCTGGGCCCTGAAGGTGGTCATACCAGCATCATCTTCTGAGAATTCCTGTCTGTAAAGGGCATGGGCTTCTGCTGTTGTCATCATCAAGTATCTGCGCTGTTCTCGAACTTTCTTCCCATCACGAACCACTGTAATGCAGTCTCTGCATCCAGGTGCCATCCAACTGATGTCACTGCGAAGATAAAACCCTCGGATGTGCCCCTTCACCTCATCTGGTAGCCTGTTGTGGGGAAGTGACTGTGCAGTCTGTGGGTCTGGATCTCCTGCTGCCTCAGAATGGAAATTAGAATGTAGCACCTGCACCACCTTCCGGACCTTGCAGGGAGATCTTGGCAATGCTAAACGTGCTCTCTTCACTGCACGAGTCAGACTGGATGGTGCTGAGTATGCCTCCTGCTGCGATGTTTGGCTTGCTTTCTTGGCTGCTCTCCATCTCTTCAGTTTCTGTCACTCCTTCTCCCTCACTGCTGCTGTGTTGCTAGCCGTTTCCTCTCTGCATCCTTATGCTTCCATGCCTTCTCACCCATCTCTGCTTTCCTTCGCTCACGATAGCGACGTTGCTTTTCAGCAGCACTGAATGCCATGGTGAACAAGTTCTGTTACACAACGCACTCTCACATTTATTGAGGACTTGGAAATCACTATTGAACTGTTACTGAAAAGAAAAGTTCCTTTTATATTCATTCACTCCATGGTCAGACTGTCAGCATGTGGCAGTATCATGGTGTGATATGTATCACATGTATGTGGTGTGATATGTATATTTGGTTACATAGGCAGGGCTTGTTATCAGGCAGCTGCACCTCAGGATGCAATTATAGACTGTCACTGGGTCCTAACTGCAGAAAGACCATGTCTCAGGGTTGACTTGCAAACATTGGTTTCTTCAAAGGTTAATAAACAGCATTATTTGTGCTAGTAATGTTTAAAAGCAACTGTAACTCCGTTACTGGTAACGGAGTTACAGAAACCAGTTGCTAATAAGTTGTAGAAATTTTGAATGTTTAAAGATTGAGTCACATTGCCATAAACTTGGTATAATTATGCTTTCTTTTGGATAACTTGAGTTTTTTATTCCAAACAGTTTTTTCATAAAAAATTAAAAAAGATGTTTTTTTGGTAACCTTTTTTTAAATAATCTGCATATTCCTTATTTTTCAAAGTTATTTTTTTGGTACTGTTCACAATGTTAAAGCATAACTTAAAGATGAAGAAAACATCATAAATATGATTCTAATGTTGTTAGGTGAGCGAGAGAATATATTTGAAGTTATTGTTTGTTTCCTCTAAAAAAAGGTGTGGAGAAGGGGGAAAAAATCATTTGTGTTTTAATTCCTGTAACTTTCATCTAGGAGAGTTTATGCAAAGATAAAATATGTTTTTAGAAACTATAATCATATATCTTTTCACCTGTATGCATTCTGTAGAGGTATTTTTAATTTCATATTTTAACCCTGATGTTAACTCTTGATCGGGCCCCTTAGTGAAGGATTCAAGGCATGCTGGAAGTGTTGAGGTCTTCTGGTTTACTACCTTAGTGAAGGATTCCAGGCATGCTGGAAGTGTTTAGGTCTGCTGGTTTACTACCTTTGAAGGATTCAAGGCATGCTGGAAGAGTTTAGGTCTGCTGGTTTACTACCTTTGAAGGATTCAAGGCATGCTGGAAGAGTTTAGGTCTGCTGGTTTACTACCTTAGTGAAGGATTCAAGGCATGCTGGAAGTGTTGAGGTCTGCTGGTTTACTGCCTTAGTGAAGGATTCAAGGCAAGCTGGAAGTGTTTAGGTGTGCTGGTTTACTACCTTAGTGAAGGATTCAAGGCATGCTGGGAGTGTTTAGGTCTGCTGGTTTACTACCTTAGTGAAGGATTCAAGGCATGCTGGAAGTGTTGAGGTCTGCTGGTTTACTACCTTAGTGAAGGATTCAAGGCAAGCTGGAAGTGTTGAGTTCTGCTGGTTTATTACCTTAGTGAAGGATTCAAGGCATGCTGGAAGTGTTGAGTTCTGCTGGTTTACTACCTTAGTGAAGGATTCAAGACATGCTGGAAGTGTTGAGTTCTGCTGGTTTATTACCTTAGTGAAGGATTCAAGGCATGCTGGAAGTGTTGAGGTCTGGTTTACTACCTTAGTGAAGGATTCAAGGCAAGCTGGAAGTGTTGAGAGGCAAGCTGGAAGTGTTGAGGTCTGCTGGTTTACTACCTTAGTGAAGGATTCAAGACATGCTGGAAGTGTTTAGGTCTGCTGGTTTACTACCTTAGTGAAGGATTCAAGGCAAGCTGGAAGTGTTGAGGTCTGCTGGTTTACTACCTTAGTGGTGGTTGTTTTTTGTTGTTATTGTTTGGGGGGGGGGGGGGGGGGGGGGCATCTGCCATTTTGAAAAAGGGGTCAAACCAATAGAGAGAGTGCTATCCTTGATAGTGCCCACTTCTTATCCTGATAGTGCCCACTTCTTATCCCTGCTGCGTGTATTGCACGATGTCATATTCCATCAATGGTTTTGTCCACTTCGGGATTGCTGTGTATTACCAAAAATTGTCTCATTGTTATCCTATTTTGCTGAGAATGAACTTTACATTGTAAACTTGTACTGGATGCTTCACTGCTCACTTGCATGTGCAACCATGGACATGTATACTGGATAAGGGGATTGAAAACTCACCAGGTGCCTCCATGGAGTAGTACTAAACTTTTCGAAGTCAAGCTTCACGATAGCACATAGATTTTTAGCAGCTACATGTAAGGAGAGCTCTTCTTTGCTGAGAAGTAGCACATGCTTCAGAGGATGGACATTTTCTGGAAGAGTTCAAAGAAAAGTTGGGGAGCTGAACAAGCCTGTGATCTTTTCTTTTTAATTGCATATCTAGAGATAGGACTCACTACTATTTCTGTGTTATTAGCCAGCATATGTCTGAGAAGCCCAGTTAGATTAGAAATGGAGGCCACATATTTGTTGTGCCTGTAAAATGAACAGGAGACTGTCTTTAAAAAGAGGAAGTTTCTTTTGGGGGCTGAGGTTTTGCTAGAAGTAATTTGTAGCACAAGAATGTAATCCATTCCATCTCTGCATTCCTTTCAAAAAGAAGTATCTTTTCAGTGATGTCCTCTACATGGAGATGCTACTGTCATATTCGTCTGGTGGTGTTCTCGCTCAGGGGGCAACGTCTGGTGGTGTTCTCGCTCAGGGGGAAATGTCTGGTGGTGTTTTCGCTCAGGGAGCAACGTCTGGTGGTGTTCTCGCTCAGGGGGCAACGTCTGGTGGTGTTCTCCCTCAGGGGGCAATGTCTGGTGGTGTTCTCGCTTAGGGGGCAACGTCTGGTGGTGTTCTCGCTCAGGGGGCAACGTCTGGTGGTGTTCTCGCTCAGGGGGCAACGTCTGGTGGTGTTCTCCCTCAGGGGGCAATGTCTGGTGGTGTTCTCGCTTAGGGGGCAACGTCTGGTGGTGTTCTCGCTCAGGGGGCAATGTCTGGTGGTGTTTTCGCTCCGGAGGGCAATGTCTGGTGGTGTTTTCGCTCCGGAGGGCAACGTCTGGTGGTGTTCACGCTCAGGGGGAAATGTCTGGTGGTGTTTTCGCTCAGGGGGCAACGTCTGGTGGTGTTCACGCTCAGGGAGCACAGTGTGAACTTGCAGCAGCTTGCAAGAGCCAACTGTGATTTAAACATCATAGAGTTGGTGGAGGATGTTTTGGGATGCCAGTCTTCTTGAACAACCTCTACATCAAGATTTTTTAGATCGTTTTTTTTTTTTTGGGGGGGGGGGGTAACATCAGTGTTGAAGGGTGGCCCAATGTGTCTAATTTCACTAGCAATACTAAAGTTTTTTGAGTCATCGCTGGTGTGGCGTGATATGGAGGCCATTTGCCAGAGAAGTGAGCAGTACTGATGCAAGCTCTCATGTCAATGCCTCTGGGAATATGTAATTGCAGGAAGAACAACACCCAGTAACACACTGCTCTAGTCAGCTCTACTGGCCATCCTTCCTCCTCACCTCCCAATCCCCACTAGCTCCACTTCACCAGCCCTGCCCTCTCCACCCTCACTAGCTCCACTCCACCAGCCCTGCCCTCTCCACCCTCACTAGCTCCACTCCACCAGCTGATCTCTCCACCCTCACTACCTCCACTCCACCAGCTGACCTCTCCACCCTCACTAGCTCCACTCCACCAGCCCTGACCTCTCCACCCTCACTAGCTCCACTCCACCAGCCCTCTCCACACTCACTAGGTCCACTCTACCAGCCCTCTCCACACTCACTAGCTCCACTAGTTGGCCACTCTGATTTATTTTACTTTATTTAATCTCCTTGTGTGTGGTGTGTGTGTGTGCATGCATGTGTGTGTGTCACGCTACTGAGCATGCTCAAGGCAACACGTAGGAATCTTTCAGAAATGCCGCTAGTCTGAGCTATAGCTACTTCAGCATAGAGACAGAGGTGGAGAAGGACTGATGCAGATGAAGATGTGTAAGAGCAAGTGTCCTTGTGGCGGCTGCACTAATAGTGAACAAGAAAGATAGAGAAGAACCACATTATTAAAGAAACCTCCAGAGAGAGATGAACAGAGGAAGACAGAGATTAGCAAGAAGAAGTACAAGTGAAAGTCCTAGCAGTGCCAACTCCTACCTAATGTGCACACTGTGCCAGCATTGTCATGCTTGAGGTTTAATATGGAGACTCTAAACTGCTGCCACTGGGAAGATCAGTCTAGCACACTTTCCAAGTATCCACAAACACTGACAAATATGCCGTGGCAGCAGTCAGCACTTGAAGCAAACAATTTGAACTCAACATATGAGTGCCTTCTTCTTCGCATCAACATAGCACTATTTAATACCTAATATTACAGGTGGCAGGTATGTATGCATAGATGGCCATTATATGCTTTTAGCATCAATGTGTGTGGGGGGGGGGGGGGGGGGATTAACCGCAGAGTCCCTGTGAGAATATATTCACTAGTTTTTACTAATGCAAGTGTCTAGTGCGTGTTCCCTGCAATGATATTTTATTCAGTTGACATTGTAAGTGTAATGAGGTGACAAGCGTTGCTGTGACGATTAAACGTTGGACAGGTTTGCTATAAAGTTTCACACAATATTCTTAACTTGACAGTTGAAGCCAGCGGTCGGTTCCTGTTTATTTGTGTGAACAATGAAAAGTTTTATTTGGCACCTGACTACCATTCAACTAGCAGATTTGAGTTCCATCTGCTTCTACAGTTTGTTGCTGTGAAACGAGATAACAAAATGAAGGCTCCTCTACTTGCACGCTTAGAGACTTTCTCAGATGGTCTTGCTGACATAGTGATGTGTGCAGACGGTCTTGCTGACATAGTGATGTATGTATGCAGATGGTCTTGCTGACATGGTGATGTGTGCAGATGGTCTTGCTGACATAGTGATGTGTGCAGATGGTCTTGCTGACATAGTGATGTGTGCAGATGGTCTTGCTGACATAGTGATGTGTGCAGATGGTCTTGCTGACATAGTGATGTGTGCAGATGGTCTTGCTGACATAGTGATGTGTGCAGATGGTCTTGCTGACATAGTGATGTCCACAGATGGTAGCACATAATTATTAAAAAAAAGAAGAGAGCCCATTCTATACAGTCAAAGTTCCATGTAAACCTTGAAAAAATTCTTTTTCCTGCCATTTCCCCCAGTTTTTCTTGGCTTGGCACACAGTGCTATATAGGGAGGGGGGGAAATGACAGTTGACTCAAAACTTCAACATAACTCAGTCTTCTTCAGCGTTTGGAGTAACCATAGAGACAAAGATGGCACGCAAGACATCGCTGAAGAGGTTGCTAGAGCTTTGTCAGCGCTGGCCTATGGTCGCCTGAGGAACCCTCTGTGGTGGAGTCACACACTGGTCAAGATTAGCTAGACTGCTTGACAAGTCCGCCAAATCCTCTTTGTCTGTACTACTAGGAGAAGTTGACCTTGCAGTGAACTCTGTATTGAACAACTGCACTGGAGCTTTGCTCGATTCATTGCCATATCCAAATTCATCTTCCATACCGGCATATGCAATGTCAAGGATTCAGTTAAGCACGTGTTATGATTATGTAACGATTCAAGTGTGCATGTGAATATATATACTGAGGCAGTATAATTATACAAATATGCAAGTGTGCGTATACTGGAACTTCATTCACAAAAGAGATTGACACTTACACGCTAACAATTCGGTGCTCTCCTTCCCTTTATTGGTCCATTCTCTTTAGGCAACTCCAAGACGAGCTCTATCTCAGGGAGCAACAGTTCCAGAGCGTGAAGGAGGCCAAGGAGAATGAGATATCATCCCTCAAACATGTCATCCATGACCTGGAGGTGCAGCTCTCCGACTTCCCCGGGATGGATCTGGAGAGTAAGAAAAGAGAAAAACATTATAAGAAACACCAAGTGGTGTTGACGGAGAATTTACGCTTGATGGCTGGCGGCGTAAAGACCATAACTGCCATTTTTGAATTGATCAAAGCTGACGGAACATTTCCAAGTACTTTGTATCTCAACATATCCTAGATAACTACATGTCATGACAACTGTCAGATCTCCATAGATAAATACATGTCATGACAACTGTCAGAACTCCATAGATAAATACATGTCATGACAACTGTCAGAACTCCATAGATAAATACATGTCATGACAACTGTCAGAACTCCATAGATAAATACATGTCATGACAAATGTCAGAACTCCATAGATAAATACATGTCATGACAACTGTCAGATCTCCATAGATAAATACATGTCATGACAACTGTCAGATCTCCATAGATAAATACATGTCATGACAACTGTCAGATCTCCATAGATAAATACATGTCATGACAACTGTCAGATCTCCATAGATAAATACATGTCATGACAACTGTCAGATCTCCATAGATAAATACATGTCATGACAACTGTCAGATCTCCATAGATAAATACATGTCATGACAACTGTCAGATCTCCATAGATAAATACATGTCATGACAACTGTCAGATCTCCATAGATAAATACATGTCATGACAACTGTCAGATCTCCATAGATAAATACATGGCATGACAACTGTCAGATCTCCATAGATAAATACATGTCATGACAACTGTCAGATCTCGATAGATAAATACATGTCATGACAACTGTCAGATCTCCATAGATAAATACATGTCATGACAACTGTCAGATCTCCATAGATATACATGGCATGACAACTGTCAGATCTCCATAGATAAATACATGTCATTTCAACTGTCAGACCTCCATACAGTATATAAATACATGGCATGACAACTGTCAGACCTCCATACAGTATATAAATACATGGCATGACAACTGTCAGACCTCCATAGATAAATACACTTCACCATTTGCATCAGTGTCTATCTCTAGAGGAACTAGGGCTAGTATGCCAAGGACATGCCTAGTATATGACAGGAAGTGTCTAGTATTCTACAGGAATTTTACAGGAAGTGTTTTAGTGATATTTATTTTCCAATTGTGGTGTACTCACAAAGTTTGTGGGTGCACCCATTGCTTTTGAGAGGCACCATGAAGCATGCCGGTGAGAGTGGAGGATGTGGAGTGCAGCTGTCTGTTGGTGCGGAGTTGCAAGCATATGGAAAGTCGGGGCCAATCTTGCTGCAAGTCTAGGGAGGAGCTATGCAGGAAATTCTGTGCAAACTACAAACATTATACGTACATTAATTGAGTCTCAAGTTTGTGAGATTTATAAATCTTATTACATGTACAGCACTTCCTGTGGTATACTAGATACTTCCTGTAGTATACTATAAACTTCCTGTAGTATACTAGACAATTCCTGTAGGTTACTAGATATTTCCTGTCACTTATTAGATACCACAATAGGTACTTCCTGTAGTGTATTAGAACCTTCCTGTAGTATACCAGGCTCATACGAATTATACTAGATATTTTCTTTAGTATACTAGACCCTTCATATAGTGTACTAGACACTTCATGTAGTATATACTACATAGATACTCTCTGTAATATACTAGACACTTCATGTAGTATACTAGACACTTCCTGTATTATACTAAACACTTCCTGTAGTATACTAGACACTTCCTGTATTATACTAAACACCATTCCACCTCCTCTGTTGTTGCAAGACTCCATTGACTCCATTTTTATTTGATTGCTCTCCCATACTGGCCATGTTTTGCAGATGTGGCTGACTCAGATGGAGAGACTGTTACTGCGGCTGTGAGCCTGGTGGTGCCAGATCGCCCCGCCTCCCAGATTGTGCAAGCTCTGAGCGAATGGGAAGGGCTGGAGGACTCCATCGCACTCTTCAAGGACCTTCTGATTTCAGAATCCAGTGAGTAAACACCCATTTGAAGGGGACACACCCACCACACACACACACACACACACACATCAACACACAGACATATACATGTATACAAACTCACACACACATCCACACACAGACATACATGCACACACATGCTCACCACATGCACAGACACACACACACAAAGACACCAACATGTACACACTTAACCGATTAAACGCCGTAAGCGCCATATGGCGCGAGACCTTACATCCTTCGCCACACAAAAATATATAAAATGAACCGTTACGAGCTAACAGCCCCGGTTGGGTTCTGCACATGCCTAGTAGACTAGAGAACGTCACAAAAATGATTATTTCCGGTTGATGCATCGTGCAACAAAAATCCTGCGGTTGAACGCCATTTTTGTTGGTCGAGCTTTTTTTAAAAACTGCTCAAAGATGCTCTCTTGTGAGGACGTTATTTCTCAACTTTTAGCCGACGATTCTGGCGATTCTGGGTCAGATTCATTTGGGGAAGAAGGTGAAGACATCTATGCATACCGAGGAAACACTCTGGACCAGTTGCTCTAAGAGAAGAGGCGCGCTTGGATGGACTTCTCGATTGTAAGTTTCTTCTAACCTTAGCGCTTCATAGCCTTTGTTTACCATAGTCAACTGAGAGTGTACTATTGCCAAATACTAGCTTATTCTGTTGGTATTCCAAATTCAGACAGGATAGTTATAGAAAAAAGTTATAGCTAAGAGTGTAGGTTGGAGTTGTTGAGTTGATTTTCATTTGAATTTGAATTTTCAAATGTTGACCACAAACTTGATATATATATATATCTTGTTTTTCCCACCCTCCCCACTACTTTTCTTACAGCATCAGATGATGAGAGTGGAGATGAGGCATCTATGACTCATTTTGTTACATTGGAGGATGAGGAAGCCTTGCCTGAAGTCTCTACAGGGCGTGGGAACACGACTGGTGCTGGAGTTGTGCGAGGGAGAGGCGGGCGAGGGAGTACTGGCCAAGGGGGAAGCAGCTCAAGTGGTAGTGGAGTCGTAAGTGTTGCTAGTGGTCCTCCAAAAGGTACTGGTAGTAGGCGGGCCAGAGGTTATAGGCGTGTGCGAGCATCTGGCACTGGTTCTGTCCGAGCATCTGGCACTGGTTCTGCCCAAGCATCTGGCACTGGTTCTGCCCAAGCATCTGGCACTGGTTCTAGGCTAACTGAGGTCACAGGTAAGTGGGAAATAAAGGAGCCAACTCCTTTGAAATTGGACTATACAGCAACAGCTGGTCCAACTTCTTCATTGCTTGGTGCATCAAGTACATTTTTAGATGCATTTTACCTTTTTTTAACTCTTGAAGTGTGGGAACTCCTAGTAGCAGAGACGAACAGTTACGTTTCTAGGATGGCTAGTCTCTCCAGGCCATGGGTAGATACTAATATAGAGGAAATGAAAGCTTTTGTAGGAGAATGTTGATAATAATGGGAGTTTCCACACTTCCATACTTAGAATTGTACTGGTCCACTAATCACTCGGATTTGTCTGGATCTTTGGTTCGTAAAGTAATGCCTAGGACTCGGTTTTTGGAGCTAATGCGTTATGTACATGTAAATTCTATTGATGGTTTGTTGGTTACAAATTTGATAGAAGCTTGTTTATTGAATTCATTTATTTTGTTTTCTTCTGTCCGAGCTCCAATATCAGTAAGGAAGGGTAATTATCTAGAAGCTAGGATTGTTCTAGCTAAATCTTTGATTGGTTCTTTCTCTTCTCGGCAGCGTGCAGGTCAACGTTGTAGTCAGGCAAATAGTCAGCTAGATCGCTTCAGTATATGAAGGACAAACCAATAAAATGGGGGATAAAAGTGTTTGTCCTTTGTGATGCTAGGAATGGGTACATTTATCGGTTGCAGATTTATACAGGTAAGAACGTGGAAGTAGCTGATAAAACTGGTTTGTGTAGTAGAGTTGTTTTAGATTTGTTAGAAGGATTAGAACATAAGAACTTCCATGTGTACATGGACAATTATTATACTAGTCCTAATTTATTTCAAACGCTTACAAGTAAAGGCTTTGGTGCATGTGGTACAGCTAGGTATACTAGGAGGAACTTTCCTCCAGATTTAGTAACAAAAGCTTCGATTAGAAATAGAGGTTATTATGATTATAGGTCTAATGGTGCACTCCTGGCTTTAGTTTGGGTAGATAAACGGTCAATCTACATGATAACTAATATACATCCCGCGGAAAATAATTTAGTACCTCCTACTGTAAAAAGGCGCAAAATTGATGGTTCTAGAGAGGATCTGCCATGTCCCCCATGTTTGCCTGATTATCAGTCATTCATGAGAGGTGTGGACAGAGCAGATCAGAGAATAGGCTACTATAATTTGGGTAGAAAGTCTAGGAGATGGTGGAAAAGGGTTTTTTCGTATTTGATAGAAGCTTGTTTATTGAATTCATTTATTTTGTTTTCTTCTGTCCGAGCTCCAATATCAGTAAGGAAGGTAAGGAAGGGTAATTATCTAGAAGCTAGGATTGTTCTAGCTAAATCTTTGATTGGTTCTTTCTCTTCTCGGCAGCGTGCAGGTCAACGTTGTAGTCAGGCAAATAGTCGGCTAGATCGCCTCAATTTAAAACTAGGTCATTTCCCACAGTGCTGTGCAAAGAAGCGCTGTGTAGTTTGCATTTGTAAAGGTTACAGGCATGAGGCAAGGTCCCAGTGTTGTTTTTGTAAGGTTCCTTTGTGTGGTGGATCAACAGGCCGTGACTGTTTTCGTAAATACCATACCTTGGTGGACTATCAGTAATGTTTATGCACCCCCTGCTCCTTTCTGTGCTTCTCTCTTGTTCCCTGCTCCTTCGTCTACTTCTCTCTTGTTCCCTGCCCCTTCGTCTACTTCTCTCTTGTTCCCTGCCCCTTCGTCTACTTCTCTCGTTCCCTGTCCCTTCGTCTACTTCTCTCGTCTCTCCAGTATTCAAGTGTTATTCTTATCCTGGTATCTCATGTTTGTGTAGAATAAAAACATGGTGAAATATCATGCCGGAGACCAAGCAAGCTATATCCAAGACTGAGCAATTTCTACTCTACCCGTGACAGCAAGACCGGAGCTCTACCCAAGACACTCCCTTACATAATTGTGTTTTATATTATGGTTTTATTCTAGTATGTGTTAGCATTTTCACTCTCTTATAATTTGTTTTTTGTATTATTATTTGTTAGCATTTTGATGGGGAAAACAACCCACTGGCTTTGCATATGGTAGAGGGTTTGTAAATAGATGCTCCATCTTGTGTTGGCATTATAATGTGTGTATAATAGTGTGAAAATATGAAAATATTCACCCCCAAGAAGATGACAAGGTTTTATAATGCTGGTTAGTTCTGCCCAGTTGGTAAGGAAGGCTCGATTTTTTTACAGGAAGTAGAGCTATCATGTGGCTTAATATGACCCAAGTTTCATGGGTGGAGTCCCTGCAGAACGGAAGATATAAAAATAATAAGTAAAATACCTCGTTAATTCATGAATAATTTGCCCGCGGGTACTAGGAATACGGCGTGTAATCGGTTAAACACCACATGCACACACATGCACACACACATGCACACACCACACACACACATGCACACACATCCACACACACACATGCACACAACACACACACATGCACATAACACACACACACATGTACACACACATACACACCACATGCACACGCACATACTCACCACATGTACACACACATGCACGCACACACACATACACACAAACCACACACACACATACACACAAAGACACAAACATGTACACACACGTACACACCACATGCACATGCACACACACACACACACATTCGCATCTTCACCCCTTAACAACTTGTCTTGTCCACATGTAGCATCACTTCTTCTTACAGCATCCATACATGTGTCCCACACGAATAGCTACTAGACATGTAGTCAATCAGTATTACTGCACCCCTCTCCTCTAGGAGAGCTCGCGCTGCATAGTGTTACTGCACTCCCTCTCCTCTAGGAGAGCTCGCACTGCATAGTGTTACAGCACCCCTCTCCTCTAGGAGAGCTCGCGCTGCATAGTATTACTGCACCCCTCTCCTCTAGGAGAGCTCGACCGTGATCTGCATAGAGTGTGTTGTGTCTATGCTTGTTATTCTTCCATGTGGCAGATTTCCATATTCACCGTACAGGTACCCAGGAACATTTGCCGAAGGCTCATTTTACCCAGGGGCTCATTTATTTAAAAAGAGATTTGTTGACCCAGGGTGTTAATTCAATTAGTGTGCAAGAAATTTGGAAGGGAAGGGGTTAAGAGCTCCTGTGTTGTGCCCTGCAGGTTGTGCTCGCTGGACTCCCGGGAGCCTGTGGAGCATTAAGTGGAAGTATGCCCTCAAACTCTACATCTCTGCCGCACCAGATGTAGCTGATGTCCTGGAAGAGATCATGCAAGTGAGTTTGCCCTTGACTTGACTACTGAACCTTCATGCTGTTCTCCATTATACTCGTACACTGGTCAGACCTGTATTTTGATGAATAGTGAGGTGGGAGGGGTGTGGTAGGGATGGGGCAGAGGGCAACCCCCCCCCCCCCCCGACATTTGATGTGTGCTTGCAGACCCACAAGTTAGGGGGAGGGTCTGGGGGCATGTCCTCAGAATTCCTTCGTGAGTGCATATACATTGCGCTGATAAGACAGATTAACACCCACTTACATGTAGTAGTGCATTGGGATGCATTTTCCCCCTCCACTGTTAGCATCCTCGCTTTTTGGAATTTGGTGTGATGACCGTTCTAAAAATAGTAACTCAGATAGTTACGTACATCATACATGTATGTACTTATACAGGCTGACTATATAAAGGGCTCACAGGATTAGTTGAATTATTCTGCCAAAGTGTTTGTTCTCTCC